>NIVC01001660.1:0-185000 GCA_002269645.1 Macrostomum lignano | reverse complement strand
CGAGTCCTACCGAATCCTGATATACAGCGAGAAGGAAGCATTCCAAGTTAAGACAACAAAAATTAAAGAATTCAGCGCTCTGCCGCTTACGAATGGCTTTCCTTGGGGTGTTTCTTTCGAGGAAGGAAAAAATGGAGTGAGGATCAAATTTGAATTGTATGGTACTATCATATACGTATGGAATTTTTTGATTCATGGTTTTAATGACGATGGTTGCCGTCACGACTTTATTATGAGCCGCAAATCAATGCTAGAAAATAGTTGTTCAGGGAACGTCGGGAACCTCGAAACGAACGGCAAGAATGCCTTGGATTTAATGATAGTTCCAGGTTTCTACGATACCGAGAGTCGAGTCGATGGTCTTATGTATAGAAAATCTTTGGCATCGTGGATACCGACCGACACCATTGCCTCGGACAGTCCCAGAGATTTGTTCTCTGACAATTTTGTTCCAGAGGACACTCTTGAGACCATTGAGTCATTGGACTTTTGCTCTTGCGAAAAAGGCAAAGAAGATGACGACTTGCCCGAAAATCTGTCAAATCAATGTGTCGTCAGACAGCTAGGTGATCCATCACGAACAAGGCGATCTCTCGACAACAATCTGCAACCACGACGAGCTACTAATAGGCTAGAAACACTGCTAGCTAAACGCAGCAAACGCTCCACAGAAAATGTCACTGCTGAGATGGCAGCTGAGCAGTGCGCCAAGTACTTACAGTCTGTACTAGCAACAAAAGGTACCATAGTGACAGAGTGCTCCACTGCAAAAGGCATTCTCGGCGGTTTGGACTTTATGACGCAGTTCAAAACTGTTTGCGTCCAGTACGCCACCCAATTGGACACATTCGATTTTACTGAAACCCTGTTCAACTCGTTCGCTGGTCAGTGCATTACAAGCCTCAGCTACAACGTGTCAGCTGTAAAGACAAAGGCCAGCACCATTGACAGGATGCTGACCGAGGCGTGTCCGAATAAGTGCAATGGCAACGGCGACTGCGTCTTTGGAGCGTGTTTGTGCAATCGCGGCTACTCCGGCGCCACGTGTGAGATCGGCCCCGTCAAACCTGCTACAAATCCTGCTCCGGATCGGGATGCAACTCCAACTACGAGTACAAAAGCTACTACAGTAAAGACAGAAACAACCAAGCTTCCATTTATTTGCATCAGTCTGCTCGTGCTGGGTTTCCTGATCGGCTAACTTCAAACCGTGCGCCTTATAGAATAGAAATATTTCTTTATATTAAAGATTGTTAAAACTTTTATTCAGGTTTCACAGGATCAGATTTTTTCCTAGCTAACATATTAACCAGAATGATTTTTTGTGTGTCTAAGACAATTTTTTCGAATCGTAAACCCAAGCGCTATAGCTATGGATTTAAAGAAACTATATATTCAGAAGAGTATTTTTTACACTTGATCGTCCATTATTTTAGATGGCTTTGTCTTACATAAAGTCGTATTTTAGCCTACTTGTATTTGGTAGATATTTTTGTCAAGAAATTACAGTAATTTTTGTTAATTTTAAAGCTGACTATCTCTCTGTATCTCTTAAATCCCTCTGTACAGCTTTCACAAGCAGCTGTGAGGAGTAACTGCCATCCTGCAGTAGCTAGCGCTTAGCGAATATTTATCAACTGTCGATACTCTTGATGCAACCCATTGAAAGACACAATCAACTAGAATACATCCAATCCCTATAAGACTTGATCTGCAGTAAATTTCAAGAACATTGTGCCGCACATACCCGGGGTTCAACCACATTGATTTTTATTTTGTTGTCGTACGAGTCGTATTTACGAGCGTACTTCAGTAGTTTTTTCATTAAATTGATTATAAAAGCTAGATTGCATGGAATCCATCAGAACTTCGATGCTTACTGTTTGTGCTTTTGAATATCCTGTCCGGGGCTCTCAGCGGCTGACTCGTCTGCTTGCTGATTTGAAATTCGAAAGATTTTTTATTGATTTTCAAACACTACGCTATGCGGTTACTCCAGCTATTCATTTATTTCTAAAGTACGATTATTTATCCTTAACCTGTTTTGTTTATTCAAGAATTTTTATCAAACGCTTCAGTTGCTCTCAAAATTCTGTTTTAATTTATTTTTTTTACTCAGAATAATACACGCAAAGCAGTTTAAAATAGAATGAGCCGGCTCTCAAGCATGCACATGAGAACTAATATTTGCGTATTTTCTTATCGCTTCTGAAAAAGAGATTTCACTAAATGTCAAAAAGCTGTCGCCTAAGAGTCAATTTAGAGCGTTTTATTACCTGCGACTATGAAACGACTCTGTAGGGTCTGAAGTTGCGTCTAAAGCACATCTGCGTCACTTTATGAATTAGAATCGCATTTCGCATTTACAAGAATCAAACGAACCATCGGAGCACGAAAGAAGGCAGACGCGAACACTGAAATGGGAGAGAGCGAAGTGCATAAGAAAGCAGAAAGCCTAAAGAGCAAAAGAAGCAAAAAGGGGGAGAAAAGGGAATTGCACAAAGGTTGCGGAAAAAACGTTAAGCAGAACTAAAATTCTGGCTTATGCGCTACAACTGGAGCACTGAATGCAACCGGCAGCCGGACATCAACAGGATGGACCGCTGCGCCAGTCACCGAACTGGATCAACTGGGTAGGGTGGCGCCGCTCCTGAGGATGACAGTCGCTCCGTCGAGCCGCAACAGGTGCCCCGAAAGAGAGCGTGGATCGATCGAGTCCGGCAGGGGCGCGCCACCGGGGGGGGGGAGGGACAGAGGGGACATGTCCCCCCCCAGTAAAAGTTATGGGCAGGACATGCCAATATTTTGTCCCCCAACACACGTTTGTCGACCTCTTATGAAAATCATTTTTTGCTTCAGGGCAACACAACATAGTGGTGCCCGCGGCGCTAAAATGGTGCCCGCGGCGCTAAAATGGTGCCCGCGGCGCTAAACTGGTGCCCGCGGCGCTAAACTGGTGCCCGCGGCGCTAAACTGGTGCCCGCGGCGCTAAAATGGTGCCCGCGGCGCTAAAATGGTGCACGCGGCGCTAAAATGGTGCCCGCGGCGCTAAACTGGTGCCCGCGGCGCTAAACTGGTGCCCGCGGCGCTAAACTGGTGCTCGCGGCGTTAAAATGGTGCCCGCGGCGCTAAACTGGTGCCCGCGGCGCTAAAATGGTGCCCGCAGCGCTAAAATGGTGCCTGCGGCGTTAAACTGGTGCCCGCGGCGCTAAACTGGTGCCCGCAGCGCTAAAATGGTGCCTGCGGCGTTAAACTGGTGCCTGCGGCGCTAAAATGGTGCCTGCGGCGCTAAAATGGTGCCCGTGGCGCTAAAATGGTGCCTGCGGCGCTAAAATGGTGCTCGCGGCGCTAAAATGGTGCCCGCGGCGCTAAAATGGTGCCCGCAGCGCTAAAATGGTGGTGCCCGCGGCGCTAAAATGGTGCCCGCGGCGCTAAAATGGTGCCCGCGGCGCTAAAATGGTGCCCGCGGCGCTAAAATGGTGGTGCCCGCGGCGCTAAAATGGTGCCCGCGGCGCTAAAATGGTGGTGCCCGCGGCGCTAAAATGGTGCCCGCGGCGCTAAAATGGTGCCCGCGGCGCTAAAATGGTGGTGCCCGCGGCGCTAAAAACTCCCACTAACGAGACGGGAATCCCGGTCTATACCCGACTAAAGTTCCTTGACCCCAAATTGCACTAGAAATGGCCGATTAAGGGACTCCATGCGAAACATTCAAGGGACAGTTTAGTTCGACCAGTGCTGGAATAAGGACTTTTGCATATGCACACTGTACATGTATAGGGGGATCTTTACTTGGTGGGCGATTCTAGGCTACTTTAATCCCTCCTAAGCGCCCAGGATCCCAAAGTGAATATTAGGTAACGCCATTCTACATGTACTATTCTAGATATGGCCGCTCGATGCAGCAATGGATGGGAAAGTGCAGCCGCAAGTCCCAGAGCTCTCTCAATGGTGCACATCTTGCAGGGACTTAAGAAAAAACATGTACTTACTGATATCATTATTTGGATGTACTCCGTTCATACTCGTTGATTTTGGACTTTGATCCTCAGCTTCTATTCGATGTCCTGCGAGGGCTGCGACAGGCGCACTCTACTCACACGTTATGCCACGATTCATGGCATAAAGATTTGTCTGCTTCTGTCTATTTTCTCATTTGCCATTAATCGTTGCATGAAGTGTGAGTAGAGAGAGCACTATAGTATTGACTAGGCTGCAAAATGGTATATTTGAATGGCTAATGCCCTGAATTTCTGGACCTGAACTTGCATGGCACTAACAGTCAGAGGGGATTAAGAATAATGAATATCAGAAGATGGTACGTGAGCAAATTGTACGGGGTGGAGACCTTAATTGGCTGCATGACAATACCCCAAGACAACGCAATGGAGGAAAATATCTTTAGCTAACACTTACGGCTGTCCGGATGGTCACGGGCGGCTGACTCAACGTGATGACCATTGGGAAGATCCTCGCAGAAGGATCTGCATGGCATATGGGAGCAATCAAAGTGTTTAGGGGAAATTAATTTGGTCTCAAAGGGAGATCGCCGGTACGGATACTGAGTCCTAAGAATTACTGAAGGTTGGTCTCGAGGGAAAACAAACACCAAAAAACAACCGGAAGTCGTACCAATTTAGCCGTTCTGGGCTCCTAGCTACATGTACACATGTATGTATTATTTATATAGCCCTAAAATCACGCGCCAATACATCACCTCAGCGGGATGCGTGATTTTGAAGGCCGTTACCTTTCTCCATGACTTCTGTTACCAAAGGCAAACCTGATGACGTCACCTACACAAGCCGCGCTGCGATTGGACGAGAGTTGGGGTGGGGCGGCGTAGAAAATTCATAATTTATGATGGGGGAT
Source organism: Macrostomum lignano (assembly GCA_002269645.1). NCBI lineage: Eukaryota > Metazoa > Platyhelminthes > Macrostomidae > Macrostomum > Macrostomum lignano. The sequence goes on along the minus strand of NIVC01001660.1, from coordinate 180,131 downwards.
TACGTAACAAGGCGGGAAAAAGCTTGAGGAGATAACAACAACCCAACAAAATACGTTGTCAGTCAGTCAGCAGACAACGTCACAAAGGCGCGTTTCAAGGCCTGGTCGCGAACGTAGGCTGCACCACCGTCAGCGTCTGAGGCGCCGGCATCAGTCAACAGGCAGTCGACGAAACGCCGAGTGCGCGCCTGCCCCCGCCAGTAGGGTGCCTGTAGCGTCAGCAGCAGCACCTCGTGCACCGGCTGTGGGCAGTACGACTCGGCTCGAATGAAATGGCCTGCCAGCTGGAGTCGCCGACGGCGCAATAGTTCGCTAGGACGGGACTGTAGAGTGTTCTACCTCCCGTTAAAAAGGTAAAAATAAGATAATCGTATAATGCTACTATAAGTAAGTAAGTACACGCATGTGCGCCTAAGCTTTGAATGAATCACGCTACCAAGAAAAGATGTTACCAAAATAATACGCCATGAGCCATTTTCCCCTTTTAGCGCAACACGTGAATTGTCATAATGCTATTTTGGATCAAAAAGTTGCCTATAAATACAAGCGGTCCGAAGCGGACCAGGAGCCAACTCCCGACGAGAGGAGAAGCTCCGAAAAGGAAGCCTCAGGAGGACTTCCTGAACAACCAAGTCAATCGAGACTCGGTCGAATTGTTGCGGTAAGCCTTCCTTATTTGCGCCCGTTGTGTTAGAGACGTCTCGCTCAAGTCTATTGAGACTTGAGTTTATTTGAGTCTGTTGAGACTCTTGAGTCTGTTTAGACTCCATTGGTTGCAGTCTCCAGAAGGACTGCCCCTGATAGATCTTAGGAGACTATCAGTGGTTTCCGGAGCCATACCTAGAGTGCATAGAGGCACTTCTAGAAGGAGGCTTAATTCAGACCGCAGTTTGGCGCAGGGATCCCATTGTTAATTCGGAAGCTTCCCATTGGTCCGAGCGACAGAATCCGGCCGGAACTATTTGAAGAAGAAACGAAGACTCGGACTCGATCTACAAACGAAAGTCAGAAGTGACTATACGAGAGCAACTGAAACTAATCGAGAGCTAGGGCCATGGCTAAGCGCAAGCTTCTGCCCCACGCTGACCTCTGCCTCAAGGACTTGAGAGACAGCGGCGGGCTCCACGTCCTATCTGACGGCGAACCCCGCACTCTCAACCTCTTTCAGCGCTACAAGGTCACCATCCCCTCTAGGGATGCTGCCAATGACCACTGGAATTTCCAGGAGGTCCATTGCTACACGGACGGATCCATCAAAGACGGTCGCGCCGGCTTTGGGGTCTGCATCATCATCAACGGCCGCGTAATTGCCACGCATGCCCAGCACACTGGTAGACTCTCCACAGTCTTCCAGAACGAAGTCCTTGCCATCAGCTCTTGCGCTGCAGAGCTAAACGCCAAGGTTACGAGAGGAAAGACTATTGTCATCCACTCCGACAGCCAAGCGGCCTTACAGGCCCTTTGCCACACCACAACGAACTCCCGGACAGTCGCCGACTGCGCCCGGCAGCTCAACCTCCTGGCCAGAAGCAATACTGTCAGGCTGAAGTGGATCCCAGGGCACGCAGGGTTTCCGGGGAACGAGCTGGCAGACACCCTCGCCAAGAGGGGCGGCTCTGGCTCTTTTTTCGGCCCTGCCCCCTGGTCCCTATGCCCTTGACAGTCATCAATCGTCAGATCGACGACTGGGCTGACTCCCTCCACAGGGACAGATGGGCGGGCACCCAAAACTGCCGGCAATCTCGTGCCGCGGTTCCTTGCCCGTCTCACAGGCTCAGAAACATCCTTCTGAACCAGAATCGGAAGGATATTCGAGCCCTTGTCATGACCCTTACCGGCCATGGCTACCTCGCCAGGCACTGCTTCCTCCGAGGCGACCTCGAGAGCGAAATTTGCCCCTTTTGCGAGTGCGACAATGAAGATGCTCAGCACTTTGTCTGTCACTGCCCTTTCTTTAACAGAGACCGGCTACGCTACCTCGGGCCGAACCCGTCCATTGACGAGGTTTGCCAGCCCGACAGCATCCCACGGCTCATCCAGTTCCTTCGGGCGACTAGACGAGCCAGTTTCTTCCCAACGGAAGATCACGCTGCAGGACGGACCGGCGGACCACCCTGACCGGCCCCACGCCTCTGCCTGTCTGCGGGCCTTCAGGGGCTAGCGGAATGGGCGACCCTCGCCTCCCCGCTGTGTCTACGGACCACCCTGCAGCTAAGTCAAAGTCAAGTAAGTCAAGAGCTACTCCGAGAGATCTCCAAAGGACTCAAGGTAATTGAATACCTTCTGTTGACTTACTGGGTTGCCTAGCTACTGAACTAGAAGTGATTGTTCCTTGATTATCGAAAGTCGGGTAATAAGGAACACATCAGGACAAGCCGGTGCGGCGATAGAGTGCTACAATGGCGACTCGCTCGTAGCGGATCTTGAAAGCGGCGCGCAGCAGGCCAGCGTGCGCCGCATCGACCAGCTGTTCGAGCGCATCCGTAAGCGTCCAGGTCTCGGCGTTGTACAACAGGACGGTCTCGATCACCGCCGAAAACTTTGGCAGTCGGGCAGGGCCTCGGACTGCAGGACAAGCCTCGCGGAACGGAAGGCAGCCCAGTCAAGTGCACGGCGGGCGTCGCAGGTCCTCGCAAACGTCATGCAGGCACCAGACCGCCGAGGTAGACGAACTGCTCATAGCACGAAAGCTTCGTCACCTCGCTTCGTCAAAATTGCAGCCTCAATGTCATCCGGCACGCAGAGCTCGACGGTCTTCTGCATGTTGAAAACCAGGCCGACACTCGCCGCGACGCTCACCAGCCGGTCCAACTGGCGTTGGGCGCCCTCGATGGTCGAGGACAGCAGAGCGAGATCATCGGCGTAGCCCAGTACGCTGAGCCGCCTTTCCGGTTGGAGTCGACCCACGCGTCGCTGCAACAGGAAGCCGTCATCGTTAGAAGGGCCGGAGCAGTCCGCAGCACCCAGTCAAGTACCAGGACGAACAGGAACAGCGCAAGCGTATCTCCCTGAAGCACCCCAGAGGATGTCTCAAAGAAAGCAGCGTTCGTGCCGTGATACAGCGCCATGACGGCGGAGATCAGCTGCTCTGGCATATTGTACGAACGGAGCACCTTTGGGAGCACAGACCTGACGACCGAGTCGAATGCCTTCTTGAAATCTATGAAGATAACAATCGGGATCGACTGGCGTATCCATGCTTCCTCAATGACTCGCCGAAGAGCCAGGATCTGCGTCACTGTGCCGCGATGGGGCCGGAAGCCGTTCTGCTCAGGACGCAGGTACGGATCCAACACGGGCTGTAACCGCGATAACAGCATCCGGTTGAACAACTTCGCAGCGCAGGACTGAAGGCAGATACCTCGATGCTCCTCTCAAGCCTCGTGGTGCCCGGCTTCTTAGGAACTGCGACGATGTACGCCGTGGTCCATTCGTTGGGTGCCTCCTCACCGAAAAGCACGCAGTTCATCACACTGGCGACCTCGCTGGCCACACAGTGGATGCGCAGCGCCTCGATGGGCACCTCGTCCGAACCCCGCGCTTTCCCGCCCGGTGACTGTTAATGGGGCGAGCTTCACAACGTCGGCTGTGCTGACTGGGGCTACATTACTCTCCTCTACCGGCTACGGCGTCTCCGGTGGCAGCCCCAGATCGTTTCAGCAGCCTCAGAGCGAAGCCGGACGTCGACCCGAAGCAGCCGGTCAGACAGGGAGATATGCAGCGATAGCTCTGCTGCAGCCTCGGTCCGATCAGCGCTCCAACTCCTCCACGGCTTCGTTGGTCCGCCGACGTGTACCGAGGGTCCAGCCGGTGACTAGGTCCTCACAGTGATTTCCCGATTCGGCCCTGATGGACACCTCTTGCAGCGAGATGACATTGCATTTGAGGTTGAGCGCTATGCTGCGCTGCAGCAGCAGCCCTCTCCACCCAGGCGGCCTTGAGAGTGCGGCAGAGTTCAGCGTCCTGACCCGAGAAGCGGGCCCTGTGGTACGGCTGGGTCTCGATGACAGAAGCCTCACGGTCCCCCGGCGCCACCCAGAAGATCCGATTGGCCAAGGATCAGCAGCAGCTCGACGGGCGAAAACCAGTACGTACGTACGTACGTTGCCGACCTCACCAGTTTCGCTTGCTCACGCCGACGTTCAACTCGCCGGCGCTCGCTTCGCTGCCCTCACTTGGTCTTGCCGCTGTTGCGCACCGGGGGGGGGGGGGTCGCGGTATTATCTGCACCGAGGTGCAAATTTATTATTAAATAAATTAATGTCTGCAAATACATAGTAAAGTCTGCAAATATAAATATAATATGGGGAGATATAGGTGTCATAAAACTGTCACACGCATGAATATATTCGAACAATAGAATAGGTGGGCTTAATGCGCGGGAGAGTGGGGTGGCCGATAAGCACGAGCCATCTCGATGACTCATCAAATAAGCCATCGCGGATGGCACAGGGTTCACAGAAGAGGAAGAGAGGGTGCTAAAAAATTAGTGGGGAGGCCCTGGACGTGCCTAAATGACTTTATACTCTGATTTTTCGTTGTGAATTGAATCTCACTCTGTTCAATTACAACTTGTTGTTTGTCACTTGTCGTTACCATCTTAATTATACCGTTAATATTTTTATTCGCGAATTTTTAAATGTAATTTTATTATCTACAAGTGACCACGAACACGAACCGAAACGTAACAGAAAACGAAACGGCAAATCTTTGTCACTCCAGACCATACCATACCATACCCTACTAATAAATACCATACCATTCCTCATCCCCACCAGCAGACGAACAGTTTCAGAAAGAAAGGGCGTTTCGTCTACTCAGCAGACGAACTGTCGGCAGACGAATGAACTGGAAACCCTGTGTCCACTGTCCAGTCCAAATTTAGAAGCCCGCAGTCCAAACTAGAACGCAAAAAGCAATACTAGCATACATGCCCAACCTCAAAATTTTACCCGTCTGGTGCAACTTAGTTTTGTCCAGATTTGCGACTTAGTTCCTCTTGATTGGGACTTAGGCCCTAGTCCCCCCAATTCACAATTGCAACTAAATTTTCACTTTGTATATGGCTTTTCTTGTTTTTTTTCTCTTTTCTTTTCTTTCTTTTTCTTTCTCCTCTTCTCTCTTTTCCTTTCTTTCTTTTCTTTTTCTCTTTCTCCTTTCTTTCTTCCCTCAAATTTTTGTTTTTTGCATTTTTGATTTTGTACCTTGGGCTTGGCCAACAGTCATTTCACCTGTCTGGTTGACTGGTTTTGCGGTTTGGATAGGTTGGATAGGTGTTGTGCATGTATGACTACTACTAGGCATAGGGCTTACTTGTAAAGTAAAAATCTGAAATTTGAACACGAAATTTAACTCTACATTGTGATTGTGTTTAGTCAAAGTTGCCAAACTTTGGTATTTTTGTATGGTTAGCCTAGGCTTAATAAGATTAATAATAGGCCCTATGACATTGAAATACAATGTCTAAGAAACTTCAAGGAAGTGAACAATAGAAATTTGAGAAGACCTAGACCATCCTAATAATAATAAACCTACATAGGCCTAAATGATAAATTTTACATGTGCAACAGTTAACCAAGTTGGCCGATCTAGCTAACCAATTTGGTGGCCAACCAAGGTAAGTTGCAAAAATGCCTCCCCAAATAAATACCCAAGTAGTACTAAAGTAGATAATAGGGCATTTTGCCTTAGGCAGTTGTTTTTGTTACAGTGACCATATATTATAAATAGTGAGACAGTTATTTTTACAATTAACACTTGAAACAAACACCATCTAAATGAAGTGACAAACTTGCTATACAAATACTATGATGGTTAAATTAAAAAAATAAAGAAATGTTTTATTAATAAATACAATAATAACTTTTAGTGGTTCTTGTCATAGTAGTTTACTTTAGGTATTAATTGATTTTAGTTTTAGGTAGGCCTATTGTTAACTATAATTGTTAATAATTAGTTATAAACCAGAAGTTCCAGAACCATTAGATTGGTTCTTAATTATTGAATTTATGAATTATACAATTATTGTTATTGTTAACTATAATAGTTAACAATAATTGTATTGTTAACTATAACTATGTTAACTAACTATTTAGGTAATTGTTAACTATTACCTTGTAATTTAATAGAAATTTCTTCCACATGACTGTAAAAATAGCCCTTTTGCTTACTACCTATAGTGACTATAAAAATAACAGTTGCTATTTATATAGTTATATTAAACTTGTAAAGACCATAGGCCCACATAGTGTCTTATGCATTAACCATAAATAATCATTTTGTTATTTATATGGTCATTATAACAATAACAACTGCCTTTGCCTTAATAAGACAATCATAGTTACTCCTATCATTTACCCAAAGTTGCATTAATTTTGTTTTAGGGTTTCTTTAACATGTAAGTCATATTTTGGCCAAAAACTATATTGTATTTTTTGTTAAAACTAAGTTGCATGGCTGACCAAATTTTGGAGGTTGTGTATATATGGCCTAAAATTTAAATTAAGGCCTATATTATACTATAGGCTTAACTAGATTTTCATAGTAGTTCCCATCCTATTTTGGTTAGGCCTGGCTTATTTTTTATATTAAATCAAATGCTTTGTATATATTATTTTGTAGGTTTATTTAAAGTTATAGGCTAGGCCTAATTAGAAAATTTGATCTAGATTTATAATATTGATAGCCCCTATAGGAAAAAGTTGTAAAACCGCGGACGGTGTCCGGCGCACTTTTGAAATTTTTCTAAAGCGCAGCGCGCGCACAGGCGCATCGCCTGCGCGCGCGCTGCCCTTTCTTACTGGCTGCTGCTCTAGCAAATACATATACATGGAAATGGGTATAATACCCCTGTTGAAGGGGCTTATACACTCGTAATTTATTAAGCTTTGAGATGTTCCGAGAATTCAATTTCAATTTTCCAAAATTTGAAATTTTTTAGAGCGAATTTCAATTTAGAAAAAAATTTAGAAGTGAAAATTTTGGTAGTGTCTAAAGAGTCGCTAAAAATAAACTACTTTCTACTACATATACATGTATTACTTTTTGCTTAAGCAGTAAATTAAAAGTAAAAAAGTGAGTGTTGATCGAACTAAACTTTGTTTTTCTGAATTATGATTTCGGAAAATTTCAATTTTGATTTTGGAAAGTTAGCAAATTTTGATTTCGACGAAACTGCAGATCTTTCGGAACATCTCTAATAATCCTAAAGCGCGGTAAAATAGTTTGACTCTTTTCTAAAGCGCGCGTCCGCGGGTTTTTAACATTTATTCCAATAGGGTTGATAGCTAAGATTAGGTCTTGAATATAATTACATTAATATAAATATAGACAATAAGCAAGCTATAAAGCCAACTAAGAAGATAGATGAAATAGGCCTAGACATTAGTTAAGATAGGCTTAAACTAAAAACAACCTTTCTCTTCCAAAAAATAATTAGGCCTAAAGGGCTAACAATAATAGGCCTATTGTAATTAGGATTAAATAAAATATATATAAGAAAAAAGAAAAATAATTTTTGGAAAATAAAACTATAAATATATAATATATATGATTCTAGTTTTTATTAGGAAAATAAAAAACTATCATCTTTTTCTAACAACAAAGGCTTTTGAAAAGTTATAACATAAATAAAAAAGAAAAGCCAAGCCCAAAAAGCTTTTACATTTAAAAAATAAACAAAATAAGTTTTAATTTGGACTAGTAGTAGGTAATAACGAGTTGTTTTGCCTATTAACCATTTTGGCCATAGACATTTTGCCTCTAGACCTTTTTGCCCACAGACCATTTCACCCACAAAACATTTCACCCATAGATAGTTTTGGCCATGGACTATTTCTAAACTTTATGGTTTTAAACTTTGTGCTTTGATTCTCAATTTTGGTGACAAATCTTATTCTTTTAGTATTTCTAGCTTTACCTTGCTTGTAATTGAAACCCTTTCTTATCTGATTGTTCAAATTGGCTTTAATTGTCACACTTTCAAAAGAAATGACTTTTTAAAAAAACTTGTAATAATTCACTGTTGTAATAAACAAAATTGTAATAACACAATTGTTGTAGCAATAATTCAAATAATATTTTATTATACAATAAGTCTAAAAATTAACATTGAAAAAAGAAAATAAAGACATATGGCTATATCTCTAAAATACATAATCACCATTTTGGCCAAAATGCCTATAGCCAAACTGGTTTATAAGCAAAATGGACTATGGGCAAAATGGTCTAGGGGCAAAATATCCATGGCCAAAATGGTTTAGGAGCAAAACAACTAGAATTTGTAGTAGGTCTATATAGGCCTAAAAGGTCTATAAAATGTTAAACCAAATAGGCTTGTAAATATTTTTTTAAATTGCTAACTAGGGGCCTAACTTAAGTTTCATATTAGGTTTAGCCTGGCTAGATAAACATCAAATTTTAGCAATAAGCTTTGTTAAATATTATTCATAGTAAAAATGGCTTAAATTTTCTTCTTTAATCCCTTTATATATTTTAGGCATAACTATTCTTTAAAAAGTATTTTTATTATATAAAGTACATATTTTGGTTATTTTTGTTGGATTAATGCTATTCTTATTATTATTGATAGATAAAGGATAGTCCTAGAAAGCTTAAAAGTATTGTGCATAAAAATTTGATAGAGCATAAGTAATAAGTTGTAGTATAGAAAGAACAACTTTTTAAAGTAAAACTATAATTTCTAGGCCTAACTATGGCCCTAAAGCATAAAGGCCTAATAGGCAAAATTAATAATAATAAATCTTATAGAGTCCTAAGTGTTAGCCTAGATTTTAAGTCTTTAACTATAACATGCTTAATAAACAAGCTTAAAATCCTCTAGTTTAAAAAGCATAAAATTTAATATATATAAACTAGAAGTTACTCATTAGTTTATCAAAAACAAAGTTAAGACAATAATAAAAATATTTTTGTATTCTTATGCAACTATAAGCCTAGGTTCAAAGTTTGTTTGCTTTTTTATATGCTTAATAATAAGTTATCCATGTATATTATATTTTCTCTAGGAATAATATTGGTAAAGGACTTATTGTGTTATATATTAAAACTATATGGCTAGACCTTTATTAATTCAATTTATATTTGGTATAAAAATATTTTATAAACCCAAATGAAATTATATGCTCCTAGTTATTGCTTCTAAAAATATGAGCTCATTGTTGACAAGAGAATCTTAAAAATCAAGAAATCAACACTTTGGTGGCTAGTCTTTGCATTGGCAATAGGTCTAGATAGCAAAATCCATAAAGGTCACACACAGCCTAGTCTTGTGCTTATATTTATGAACTATTGATTCTTAGTTCAATAGACTGCTGAGTTGACACAGTCTTTAGTGGGAATCTGATCAGACACTCTCCAATCTCATTAGAGACTCCTTAATTTCATCAGAGACTCTCCAATCTCATTGTAGACTACCAAATCTCATCAGGCTCCCCAATCTCACCAGAGACTACCCAATCTCATCAGATACTCTCCAATCCCATCAGAGACTCTCCAATATCATCAAATACTCTCCAATCTCATCAGAGACTCCCCAATATCATCAAATACTCTCCAATCTCATCAGAGACTCCCCAATATCATCAGATACTCTCCAATCTCATCAGACTCTCCAATCCCATCAGCCCAACCTCATCAGATACTCTCCAATCTCATCAGATACTCCCCAATCTCATCAGATACTCTCCAATCCCATCAGCCCAACATCATCAGATACTCTCCTATCTCATCAGATACTCTCCAATCTCATCAGAGACTCCCCAATATCATCAGAGACTCTCCAATATCATCAGAGACTCTCCAATCTCATCAGAGACTCCCCAATCTCATCAGAGACTCCCCAATATCATCAGATACTCTCCAATCTCATCAGAGACTCCCCAATATCATCAGAGACTCTCCAATATCATCAGAGACTCTCCAATCTCATCAGAGACTCCCCAATCTCATCAGAGACTCTCCAATATCATCAGAGACTCCCCAATATCATCAGAGACTCCCCAATCTCATCAGATACTCTCCAATCTCATCAGAGACTCCCCAATATCATCAGAGACTCTCCAATATCATCAGAGACTCTCCAATCTCATCAGAGACTCCCCAATCTCATCAGAGACTCCCCAATCTCATCAGATACTCTCCAATCTCATCAGAGTCCCCAATATCATCAGAGACTCTCCAATATCATCAGATACTCTCCAATATCATCAGAGACTCCCCAATCTCATCAGATACTCTCCAATCTCATCAGAGACTCCCCAATATCATCAGAGACTCTCCAATATCATCAGAGACTCTCCAATCTCATCAGAGACTCCCCAATCTCATCAGAGACTCCCCAATCTCATCAGATACTCTCCAATCTCATCAGAGACTCCCCAATATCATCAGAGACTCTCCAATATCATCAGAGACTCTCCAATCTCATCAGAGACTCTCCAATCTCATCAGAGACTCCCCAATCTCATCAGAGACTCCCCAATATCATCAGTGACTCTCCAATATCATCAGAGACTCTTCAATCTCATCAGAGACTCTCCAATATCATCAGAGACTCTCCAATATCATCAGATACTCTCCAATCTCATCAGAGACTCTCCAATATCATCAGAGACTCTCCAATATCATCAGAGACTCTCCAATCTCATCAGAGACTCTCCAATCTCATCAGAGACTCTCCAATCTCATCAGAGACTCCCCAATCTCATCAGATACTCTCCAATATCATCAGAGACTCTCCAATCTCATCAGAGACTCTCCAATCTCATCAGAGACTCCCCAATCTCATCAGAGACTCCCCAATATCATCAGAGACTCTCCAATATCATCAGAGACTCTCCAATCTCATCAGAGACTCCCCAATATCATCAGATACTCTCTTAGTAATCATGTCTCTAAAATAACCAGAAACATGCAAATCTAATCAGAGACGCCTAAATTAACCAGGGACACCAAACGCATAGACAAGTCTCTTAAAAAACGTCTTAAATTTGTTATCAATCTGATTTAAATATGATTTATTACAATACTATGAGTATTTGTTTTTAATATTCTTCCAATTGCTAATACATTTAAATGAATTTTGTAAAACTAAATCGTATGCATGATCAGCCCTCTGACCAGTTGCTTGTCCTGCCAGATGTCCGAACAGAAGCGCGGCAGCTCGGCTCGCAGTTTAAAAGTGCACGCCGAGGAAGACTTCATAGCCGATCTTGAGGCCATTGTCGAACGGGATTTCTATCCCGATTTGCCTAAGCTACGCGCCCAGCAACGCTATTTGGATGCTCGGGCCAGCGCCGGTAGCGCCAGCGTTGCCATGGCTACGCCGCTGCAGACTCCGGTTCCATCGGCTGCCGGAGAGAGCATCAGCTCAGCCTCGCAGCATCAACAGCAGCAGCTGCCGCCCTCAGTCGGCCTGGACTCCTACCTCACCGGCAACACCTCCGAGGACAACGCCTCGTTCCAGGCCCTGCTAGATGAATCTGAGCGCCGCAGGCGAGTGAAATACGCTTGGTTCTACCAGCAGGCCGATGCTTTGAAGGCAATCAAATCTGCTGACGAGGCCGAATCAACTGCCGCGTCTTCAGCGTCGTCTACCATCGCCGCTGCTGTGACGTCAACAGCGGCGGCGTCGTCTGCGTCAAGCTCGGAGGCCGTCACGGCCGGCCTGGACTCGTGGACTGGCTACCGGGTGCGCAGCGCCCTCATGTACTCTCCTGACGATGCCGACGCTGACGATGGCCGGGCGCTGGCCGCCCTGCCGGAGACCCGGCGCCAGATTGTGCACGCCAATACGCGCTTTCGACAGGCGCCATTTTCGCGCCCAACTGGAGAGGCGCCAACAGCATCATCTGGCGCCGCTTTTACTGTCGGCGCTTCCAACCCTTCGACAGGTTTTGACGGCGTCTTTCGTCGTCCCGGCGTCCCTGGCCGAATTGGGCCGGACGGCCGCGAGCTGAGCACCGGCGCCGCGCCCGGCCGGACAGCGGCTGCCTCGGCCGCCTATCTGGCCACGCCGTCGCCGGCGCCCGGAGTCGGCGAGTCGCCGCTGATGACTTGGGGCGACATCGACGGGACGCCTTGTCGGCTAGACGACGCCGCTTGCCTGCACGGCGCCAGCCCGGCAGCAGGGTCTTCGGGCTCGGCCACGCCGTCCGGCGGAGGCCTGCCGTACTTCCGCATCCCGGCCATGCCGACTGTGCAGCTGGCCGACCGGCTCGGCCGTCAGCGCCGGCTCGCCAGGCAGCGCGACGCGGCCGTCAACGACGCCAACGCCGCGAAAGCGAAGGCAGCGGCCGCTGGTGGCAAGTCGCCTTCGCCAGCCTCGATGGGACTCAGCCCGGCTGCCAAGCGCCTGCTAAAGCGATCGGCTGCCCCGGCGTCCAGCTTCGGTGACAAGGCCCTGCGCGCCTCCTACCGGCCGTCGCCTTCGCCGTCTCGCCGACCGGGCTCAACATCGGCGCCGGCGTCCACCCGGTCCAACGCCTCGCTGACTGACGGCCTGCTGTCCGACGCTTAGTCCGACAATTTCTGTGCCGGCCACCTGATGCTGGCATATGTTAATAGAGCGAGTTTGTAGGGGATTTTCCACCGTGTACTTAGACTGGCTACTAATAGTAGTATTGCGATGTATTAGTAATTTTATTATTCAGTAAATACGTTAAATTGATTATGTATTTTGTCTCAATAGTCGTCTTTCTTATATGTACAAGTGTAGCCAATCACTATGGTTTCAAAGCCTTAGGCTGCGTCCCTAGCGTGGGAGGGTTGAACTTCTAAAAAGCTAGAATGCTCCTGCTTAAATCTTCTAGAGGACGTACCCAATGCATTTTGTCCTTGGTTGTTATGGTCATTTCCTGGCACCCTCGCAGGGCAAATGGAGATTCCTGACAACCAACTAGTCTCCTGACAACCCAACAGCCTCCTGACACCTCAACAAGACTCCTGACACCTCAACAGCCTCCTGACACCTCAACAAGACTCCTGACACCTCAACAGCCTCCTGACACGTCAACAAGACTCCTGACACCTCAACAAGACCCCTGACACCTCAAAAAGACCCCTGACACCTCAACAAGACCCCTGACACCTCAAAAAGACCCCTGACACCTCAACAAGACTCCTGACACCTCAACAAGACTCCTGACACCTCAAAAAGACTCCTGACACCTCAACAAGACTCCTGACACCTCAAAAAGACTCCTGACACCTCAACAAGACTCCTGACACCTCAACAAGACCCCTGACACCTCAACAAGACCCCTGACACCTCAACAAGACCCCTGAAACCTCAACAAGCCTCCTGACACCTCAACAAGACTCCTGACACCTCAAAAAGACTCCTGACACCTCAACAAGACCCCTGAAACCTCAACAAGACTCCTGACACCTCAACAAGACTCCTGACACCTCAACAAGACTCCTGACACCTCAACAAGACCCCTGACACCTCAACAAGACCCCTGAAACCTCAACAAGCCTCCTGACACCTCAACAAGACTCCTGACACCTCAACAAGCTTCCTGACACGTCAACAAGACTCCTGACACCTCAGTAGAATTCTTTACACCGCAATGGGGGACTCATACTCTTAACCTCATTAAGACACTGACTGACACCGACCGAAACACCCCTGGCCATAAACCTAAAGACCCCTGACACCTTATTGTTTATAATCCCAGACTGGATTGTAATGAGTGCAGCATCTTGTAACTAGCAGATAAACAAGATATTTACATGTCAAAGCCCTTTGTCTTCGTTCAAATTATCAAACCATAACTTATAATTTACGGTTTTATGCTACTCGTAACAGTTGACAACATTGCGTTACTTTACTTTTTGCACATTTTTAATAAGAGAACATTTTCATTTTGCGTTGAAATTGTAGCGCTGGCGGAGGGCGCCGCTCGGCGGTACGTAAGGCCTGACCCGACCCGGCCTGGCTCAAAAGTTTTGCCGGACCTGGTAGATAAGCAGAACAAAAAAACAAACATAAAATTATAATTGTCTTTTGAAAGTCTGATGTCGGATCTCTGGCTGATGGCTCCGGCTGAGTTCGCTGAGCAGGGGGAGACTCTGGCGGTCACTGGCGGCCTGACTGACGGTGCCCTGACCTGATGGGAGAATTAGGGAGAGAAAGAGAGGAGTGGGATCCGCATGGCCGACACGCGTGAGTCCTTGCTCTTCTGCTGCTGGAGATGTACTTCATAGTACCTACTTTTTGCTAGCGTTTAGTACAGGGGTCGGCAGTCTTTTACTCCATGGTGATATTAGAGAAAAGGAGATGGAGTAGAGGACCCATTGAAAATGTTACCGTGACAATAATCGCTAAAGAGTCATTGCAAACTACTCACTAGTAACACTAGTGACTCTTGTGACTATTTAACGACTCAAATGATGCGACAGAGTCAGAAAAAAGTCCAAGAGTCGTTGTGTTAGCGCTTATCTCTCTACTAACCCAAGTAGACTAAATAGAGTTGTTATAAATGCGAAATGTGGTTCTAATTCATTAAGTGACGCAGTTGCGCTTTAGGCGCAACTAATTGACTATACGGCCCCAGAGTCATTCTAGTGGCGCCCCAGAGTCATTCTAGTAGCGCCCCAGAGTCATTCTAGTGGCGCCCCAGAGTCATTCTAGTGGCGCCCCAGGATCATTCTAGTAGCGCCCCAGGATCATTCTAGTAGCGCCCCAGGATCATTCTAGTGGCGCCCCAGAGTCATTCTAGTAGCGCCCCAGGATCATTCTAGTAGCGCCCCAGGATCATTCTAGTAGCGCCCCAGGATCATTCTAGTGGCGCCCCAGAGTCATTCTAGTAGCGCCCCAGGATCATTCTAGTAGCGCCCCAGGATCATTCTAGTGGCGCCCCAGAGTCATTCTAGTAGCGCCCCAGGATCATTCTAGTAGCGCCCCAGGATCATTCTAGTAGCGCCCCAGGATCATTCTAGTGGCGCCCCAGAGTCATTCTAGTAGCGCCCCAGGATCATTCTAGTAGCGCCCCAGGATCATTCTAGTAGCGCCCCAGGATCATTCTAGTAGCGCCCCAGGATCATTCTAGTAGCGCCCCAGGATCATTCTAGTAGCGCCCCAGGATCATTCTAGTAGCGCCCCAGGATCATTCTAGTAGCGCCCCAGGATCATTCTAGTGGCGCCCCAGAGTCATTCTAGTAGCGCCCCAGGATCATTCTAGTAGCGCCCCAGGATCATTCTAGTAGCGCCCCAGGATCATTCTAGTAGCGCCCCAGAGTCATTCTAGTAGCGCCCCAGGATCATTCTAGTAGCGCCCCAGGATCATTCTAGTAGCGCCCCAGGATCATTCTAGTAGCGCCCAGAGTCATTCTAGTAGCGCCCCAGGATCATTCTAGTAGCGCCCAGGATCATTCTAGTAGCGCCCCAGGATCATTCTAGTAGCGCCCCAGGATCATTCTAGTAGCGCCCCAGAGTCATTCTAGTGGCGCCCCAGAGTCATTCTAGTAGCGCCCCAGGATCATTCTAGTAGCGCCCCAGGATCATTCTAGTAGCGCCCCAGGATCATTCTAGTAGCGCCCCAGAGTCATTCTAGTAGCGCCCCAGGATCATTCTAGTAGCGCCCCAGGATCATTCTAGTAGCGCCCCAGGATCATTCTAGTAGCGCCCCAGGATCATTCTAGTAGCGCCCCAGGATCATTCTAGTAGCGCCCCAGGATCATTCTAGTAGCGCCCCAGGATCATTCTAGTGGCGCCCCAGGATCATTCTAGTAGCGCCCCAGGATCATTCTAGTAGCGCCCCAGGATCATTCTAGTAGCGCCCCAGGATCATTCTAGTAGCGCCCCAGAGTCATTCTAGTAGCGCCCCAGGATCATTCTAGTAGCGCCCCAGGATCATTCTAGTAGCGCCCCAGGATCATTCTAGTGGCGCCCCAGAGTCATTCTAGTAGCGCCGCAGGATCATTCTAGTAGCGCCCCAGGATCATTCTAGTGGCGCCCCAGAGTCATTCTAGTAGCGCCCCAGGATCATTCTAGTAGCGCCCCAGGATCATTCTAGTAGCGCCCCAGGATCATTCTAGTGGCGCCCCAGAGTCATTCTAGTAGCGCCCCAGAGTCATTCTAGTAGCGCCCCAGGATCATTCTAGTAGCGCCCCAGGATCATTCTAGTGGCGCCCCAGAGTCATTCTAGTAGCGCCCCAGGATCATTCTAGTAGCGCCCCAGGATCATTCTAGTAGCGCCCCAGGATCATTCTAGTAGCGCCCCAGGATCATTCTAGTGGCGCCCCAGAGTCATTCTAGTAGCGCCCCAGGATCATTCTAGTAGCGCCCCAGGATCATTCTAGTAGCGCCCCAGGATCATTCTAGTAGCGCCCCAGAGTCATTCTAGTAGCGCCCCAGGATCATTCTAGTAGCGCCCCAGGATCATTCTAGTAGCGCCCCAGGATCATTCTAGTAGCGCCCAGAGTCATTCTAGTAGCGCCCCAGGATCATTCTAGTAGCGCCCCAGGATCATTCTAGTAGCGCCCCAGGATCATTCTAGTAGCGCCCCAGGATCATTCTAGTAGCGCCCCAGGATCATTCTAGTAGCGCCCCAGGATCATTCTAGTGGCGCCCCAGAGTCATTCTAGTAGCGCCCCAGGATCATTCTAGTGGCGCCCCAGAGTCATTCTAGTAGCGCCCCAGGATCATTCTAGTAGCGCCCCAGGATCATTCTAGTAGCGCCCCAGGATCATTCTAGTAGCGCCCCAGGATCATTCTAGTAGCGCCCCATAGTCATTCTAGTAGCGCCCCAGGGTCATTCTAGTAGCGCCCCAGGATCATTCTAGTAGCGCCCCAGAGTCATTATAAGCAGACACAAACCTTAAGCGGGCTGAATTGCTATCGCGAAATTTCAAAGGACCCGAGGGCCCGATAGAGAGGCTTTGCGGACATTATTATTAGATATTATTACACAAGCAGAGCAGCATACAAATCATCCTTACTACAAGTAGTCAGATTTGCGTTTTGTTTAATTTTTGTTTATGTAAATACATTTTGTTTAGGCTAATCAGGCTGAGATGCATTCTATGTTTCTTTTGAGTTGTCTACTGTCTTCTGTCTCATGTGTGTTATAATAATTTATTTAAGGCTATGATGGTTGAGCATGTGGCTGAGAGATTCTTCGAAGTGTTTAAAAATCTTCTACGTCGAATGCGTGTCTTTTTTAAGATGTAGAAGTTTATGCCGATTGGGTTCTTTTTACAAACGTGGGTTCCATTTTAGTAGCATTTATATACATATTTTATGCTTTAAATCACTTGAAGTATTATCCTTATCTTCTTATTCTCACTCAATGGAATCTTGAGACAAAGTTGTATTAACAAATCTAATCTCATTAATCAAATCTAATCTCACGACTTGAATCTCTATCTCTCATCACTCGAATCTAATCGCATGATCCATATCTACTCTCGTAACTAAAATCTACTTTTCTGACTCAGATCTCCGCCCATGACTCAGATCTATTCTCATTACCCAGATCTACTCTCTTGACCCAGATCTATTCTCATGACCCAGATCTACGCGACTCAAGTCTTCTCTCATGACTCAATCTAATCTCATAACCCAGATCTACTCTCTGACTCACATCTACTCTCATTACCCAGATCTAATCTCATGATTCAGATCTACTCTCATGACTCACATCTACTCTCATGACTCACATCTACTCTCATGACCCAGATCTACTCTCATGACTCACATCTACTCTCATGACTCACATCTACTCTCATGACCCAGATCTTCTCTCATGACTCACATCTACTCTCATGACTCACATCTACTCTCATGACCCAGATCTACTCTCATGATCCAGATCTACTCTCATGACCCAAATCTACTTTCATGACCTATATGTATGAGAGATCTACTCTCATGATCCAAATCTACTGTCATGACCCAGATCTACTCTCATGACTCACATCCACTCTCATGACCCAGCTCTATTCTCATGACCCAGATCTACTCTCATGACTCACATCCACTCTCATGACCCAGCTCTATTCTCATGACCCAGATCTACTCAACTCAAGTCTACTCTCAGTCTCATGACCCGAATCTAATCTCATAACTCAAATCTAATTTGACTCAGATCTACTCTCGTGACCCAGATCTACTCTCATGGCTTAGATCTACTCTCATGACTCGAATCTAGTTGCATCACTCTAATTCAATTTAATCGGATTGTACCAATTGAAAGAAACCAGCTGTGGCTGCTATCTGACTAACCCCCAGTTCCCCCCTCCCGCCTTCTCTTAAATGATCACTTCCAGCTAGCATCGGCCTCGGCTCTTCACTGACAGCACTGCTCTGTACTCTTGAGACTCGCCAATCAGCACCAGCGACATGCCACGCGGCCAGCGACGACTGTTCCTTGGCGGCGTAGCCGACCGGGCCTCCAAACGCGACATCGAGCGCTTCTTCCGTAGCTACGGTCGCTGCGTTGAAATCGTGATGCGCACCGGGTTCGCTTTTGTCGAACTGGAATCTTCGCGCGACGCGGAGGACGCCGTGGCAAATTTGAGTGGCCGCGACCTGTGCGGCGAGCGGATCAGCTTGGAGTTCGCCAAGTCCGACGGCGCGCCGAGGCGGCCCAGGGGTGGCGGCGGCGGCGGCGGCGGCGGCGGCGGCAGCGGCGGTCGCTACGGGCCGCCTGTGCGCACCAACCACCGACTGCTGGTGAAGAACCTCAGCACCGGCGTCAGCTGGCAGGATCTGAAGGTGAGTGACGGGGGGGAGGTCCTGAAATTTTGTGTATTTCTGGGCCATACTGTACGTTTATCACGTCGGTAGCAAAGGTACATACTGCAACTACTAATAGTAGTTGACTATTGAATGTCCCAGATATAGGAGTATGTACCCGATAAAAACGGCACCCAGGCGACTTTTACCGTGACATCTTACCGGGGCAATGCAAGTGACTCTGGGATGCTTTGAAGAGTTTGGTCGGGAGGTGATCAGTCACCCGAAAACTCCACTCCCAGACACTTAAGCCTGGGAACAAAATCAGTGAACACTTACTGTTGCGGGCTCCTCTTCTTTGTCGCGCGTGTCTGTAGAGCTGGTCTCCGCAGAGCTGTTCCTCCCGGGGTAGTCTTCTTGAAGTCTAGAATCAGCCGAAAGCGAGAGCGTAGCAATAAAATTGACGTCGCAGTATTCCTCGAATGCAGAAATCAATATCAACGATGCGCCCTAATAACAAAATCAACTTCTATAACAATACGAGGTCCTCCAGAAAGGGCGTCTTCTTCTAAGAACTAACGGAATCGGAGTCGTGTGCTCCTATCGGTTAATCTGGGATAATCCAAAATCAAGAACTCGATAATCCTCTAAGGGTATCGGAATCGGTCCGCAGATCCTATCCAATCCCTTAGGAAAATGGGAGGCCTCAAACTCAATAGACTCAATAAAATCGACTGAACAGTAACGGCCGGCAATAACAATCGCTCTCAATAATAAAAATAATGAAGACTTGAACAAAGCTTACCAATTGGTGTTTATCTCTTCCTCAGAGATATAGCCTCGTTTGGCTGCTCTTGCAAAGCCCAAGATCTTTGGAGGCTGCTCCGAGTCTGAGATTTCAGCTCGGATTTTGCGTTTGTATTTATACACAATTTTTCGGCCTTGAGTCGGCCTTTAGCTCAAAACCGGTTTTTTGATGAGTTCACGAAAGGAATTTTATTATTTGACAGGTGAGGTTTTTGAATAGAAAAGGGCGAGACTTAAGTCACATTCAGGTTAACATTTACCATATTTGGAAGTTCTAAAAATAGATGTCGAGAACAGGTTTTTCGAACAATAGCATAGTCACTCGCTGTTTGCGTGATATTACTGGTATTACTAAAAATAGAATATGACACAGCTATTTTTTTATTTGTATTCATAATTTTATCTTACTACTTCTAGTAGGCTACCATGTTTGGAGATCTCTACAGCTTCTTGGCCTGGGTGTCCCTCCTTAGCCTAATGTCAGTTTCTCCAGTTTACTGTAATCAGTCTTAGAAAACATTCGCTATCTAGACTCGATCAACTTCTACTTTTCCCTCTTCCCTGTGCTCCGCCAGGACCTGATGCGCCGCGCTGGCGAGGTGATGTACACGGACGCCCACCGGCCCAACCGCGGCGAAGGCATCGTGGAATTCGATAGTCGCTCGGACATGAAGCGGGCAATCGAGAAATACGACGGCTACGAGTGGCACGGCAAGCGGCTGCAGGTGAGCGCTGACTCCGGCCGCTCCCGGTCCCGGTCCAGGTCCCGCTCGCGCAGCCGCGACCGTCGTCCGCCGCGCCGCTCTCGATCCCGATCGGTGTCCCGCTCGAGGTCCCGCTCGCCGCCGCCGGCCCGCAGGCGTCGCGACGATTCGTCGCCCTCGCCGAAGCGGTCGCGCAAACGCGACTCGCCGGACAATGCCGGCAGAAATGGCGGAGGTGGCGCCCGCTCGAAGTCCCGCTCGCGATCCCGCTCCAGGTCCCGGTCCGCGTCCCGCTCGCGATCCCGATCCCCGCTGCCCGCCAGAGGGGCGGCCAAATCCAAGTCCCGCTCGGCTGACAAGTCGCGCTCGCCGTCCCGGTCTCGGTCCCGCTCGGCCTCTAATAAGTCCCGCTCGAAGTCCCGCTCGGCCTCCGGCTCGCGCTCTCGGTCCGGCTCGCGGTCCCCAGCTGCCAATAGCGAGGATGGAGCCAACGGCGGCCAGTGAGGCTGGCTTGATGGAGAATGGAATTACAATAAAAAAACCCGCAGTTTGACGCTGTTTGTTGTGGCCCCATTATTCCGAATAGCTTGCTGACTGTTGTCTGTCCCTCGTGGGTTTGTAGCTGTAAGTCTGCACTGTCCTAAGCTGTTTTACATCACGTTTTAACTGCCGGATGTTTCCTGGCCTCCTGTCGCCATCGTAACCAACTCAACTTCGCAGTTCGAACTCCGACTCTCGTTTCAATATAAATTCGTGCAAAGACCACCAGTCTAAACAGTTGGTACTACTGATCCGTAGTAGTATGTTATGTATCTTTTTATAGTGTGTAGTTTTCTAATTAATATTTAGCGTAGTCCTATATGTTATTCAACTTTTAGTAAGAATTCATAGTAAAAATATCAAAGCAAGGTTAGGCTGGCTTTTATTATAAACCACCTCTATCTTATCGTGTTAATTTAATCAACGTCAAATTTATATTCGTTGTGTAAATTTTAATTTTTGTCATCTGTGTGAAAGGGCGAGTTTCGTGGAAGTTATTCTAATCTAAATACAAAATGCAATGATTTTGGCTCTAATGTTGAAGCCTTGTGTTCAAATAATAAGTATGTAACTTCCCTTGTGTTTTGAGAATTGCAGTTTATGAGGAATCAGTGTATTGCTTTGATCTCATTTGCTTTGAAAAAGCAAACAGCATGAAAATTTTCTGTTTAGATGCGTATCAAAAGGTAAACACTGGGTCTGCCTTCCATCAGAAGCAATAACAATTTTTGTTCTGTGGTGGGCACTCATTTTGGCGCCACGGGCACTCATTTTGGCGCCACAGGCACTCATTTTGGCGCCACAGGCACTCATTTTGGCGCCACAGGCACTCATAGCGCCGCAGGCACTCATTGCGCCGCAGACAGGCACTCATTTTTGCGCCGCAGTCAGTCACTCATTTTGGCGCCGCAGTCAGTCACTCATTTAGCGCCGTGGTCAGTTACTCATTTTGGCGCTGCAGACAGGCACTCACTTTGGCGCCCTAAAGCAAAATTATTGATTTCCATAACGGGTCACAAGGTGCCAGAGCTGTTGGGCGAAGGACAAAGTATTGGAGTGTCCCCCCATAGCTTTTACTAGGGGAAACCACATGTCCCCCTGCCCATCCCTGGTGGCATTCGACGCCCCTGTAGCTCTCTTCTCCCCTCTCATTTTCTTTCCTCTCTCCTTTCATATTCTCTCATCTTTCTCTCCCTGTCATCTATCAACTGATCTCTCATCTCTCCCCTAGAGAGTCCTTTCACTCTGCCCCCTTCTCCCTTCAATCTGCCCCCTTCTCCCTTCACTCTGCCCCCTTCTCCCTTCACTCTGCCCCCTTCTCCCTTCACTCTGCCCCCTTCTCCCTTCAATCTGCCCCCTTCTCCCTTCACTCTGCCCCCTTCTCCCTTCACTCTGCCCCCTTCTCCCTTCAATCTGCCCCCTTCTCCCTTCAATCTGCCCCCTTCTCCCTTCAATCTGCCCCTTCTCCCTTCACTCTGCCCCCTTCTCCCTTCACTCTGCCCCCTTCTCCCTTCACTCTGCCCCCTTCTCCCTTCACTCTGCCCCCTTCTCCCTTCAATCTGCCCCCTTCTCCCTTCACTCTGCCCCCTTCTCCCTTCAATCTGCCCCCTTCTCCCTTCAATCTGCCCCCTTCTCCCTTCAATCTGCCCCCTTCTCCCTTCACTCTGCCCCCTTCTTCCTTCACTCTACCCCCTTCTCCCTTCACTCTACCCCCTTCTCCCTTCACTCTACCCCCTTCTCCCTTCACTCTACCCCTTTCTCCCTTCAATCTGCCCCCTTCTTCCTTCACTCTACCCCCTTCTCCCTTCACTCTACCCCCTTCTCCCTTCACTCTACCCCCTTCTCCCTTCACTCTACCCCCTTCTCCCTTCACTCTACCCCTTTCTCCCTTCAATCTGCCCCCTTCTTCCTTCACTCTACCCCCTTCTCCCTTCACTCTACCCCCTTCTCCCTTCACTCTACCCCCTTCTCCCTTCACTCTACCCCCTTCTCCCTTCACTCTACCCCCTTCTCCCTTCACTCTACCCCTTTCTCCCTTCAATCTGCCCCCTTCTTCCTTCACTCTACCCCCTTCTCCCTTCACTCTACCCCCTTCTCCCTTCACTCTACCCCCTTCTCCCTTCACTCTGCCCCCTTCTCCCTTCACTCTACCCCCTTCTCCCTTCACTCTACCCCCTTCTCCCTTCACTCTGCCCCTTGCATTCATTCCATCCACTAGTTAGCGATGAAGTCTTTCAGCCAGGACTATACTTACATATAATAATTATGGCAGGTATATTCAATATAAAACACTAGGCACTACTACTAGTTTCTTAAGTAGTATAAATTATTGTAATATCTTTTTAAAAAGGAACTCTTTTTAAAAAGGAACTTTCTCCCTTCACTCTGCCCTCTGTCAGTTTCTCACTCTTCACTCTGTCAGTTTTTATTGACTGCTTTTGATTTTCCTTTCTAGCAGTTGTGATAATTGGTCACTCGATACGGTGCGGGGGGTGCCAGATAAGGTTGCAAGTGCAGGGGGTGCATGGTTTACATGTAGCCACATTGTAGTACTTACTTGTTATGGATGTCTGTCTAACTATCCATTGTGTGAAAATTGCAGCATTTTGTGAATTTAATTCATTAGTAATAGTGGCTTTGTATTGATTGGTGCGTTAGAACCATTCACTTGGATTTAGTTTCTGTGCAATGGAGCTCTGTGTTCGTCTCGCTAAACGAGTTTCTTTAATAAAGCAGGGATTTTTTAAAATGATTTCTATGGACACAACCTACTAATGATCCGCTGTGTCAGATGGACTTCAAGCATGAGTGTCAGATGGACTTCAAGCATGAGTGTCAGATGGACTTCAAGCATGACTGTCAGATGGACTTCAAGCATGACTGTCAGATGGACTTCAAGCATGACTGTCAGATGGACTTCAAGCATGACTGTCAGATGGACTTCAAGCATGACTGTCAGATGGACTTCAAGCATGACTGTCAGATGGACTTCAAGCATGACTGTCAGATGGACTTCAAGCATGACTGTCAGATGGACTTCAAGCATGAGTGTCAGATGGACTTCAAGCATGAGTGTCAGATGGACTTCAAGCATAAGTGTCAGATGGAGGCCGAGGACATGCAATCAAGCATGCTCGCCCGTCCCGTCTGAGACTTTAGCGGCCGTGGTTGTCACAAACGCAAGCATGAGACGGCGCCGGGCAGGGGAGCGGTCTGTTCCTGTTCCAGCTATGGAGATACAATAGAGATTTTTTATTAAACGTAGGAGCAGTACTAGATTGATATCTAGACTTACAAACTTCAAGAATTTGCAGTTGTGGCCCATCATGATGGTCTCAATTTCTTCATGGAGAACAGCAGTTCTCTGTGTGCATGCTGACTTTCGCTTCAATCATCTGCCACCCAGAGACACGTTTTACACACATGTACAATGTATGCTCCAAGTTCAAAGTTTCCTCATAGGGTTATAAGTTTTGGCCAGAACTTATTAAAAATCATTCATCATACATCTGGCGCAATTCTTGATAGCTGTGTGCACCAAGTATAAAATCTGCGGTGAGTGATCTTTCTGGTAAAAATTCAATCATTCAATTCGAGACAGCGCAGTTTGCGCGACTCTTCTGCTGCACGTGCATAATGCAACGTGTATGCTGTAGCTAGCTTTCTATGCAAATGTATGTAGTTACATATTATCAGTCAGCTGTGGCGCCCCCTCATCAGTCAGCATTGGCGCCCCTTATCAGTCAGCTGTGGCGCCCCCTTATCAGTCAGCATTGGCGCCCTCTTATCAGTCAGCTGTGGCGCCCCCTCATCAATAAGCATTGGCGCCCCTTATCAGTCAGCTGTGGCGCCCTCTTATCAGTCAGCTGTGGCGCCCCCTCATCAGTCAGCATTGGCGCCCTCTTATCAGTCAGCTGTGGCGCCCTCTTATCAGTCAGCTTTGGCGCCCCCTTATCAGTCAGCTGTGGCGCCCTCTTATCAGTCAGCTGTGGTGCCCTCTTATCAGTCAGCTTTGGCGCCCCCTTATCAGTCAGCTGTGGCGCCCTCTTATCAGTCAGCTGTGGCGCCCTCTTATCAGTCAGCTGTGGCGCCCTCTTATCAGTCAGCTGTGGCGCCCTCTTATCAGTCAGCTGTGGCGCCCTCTTATCAGTCAGCTGTGGCGCCCTCTTATCATTCAGCTTTGGCGCCCCCTTATCAGTCAGCTGTGGCGCCCCCTTATCAGTCAGCTGTGGCGCCCCCTTATCAGTCAGCTGTGGCGGTCTCTTATCAGTCAGCAGTGGTGGCCCCTCAAAAAAACTGTCGCTCATACCCAAAGCCTCGGCTATCACTGTGGATCTCGCTGCTCATTGGATAGAATCAGTGAAGGCAGCAATATTATTAAACAGCTTCCCTTGCACTGGAGCAGGGCTAACTCAACCCAAAGCTTGTTGGAAACACATGAAATTCGCGAGTACATGTACGCTAATTATTCGCCAAAGAAATGCTGCCATTTCTAACCAATGTCACCAGCGGAGTCGACAAGGTAGTGAAGGACGCATTCGACGAGGAGTCCCACGATGTGCAGCGGCCGAATCCGCGCTCCACCTTCATCCTGGTGGCCAGCCTGGGCACCCTCTGCGTCCTGGCCGCCGGCCTGATGGCCCGCAGCCTGTTCTCCAGGGCCGAAGCATTGAAGGACGAGGAGGCCACCGCCGTGGCCATGGACCTGGACCAGGCGCTGTTTCCCGGATGTCATTCAGAGACTGTCGGCATGACGTTCGGCGAGTGAAGAACGAACTCAGCGAGAGGACGCCTCAGTCAAAAGTACAATATAGCGCGTATAGCATGCACACGTAGCCTTGCATGTAACCTGCCGATGTTTTCTGTCACCGCGGTTACAGTCTATTGGTAAATGTCGTTCAGGCATCTTAGGCCTTCATTAGAGACTCCATCGCTAGGGGTTGTAGTCAATTGGTTAGAGCATCAGACTCACGACTGAAAGATCAGCGGTTCGACTCTCGACCATCTCGGAGCAATTTTTATCCTTGAACAAGACACTTAAGTCTTAATTGCTTCAGTTGATCCAGATCATTTAAAATGGGTGCCAGCATTAGCTGGGGTAATTGAGGGTGTCTGTGGCGACCCCCCAGTCCTTGGACTGAACAGCCGTACGCAGCCTTCAGATGCGCCGCGCAATAGCTGCGGCTGAGCTGTCGGTTGCACATTTTCCCCAAAGGGACAGGCCTAATCAATTTTATTATTATAGTAGCCTACCCTTTTGTGATGAACAGCAGGATACAAGTACCTTAGGACATTAAATTGGGGATCATTGAAAACCTGACATTGGGAACCATCCTAGAGATCCTGACATCTTCCTAGAGACCCTGAAGGACGAAGATAAGAACAAAGACGACAGGAGAAGCTTCTACATGTACAGTACAGTCCCTGACACCCTCCTAGAGAATTATTTTGTAGACCTAAGGCGTTGTGCGCGTAAATATGTTTATCAGTTTACATATGAACAGCAAGTGTACATATAATATACCGTCTGAAATCTGCTGAGTGATAGAATGCAGTCTCTGTCTGCATTTTGCGCACAAATGACTTTTGTGTCAGACAATAGGATTCACCGCTCTTCTCCGCAGTTACTACTATACTGAAAAAAGTAGTGTAGTATGTCATGCCATGATGCAGGTTGAAAAAAGCAACAATTTATTGAATTGAAAAACATGCAAATGAATTCTACAATTGTACATGTATACTAAATGCATTTAAATATAAATTATTGTATAATAATAAAATAATGTATACCTCTTGAGCAAAAAATTATTATAGTTTGATCGATTTTAACAGCAAAACGCGCGTACCACAAAAACTTTCGACGGAACAGCCATCAATTTATGCACTGCACTGTACGCTTTCAAAAGAATCGCAGAGAGGAAGATAAAAACTGGCAAAGAAATTTTGAAGATAAAGTTTTTGCATAAAATTTGGCTCGTAATGTATAGCCGAAGCAATTGATTTCCAGTTTAAAAATGCTAGCGAAGATTGGGATGGGACTTCTAAGAGAGAAAAGTGTCAGTGAGAGTGGTGCAGCGAGCGTGCAGCAGGGGGCAGCTCCCATGATATGGTCTTTTAATGGAAGACTGCTAAATAATGACTCCATGAAACTTAAAATTCTTATTTAAAAAACCTCGTGTTGCTATTTAACACGTTTAACGCTTACCTACATGTATATAGTTGTGTGTAAAATCGGATAGACATGCATGTAGAAAACTCGTTTAACGGTACAGTAGTGCAGTATCTCGGCTGAGCAATGAGAATCAGTGTGGATGCATGCAGCGGCATTCACAGAAGGATTCGATCAGAGGTGTCAGATTTATCCACATAAATTGACAATGATCGTATTAATTCCTATTTTCTCTGTATTTTGCGTGTGTTGGCCCTCAATTGGGCCGTTTTAATTTTTGTTTGTTGTGTGTATATATGTAGAACCGTTCGTAATGCTTGCACGTTGCACGATTGATATTTTAGACACACGTACGTTATTTCTAAATGCAAACTGCCTCGCCTCGGTCACTCTAACTTCTCTGTCTTTTAATTATCTCTCCTTTCGCTCTTGATCCGATTTTACATGTCGACCGTTTAAATCCGCCAGCTATAGCCAGCTGTTGCTAAATTTAGCTTCTAGTGTTAGTTTATTTCAAGTTATTTTTTTGTCCCACTAATAACTGGCTTCCTTAAAAGACAAGGGATCAAATGGACAATTGAAATGGCACAAACATACAAATAGTTAAAAAAATGCACTTTGAAATTTTACAGACATTGCCCACACAGAATCGGGAGAGTACTCTCACGCATCATAAATTATATACCTATCATGTCATACAATAACAATGATTAACAGCTGCCCCAATTGGGCCAGAGGTGCAGCCGACAGCTCAGCTGCAGCTATTATTGCGCGGCGCATTCTGAAGGCTGCGTAGTGCGTACGGCTATAATATAGCTGTTCAGTCCAAAGGACGGGGGGTTCACCACTCTGATCAATTTACCCCTTACCCCAGCTAATGCTCGGCTGGGCTGGGCAGACGCAATGCAGAGCTAAGTGTCTTGCAATAAATTGTTCCGATTTGGTCGAGAAGCGAACCTCTGGTCGTGAGTCCAACGCTCTAAAACCACTACGCTATATACAACCGGCCCTTAAGCTATGGCTACATCTCCTCTGGTTAGGCTACGCCTTTTAGGCTACAACCCCCTTTAGGCTACAACCCCCTTTTAGGCACATTCTGAATATAAAGATTCTGATGAAACTCCAAAGTTAGAAAAAATAATATATTTTTGTTAGACCACAATTTTGAATGTCTGTTTTCATAGAAAAGAACGAACATTTTTTTCACAAACACTGGTGCGTCGGGTGTGGTTATTACTTGCCTACCTTTAATAATTGATTCATGTTCCTTTTCATTATCCTAGATTTTATTTCGTTTTTTACTACAGTGCCTTGCATTCTGCTTTGGTTTTTTCTAGTTAGTTGGTAAAGAACGATTATATCCCAACGCTAAAAATAGTAAGGCCAGCACCCTTGACTTGACCTTACACTTACACCCAACAAACTTGCATTACTGAAAAGCGAATATTGAATCTGGATTCATTTTAAGGTCAAGTCTATATCTACAGCCTACAGGCTACAGCTTATAGTTATGTATGGGAAAGTTGCAAGCCTCTGTACTATATGTCTACTAATATCTGTGTATTTATTTGATGGTAAGTTTTTTGTCTTTACTTTTCAATTTTTAGTTTTTTATTCCCCATTGATTTTTTGCGGTAGGTTGATTGGGATCAAAATTTAAAGTAAATATTGAGCCAAGAATTAAAATTGAAGTGATGAAACCATTAGTATAAGTAAAGATAGAATTTTATATATATAATTATGCCTAATGGCAATGGCAATCTCTTCATTTGTGGCATTAAATTATTTTTCTTTTTCTTGTATAAAAACTTCCTGATCTATTTTTAGGACAGATCAGAATAGATCACTGATAGATAAAGGTAGATCTTCAATGGATTAGGATCTAGTAGATCTCTAATAAATATCTAGGTCTAGCTATCCATGGCATTAGGCCTAGATTGTACCAAACTTTTTATGTTTTGAGAAGGTTAAATAAAAACTTTAAAATTATTTTGTTTCACAAAGTAGGAACTTGCCATGAAAATAAATTTTGAGTTTATCTTGGCTATATACTAAAATAGGCCCTAGTAAAAATGAGTATTTTAAACTAATATAAGTTGTAACAATGATCATAAAATACAATTAGCTAGTAAGCTAGGCCTAGCTAATACAAAATTCTAATACCTAGGCCTTAGTTTTAAATCTAGGACTACAATATCAATAACTAATAAATAAAGTCCTTATTAGTACTTGACTTTATAATTAAAACTTGAATAGGTTTAGGGCCTATTTCACCCTATTTTGTATATTAGGCCTAATATTTAAAATCTTTTTATCATATTTATCCAAATTGGAATAAGTTAAAAATGTGGATGGTCATCTGTCATGTTTTAAATAGTTTCTGATGCTTTATCACAGATTCTAGAAAGTAAGTGGTGTCATATTGTGGTGTAATAGAAAGCAATATTGTATGTTGTAGCACATTGCAATTGATAGGTGGCAGCACTAGAAGTATGATGCATGTGTAACACCATAAGATTAATATAGTTGTCATTTAAGACTTCGAGTATAGAGTCTTATGCACAAGATAGTTGTAACACTAGAGATAATATACTTTTTTGATTTTGAGAATGTTGGTAAGTGGACACAAAGTGTTAATGAGTAGATAAGAGGCATCAATGAAAGGACAGGAAGTGCCAATGAGTGGACATTGATTACTGATATTTCTATAAACACACTGTAATTTGACAATACTAAGAGTAAATTATGATTTAGATATATGTAAATTTACTTGCATTGTTGTTTACATTGAGGAAAAGCTAAATAGAGTACTGAAAAGTATAAAATGAATGAATATTATACAATATAGTGTATTTTTTAAGCTTAAATTTTGTATATATACACAAAGGCAATAGGATAAAAATTTGTTGAAATAAAAGGCCTCTTTTCAGCCAATATAGAAATGAAAAAATAGGTAACAAAAGAGCATACATACCCAATTGCTGGCCGACTTGGCCAATCTGGCCACTGTAAATTGTGGTGGACCAGGGGTAAGTTGCAAAAATCTCCCCCCCCCAAAGAATACAGATGAAGTACTAATTAGATGACAAGGCATTTAGCCCTTATAAGACAGTTATAGTTACTCCTGCCATTTATCCAAAATTGCATTAATTTTGCTTTAGGGTGTCTTTTACAGGTAAGTCGCATGGCCAGTGTAAATCAGTGGGGTTGCATATGCATACAAAGGAGCATTAAGAATATACAATTTAGAGGGCATTTAAAAAAGATAAAGTTCTTCAATACACTCAAACTTGTCCTCCAAAGAATAGGAAGTCAATCATTGTGATGTTGATGACTTTAGAACTATTTTTGGTAGTGCTCTGCAAACTGCCAGACTAGTTGAAGCCATGATCCATTGTTGGTCCTTTTTACTTTGCCAGGTAAACCTGTGGGCTGTGGAGAAGAGCCATTTTTTAAAAATCAAGCTTGCAATTTTGTTAGCTTTATTATCTATATTGGAATAAAAAAAGTTAAAGAAATTGTGAAAATCACCTGTTTGGCTTTCTTTGGGTTTACAATTGACAATAGTACAGATAAGACTTGCAGTCTAGAATAAAATTAGGAGAAAAAAGTTAACCAAGATATCATTAATTTATTATTTTTTTAATCCATTATTTTAAAGCTTTTGTAATAGGCCTTTGAGCTCTCTCTAGAAATCTCAACCGCTGATACCAAAGTTGTGCTAGGGGTTCTCCTGTACAATACAAAAGCCCACTGTTAAACCACCAAAGTTGTTGTAGGGCTTACTTTCTGGCTATTAAATTTCTACTGTTGACACTTAATCTTGCCTTAATGTTTTAACTGTTTCTTAGAATTTCATATTTTTCTGGGTAGCATTCTTGTAGTGTTCTGGTAGCGTTCTTAGTAGGTGGTCTGGTAGCATTCTTAGTATATGGCCTGAGCGGTCTTACTGGTATATGTACTTTCTCTCTCCAGTCTGGGCATTACCGAGATTAGAGGGTCACAGTGATTACTCTTAGTACTACTCTTTGCATGAATCCCAGGTGTAACTTTCAACCTTCTTCACAATACTCTTAGAAATGAACAACAATCTGAGAACTGAGTTTGTTTATATTCTATCAAACAAGTGAACACAAGTATTACACAAGTGCACAAGTTGGTCTTCCTACCTCCAACTTCGCTCTTATTTATACTGCCTCGATTGTGTATGTTTATAACAAACATAGAATATTTGAGAATATTGAATGAATTGAGAAAAACAAAAAAGATAATTTTTTGTGTGTTTTTAGAAATAAAGTTCCTAGAAAGTGATAACCGCTTCTACAGCTTTCCTTCTCTTATCATGAATTTTGAATGAAAGCAATGCTACAGTGAAAAATTTATGAATACGCAACAGACATAGTAGGCCTAATACATTCAGCATATAAATTGGAAGTTATCATATTAAAGAAAATAAAACATATTCAAGTATTACAAATGCTATTAGAGAAAACATAAAACATATTTAGTACAAATGCTAAATCAGATAGTCAATACAGGTGCTTTTGGGTGCTAAAGAACAAAATGCAGTGCACAGGTGAGCAACACACAATAAGAAAAAGTCATAAAATTTCAATGTTCACAAAAATAGGCATAACAAGTTCAAAGAAAATAGGCATAGTAAAATTCATATATAAAACAAATAACAAAATCTCCTATTCTTACCAAGAGCTCATCAGTTGGTTTCCAAGAAGCCTCTCTTTGCAATCTAGCTATCTTTGATAGTGGCAAATGCTGGGCAGCTTCCTCATTGGCTTCATTCATCTTAACATAAAAGTGAAAGCGAAACTTACAAGATTAGAAAAGTATATAAAGGCTATATGCTATAAACAGATTAAAAAAATTTATTCTTGAAGACTTCGACTTTACACGAAATATATAGCACAAAAATTACCTTAAAAATCAGGTGTTATTAGTGCTTGTGCAATGTTTTTTTCTATTGGATAGTATTTGTTATACTTGGCTGTATTTTTTGAAAACCTCACAGTTTGTCAGTTAGGTAGGCTGCACATCCTCAAGCCAGAAAATTCTAGTGTGCATAAGATGCTTCAAAACCTCTGCAAACTAGGCCTACAGTATTTGATGTATCTCAACCTTTCAAGTTGTCAATTACACACCCAACTCACAGATACTGCAGCCAGAGGTGGTCGCTTCGGCGGTAGATACTCTTCCTACAGCTCTTACCGGTCCTACAGTTCCTACAGGTATAGTTCCGGTTACTATAGCTCACCCTTAAATAGCAAGCAGACAACTCTTATAGCCCTGCTCTGTCTGGGCGGTGGCGTTCTGATCATCATGGTTCTAATCTGTCACTATTGCGGCCAATCAAAGAAACGGGAGCAGCGGGAGCGGCAGGTGTTGGAGCGGCAACGCAGGAGCAGATGGCTATGCTACTGCGGCAGCGCCAGCTGCAACAGCAACAGGAGGAGCAGCTGCGTCAGCGTCAGCGCGAACGTCAGGAGCTGCTGCAGCAGCCGCCGGCTGCATCTAGCGAGTCATCTCCCCCATACCCCGTTGACGCGCCTCTCGAGCCCAGCAGCAGCGACCACACGGAGCCGTCCGCTCCGCCGCCCTCCTACGATTCTGTTGTCGGTGCAAGCAAGGCCTGACAATGGGCCCCGTCAGTAGCACCTTAAAGCTAGAGCTCAGAATGTTAATTTTTCATTAACAAACTTTTTTTATTGCCGGTTTTTGGTGTTCAAAAAGTCAAGATATTTTATTTACAATTTTTAGGCCATTGAATAATTGTAATTATAACATTTTTGCAATATGCTAATAATGCGTATATTAATCCAGTCAAGTTCGTATTTTATGCTACCGTAAAAATGTACTTTTATTAATCGAATTGGAAACTTTGTTTTAAGTTTTAAGAATTAAGTTTTTTGGTCGGGGTACACTTTGTACTTTATCAAGCTTGGGAGACAAATAACTGATTGATAATAATTGATTACACCTGCTCCAATTGGTCCAGATTTGCAACCGACAGCTCAGCCGCAGCCATTGCGCGGCGCATCTGAAGGCTGCGTACGGCTGATCAGTCCATGGACTGGGGGGTCGTCACACACACCCTCAATTACATGTACCCCAGCTAATGCAGGCACCCATTTTACAGCTGGGTGAACTGAAAAAATGCAATGCAATGCTTTCCCAAGGACACAAATTGTTCCAGTGGGATCGGGAATCGAACCCTCGACCTTCAAATCGTGAGTCCCACGCTCTAACCACTAGGCTACAATCCCTTACGTTGTGTAGCCAAAGCTGAATTTTTATTGTTTAGAACATTGTTTAGAACACAAGTTGAGCTTTTAAATGAAGCATCACTCAGGAAAATCGGTTGGGAGTTGCTATGGATATAAAAGCTGTCTCACTTGAAGTTGAACGCACCTGGTATTCCACAAGAGCATCAACGAGCTCCTGCTTTGAGTAAAAGCGTCTCACCTTGAGATTAGTCTTGGGAGTCTGAATACTACACCCAATGGTCGCCACCTGTAAGCATTTTTTTCGGCTGCAGCAAGGTCGATCCTGCATAGCTGGTGAAAAGTTTTAACACATAGCAGCTTTTTAATTGACTACTGACCCGGGTATTATATGGCCAGTGTAAAGCACTTTACAAAGTCATCCATTGTAACCTTTTTTACAGTTTACTGTTTTCTTCCCGAAAATTCTCATTGCTGCAATAATTTTTAAAATCGGTTTTTTTGCTAATTGCTTTTTCTGTTTAGTGTACATTAACTATTATGCATGCGCCTCTCATTGGAATCTCAGAAACTTTGACTCGATTGCGTTATATTATACTATAAGATATTTATTACCTAAACATATATGCAACAACACAATAGTGGCATATTTTATAGTTATGATTTTTTACTTAATTTGCCCATTTAAAAAGCAACGTTAGCAATACTGTTTTCTATTTATTAATTTCTAATAAAAGTTGTTTTGAAGCTGAACATATTTTGGCATTGCTTTTGTCGTGCTATCTGAAACTTTGAGCCACAATAGAAGGAACAATTTGTTTTTTGTCCTGACAAAATTTGTTATTATGATTTTTTGTTTACACTAGGTGCTGCTTCATGATCTACTTCATTATTAGCTAAGGTTTCTGAATCATAGCCGCTGCATCAGAATTAATCTTTCATTTAATATTGATCGAGAAATCTGTTGCTTTAGTAGAAAATCGAATATAATTTTTACTATTTGTATCTTGTTTTCAGAAGTGTCCCTTTTATCGGCTGTAACTTTGAGATTGACAGCTAAAAGACATTCAGACAGCTAACAGTCAGTTCAGAGCCCTTCTATTCGGAAACCCGATTTCGAGAGATCAAGCTGGTTTGGTAGCGGAGGATTAGCTTAATTAATCTCTAGATTAGCTGATTTGTATCTTTTCAAATTCTCTCCCCCCCCCCGATTGTCTCTCGATGCCTGATTCTCTTAGCTGTAAAACCTGGCTGCATGGTCGCCACACCGATGCTACCTTGGAGCCGACCATCTGACAGAAGTGGGAGGGGGCAGCTAGAACGCTATAACCGATCTGCAGTTTCTGCACTATGAGGCCTGAGAAGCAACTATGATCAAATGCTTTACAACAACCATAACAACAAAACGCGCTGTCAGTGATAGTCTTTATGCAGAAGACCGCGCCTCTGGGCCAGGCGGCGAACGAAGGTCACGCGACCGACCGACTCCGGGGCGCCAACATCGCTATAGCAGGCAGCCGACGAAACGCCGAGTGCGCTTGTCTGTAGCGTCAACGGCAGCACCTTCACTTGCTGTGGGCGGCACGACTCGGCTTGTTAGCCTTTCAGCTGGGGTGTCTCCGACGGGTGCAACAGGTCGCTCGGACGTCGGACAAGGCTGTGGAGGCGATACAATGCCGCGTTAGAAACTTGCTCCTCACCCGATCTTGAAGGCGGCGCGCAACAGGCCAGCGTCTGCCACGTCTACTTTTTGCTCGAAGTCCGTCAGCGTCCAGATCTCAGCGTTGCACAGCAGGACAGTCTCGACCACCGCCTGGAACAACGACACCATTTGGCGGTCAAGTATAGGTCTGTCCTCACAGAACGAAAGGCATCCGCTGCTACGCTGCAGATCCTCGCGGACGCCGAGAACCAGACTGCTGAGGCAGATGAACTGCTGACAACCTGCCCATCAGCTCAGCTGCGCCTCTGCACAAAATTTCGGCCTCGATGTCGTCTGGCGCACAGAGTACGACGGTCTTCTGTGTGTTGATCACCAGGCCGATAGTCGCCGCAACAGCAACCAGCTTGTCCAGTTGTCGTTGTAGATACCCTCGATAGTTGACAGCAAAGCGAGATCGTCGGCATAGCCGAGCACGTTGAGCTGCCTCTCGGGTTAACGTCGACCCACACGTCGCCGCAGCAGAAAGCCTCGTCGTTAGTAGTAGTAAGAGCGATTCGCAGCACCCAGTCGCACCAGAACGAAGAGGAACGGCGCGATCAGCATATCTCCCTGGAGCACCCCACCAGATTATGTCTCGAAGAAGTTCAATAGCTGCGAGTCCAGTGTTGAAACAGCAGCTTTCGTATCACAGTACAATTGCCATAATGCACCAGCTGAAACCACGGCGGCGATAACACCATCCTAGCTGTTAAAAGGCTTTAGAAGAGCTTTAGAACCATCACGACAATCGCGGATCAGTGGATCCTGGTGAAAAAAAACAAGGCGCAGATAGCTCTATATTACCTACGAGCGTACATGAACTTTACTGACTACTATTATTAGTACTGCACTCTAGCCATCACATGCATATTCGCTAAGTAATGATGGGATAGCGACGTTTGCCTGCGGGACGTTTGCCAGCCGACGTTTGCCAGCCGACGTTTGCCAGTGGGACGTTTGCCAGCCGACGTTTGCCAGCGGGACGTTTGCCAGCCGAAGTTTGCCTGCCGGACGTTTGCCTGCGGGACGTTTGCCAGCCGACGTTTGCCTGCCGGAAGTTTGCCAGCCAAAATTTGCTAGCCAATATAAAGCCAGTCAGTGAAAAATTTGATACTGAAACATTCGCAGTTTAGCGGTTTGACAAAAACCATTTTTACTCCAACTTTTTGACGGTTATTCGCATGTATACAAGTTTGAAAGCAAAAGCTATAAATTATGCAGTTCATCAGTCTAACGTCTAATATCTATTTTACCAACGATTTTGGCACAACATATCAAAAGATGAGCATTGGGTTTGCCTCGTATGAAAGCAATAACAATTGTTGTGCTGAAAAGATGAAAACTTCCTATCTCCCTATGGCCTTCAAAACATTTTTCATAGATTTCGAGTGCTGCGTACTTCTACTTTAGTATTCCTTGGCGTGACTATGCTTTGCATACGTAGTGTCTAGCGCTTGCTATTCTACTAGCTTGCTACTGGCGACTTGTCTGGCTATTCAGCTATATAGCTTACTATAAAAACGTACCGCATTCGACTCGTCTACACATGTACGTTGAGATCGCGGTTTCCTTGCTTACTTGAGTAGTAATACAACAGCATTGGAATCAATTTGCTTACTTTTGGATCTCCCAATGAACTGAGAAATATATGAGCCAGAATTACCGCTCAGCAGCTCTTTTTGTTTGCCTCATAACTTAATCGCTGGAGATTCCCGTTGTAATCTGCGCGTCTTCTTTCGCACATCAAAAATCAAACATCTCAAACTGGGAAAAACGATACACAATTGTCAAAAGTAAACAATATTTTCACATTCAAAGAAAATCGTTGTTAAACTGGATATTAGATGTAAATCTATATAAATTGCATAATTTATATAGATTTTGCATAAATTTCATAATTTATAGCTTTTGCTTTCAAACTTGTATATATGCGAATAACCGTCAAAAAGTTGGAGTAAAAATGGTTTTTGTCAAACCGCTAAACTGCGAATGTTTCAGTATCAAATTTTTCACTGACTGGCTTTATATTGGCTAGCAAATTTTGGCTGGCAAACTTCCGGCAGGCAAACGTCGGCTGGCAAACGTCCAGCAGGCAAACGTCCAGCAGGCAAACGTCCGACTGGCAAACGTCCCACTGGCAAACGTCGGCTGGCAAATGTCGGCTGGCAAATGTCGGCTGGCAAACGTCGGCTGGCAAACGTCGGCTGGCAAACGTCCCGCAGGCAAACGTCGTAGACCCAGTAAAGATACAGCACTCGTTACACAATAGCGGGTCGGGCAAGATCAGCGAAACCCTAGCCTTAGGAAGAGACGGCCGGGCCCACCCCACAGAAATTTCTGTGCACCCAACAACGAACGACCAACCCAAGATACTTGACGATCGGGGGGTTTGGAGAGAGCTTGTAGTGCACAAAAGACTGAAAACGGACTGGAAAACAAAATTCAGACTTCATCCTTTTTCGCCACCCCTAATTCATCCAACGCAACCGACGTACATATCGACGCACACCTCACTAACAACCTTAACTTCCCCAACCTACAACCTTAGCTCAACTAGCTAGAACAAACAGATTTGCTGTCCAATTAGGGAATCTGGCCCACATTTTCATTGCTTTTGAAAACCTATAAAAGACGTCGCTATCAGCAACGGAACGACAGAGATCCGTGGGACGGAGCTGTAGAATTATTAAAAGCTACACTGGACTCAGCAAAGCCGGTAGTAATTTTTTCAAGCGCCGTTTTCGAACAGAGCCATGCCGAGAGCAACAGTGTCTTGTCTGTATTTTCTCGCGATCTGCATGCTGAGCTGTTTGGGCCCCGCCTCTGGGGGTTGTCCGGACAATTTTTCCTTCCAGCACGGGTTCTGCCTCCATGTGAGACCGTTGCAACTGGGGACCGGTGGAATTAATTTCAACTGGTGCGAAGCTCAGGCCTTTTGTAATTCCATCGGCGGCCGCCTGCTGAGCACAGTGAGCACCCTTGTCGCGTTGCAGCCTCTGCTTCCGCCAGCTTCAAACACGGAACGTTACTTCCTGGGATTCACCGACATGCTCAAGGAGGCCAATAGAAGTCGCAGAGGCTGGCTTAGCACTGATGATGGAGAACTTCCGGTCAACAGCTTCATCGACTCGATTTGGTACCCGAACAGACCAGATGGCTCTAAACAATCTGATGACTGCCTTCAACTGTACAGCGACTTTGGAAATTCACCGTTAACAGTGCTGGACGCTGTCTGCAGTAACCGCTACGGCTTCATCTGCGAGCCCGGGTCGCAGGCCTACAGCAAGCCTGTCAGCGTCTTTTTTAAGATCGGCCTTCCCACCCAGCAGCCTCCCGAGACCGCTCCGTTCTACTGCCGTGGCGAGGAGCTGACTGTCAGAAACCGTCTTCACTGCGTGTCCCTGTGCGCCGTCAACCCGGTGTGCAAGTCCATCCTGTTCAACAGGGCCAGCCTCGCCTGCCGCCAGATTCTGCACGGAGACGCCGCCGTCGAGGCTTCCATCGAGACCGACGCCAACTGGCAGAAGTTTTCACGTTGATCGTTGAAGCGAGTCGCCTATGCAGCCGCCGAATTAGCCTTGGGAAACTGAAAAAACATTTGGCTTGAACTTTAATTAGTTGCGTGGCTTCTGCTTTTCCAATAAAGCTTATGCAATCAATCGCCTAAATTGAAAACGAAATGAAAGATTCAATTCTTCTTAATTGAGACTCTGATTTTCCATTGTCTTTTCTTCTATCGCTATTGAAAAGAATCAGTCGAATGCTTTTTGCTGAAACTTTTTTTATTCCAGAAGCAAAATTGTCCGTCTCCCCAAAGGCTGCGGCGGCAGTGTAATTAAATTGCTTTTCAATCTCAAGGAATATTTTAAAAAACTTCTTCAATGATTGACATTTCGGAGGACCCCCAAACAACAGAATTTTCACCTGGCTTTAAATACTCGTAACAATTAAATTAATTTGCCCAAAGCAATCTAAATATACTAAATCTCTAATATTTGTTTGTATGCTTGAATGTCCATAATCTAAATATACTAAATCTCTAAGGTTTGTATGTTTGAATGAATCCTTCCTTCCTTCCTTCCTTCCTTCCTATATACTAAAAATGAGTTGTCTGTGGGTATGCGATAGATTTCAGAAAAATTGGCTCAATCGATTTTCTTCAAACTTGCACCATTCGATCAGAAATTTTCCTGGGACGGTACATGCATCTTGGCTAAGAAATTGCTCAATGTTAAAGGTATTAAATATTCGAAAAACATGCTTTTTTGCAAAGGTCAAGCAGCTCTTTCGACCTGAAATGCATTGTAAAAATGCTAGAGAAAAAACTGACTGACTGAATTCTGATTGTGATAAAGATTGCATAACAGCTGAATTGTATCTCCGCCTTGAATTGCGTCACAGTGTTGAAAACACTTTCTGCAAGGGTCAAGCAGAACTTCCTACTGTGAGCCATTCTTATTGGAATTGAACTTTGCAGCGCCCAGTAAAGTAGTATTTTTTGTCGCCAGGCTAGAGAACTATAAATGTAGACTGCGAGAAAAGATTGTACATTATAAAATGTCCCCGTGCACAATTGACATACTAACTTTAAATGCTGGAGAGAGGGATAGTGAGAGAGTGAAATACATGCACATATATACAGTATCTAATTGATTCACAATATACGAACCATGTTGAGACTGACCCTCCAAAATGTAATAAAACCGTCTGATTATAAAAAAGTCCAAAAGTGCCACAGAGATAGATGTACATTGGCTACTGAGGCTTGCGCCTCCAGTTCAGAAAATTTATCTGAATCCTTTCACATAGGAGAGTTAGAGTTAGGTGTTTGAGAGAGAGTATTGAATAATAAAAAAGTCCTGACCAATTAGCAGGCGGGTATTGGAGAGAATTTAGGCTTGCTGTACACACTGACAGTCTAACAGTGTACAAATGGTGTCCAGCTTTTTGGGATTGGGTTGTTGCTGAGTTTAAAACGCGTGACATTATAGACTTCATCCTATATACTAAAAATGGTCTGTCTGTGTCTATGTGATCGATTAGAGAAAAAATGGCTGGACCGATTTTGTTCGAACTTGCACTGTTCGATCAGAAATTTTCCCGTGACTGTACATGCATCGTGGCTAAGAAATTGCTCGATGCTAAAGGCATTAAATATTCGAAAAACATGCTTTTTTGCAAAGGTCAAGCAAACTTTTCGACTTGAAATGCATTGTAAGAATGCTAGAGAACAAACTGACTGGTTGAATTCTGATTCTGAAATAGATTGCATCATAACTGAATTGTAACTCCGACTTGAATTGAAAATGCAGTGTGGAAGCGTAGCACCAGACTTGATTTAAATTGCGTAACCATATTGTTAACTGATACTGACTGACTGGATATTGATTATGTCATAACTGCTTCGTGTGATTTACTCTATGCTTGGATTTTAAAGTGTTGAATTATATAAGTGCAAAATTTGATGTTATCAAAACGATGAGAGCTAGCCTAGAGGTGAACAAACTGAACTGCTAAATGCAAAGACGATGGTTCGAATTTTCATAGAGTATAATTTTTTTAATTAAAGCTTTTCAACGTCAGGAAAACTAAGACTTTTTAAAAAGAAGCGTCATGTAAAAATCATAGAAGCGTCATGTAAACAATCATAGAAGCGTCATGTAAACAATCATAGAAGTGTCATGTAAAAAATCATAGAAGCGTCATGTAAACAATCATAGAAGCGTCATGTAAAGAATCGTAGAAGCGTCATATAAAAATCATTGAAGCGTCATTTAAAAAATCATAGAAGCGTCATGTGAAAATCATAGAAGCGTCATGTAAAAAATCATAAAAGCGTCATGTAAAAAAATCATAGAAGCGTCATGTAAACAATCATAAAAGCGTCATGTAAACAATCATAGAAGCGTCATGTAAACAATCATAGAAGCGTCATGTAAACAATCATAGAAGCGTCATGTAAACAATCATAGAAGCGTCATGTAAACAATCATTGAAGCGTCATGTAAACAATTATAGAAGCGTCATGTAAAAAATCATAGAAGCGTCATGTAAAAAAATCATAGAAGCGTCATGTAAAAAATCATAAAAGCGTCATGTAAACAATCATAGAAGCGTCATGTAAACAATCATAGAAGTGTCATGTAAAAAATCATAGAAGCGTCATGTAAACAATCATAGAAGCGTCATGTAAACAATCATAGAAGCGTCATGTAAACAATCAT
This sequence comes from Macrostomum lignano, assembly GCA_002269645.1. Classification (NCBI taxonomy): domain Eukaryota; kingdom Metazoa; phylum Platyhelminthes; family Macrostomidae; genus Macrostomum; species Macrostomum lignano. The sequence goes on along the minus strand of NIVC01001660.1, from coordinate 139,046 downwards.
AGAAGCGTCATGTAAAAAATTGTAGAAGCGTCATGTAAACAATCATAAAAGCGTCATGTAAACAATCATAGAAGCGTCATGTAAAAAATCATAGAAGCGTCATGTAAAAAAATCATAGAAGCGTCATGTAAAAAATCATAAAAGCGTCATGTAAACAATCATAAAAGCGTCATGTAAACAATCATAGAAGCGTCATGTAAACAATCGTAGAAGCGTCATGTAAACAATCATAGAAGCGCCATGTAAAAAATCGTAGAAGCGTCATATAAAAATCATAGAAGCGTCATGCAAAAAATCATAGAAGCGTCATGTTAACAATCATTCAAGTGTCATGTAAAAAATTGTAGAAGCGTCATTTAAAAATTATAGAAGCGTCATGTAAACAATCATAGAAGCGTCATGTAAAAAATCATAGAAGCGTCATTTAAAATCATAGAAGCGTCATGTAAACAATCATAGAAGCGTCATGTAAACAATCATAGAAGCGTCATGTAAACAATCATAGAAGGGTCATGTAAAAAATCATAGAAGCGTCATTTAAAAATCATAGAAGCGTCATGTAAACAATCATAGAAGCGTCATGTAAAAATCATAGAAGCGTCATGTAAAAAATCATAGAAGTGTCATGTAAAAATCATAGAAGCGTCGTGAAAAAATCATAGAAGCCTCATTTAAAAACTAATGAAAGTGTCATTTAAAAAATTAAGAAGCATCATGGTAGAATAAAAGAAGCGTCATGTCAGACATGAAGGGTGTCATGTAAAAATTAAATGCAGCTATAATGCTGTGCTGGGGAGAAAAAACTGAGACATAAAGGCTCTCAGAGAATAACTGAGATTACGGGGGGGGTTTCTGAGATGTCAAAGTAAAAGTCAGAAGCTACTTCAAAGTTCATGTACTTTACTCATTTTTTATTGCATTCTTTGTTGGCTCGCCACGGGGGGCGCTGATAGAAGAAGAGTCATGTAAAAAATAAAAGTAGCACTACGTATACATAAAAGAAAAGTCATGTTCAAGTTAAAAGATTAATTTGGGAATTGCTACGATGTCAAAGCTTGGTGGAAATCGTTATAGTGCTTGATTCTTAAAGAAGGAATCACTAAAATGTCAAGGCTTAGGGGAGAAGAATTGCTGAGATTTCAAGGCTTTAGGTTGGGTTAAAGTTAGGTTTAGGTCAGGTGTGGGTTGAGGGTTATATTTTATCAGGTTTCAAGGTTAACAGAATAACAGGGGATTTTTTAGATTTCAAGGTTTATGGGGCCATCGCTGACATGTTAAGGCTTACGGGGGAATAGCTGAGATGTCAAGGCTCACGGGGGTATAAATGAGATTTCAAGGCTAAAGTCAGAAGCTACATGTAGTTTATTGAAAACTTTTTATTACATTATTTGATGCCTCCTCAGGGGAGGGATCGCTGATAAAAAAACGTAATGTAAAAAATAAAAGAAGCTTCATGTCGAAGTTAAGATATTCATTTGGGAATCCCTACGATGTCGAGGCTTGCAGGGAATCGCTATAATGCTGTAGTAGTGCTATTATGACTCTTAGAGAGAATTACTGAAATTTCAATGCTTTAGGGTTAGGTTAGGGTTAGGGTTAGGGTTAGGGTTAGGGTTCGGCTAGGGTTAGAGTTAGAAGGTTGACAGATATTTTTAGATTTCCAAGGCTTATTGGGGGCATTGCTGAGATGTCAAGGGGGGAAGTTGATATGTTAAAGCTTGTGGGGGGGAATTATTGACATGTCAAGGCTTACAAGGTTTGACAGGAGATTTTTTAAGATTTCAAGGATATATATGTAGCTTATTAAAAAAAACGTGTATTGCATTTCTTTGGCTCCCCAACGGGGGGCGTAGATTGCTAGTCCTATATACTAAAAATGAGTTGTCTGTATGTATGTGGGTAGGTATGCGATAGATTTCAGAAAAAATGGCTCAACCGATTTTCTTCAAACTTGCACCATTCGATCAGAAATTTTCCTGGGACGGTACATGCATCTTGGCTAAGAAATTGCTCAATATTAAAGGGATTAAATATTCGAAAAACAGGCTTTTTTGCAAAGGTCAAGCGGCTCTTTCGATCTGAAATGCATTGTAAGAATGCTAGAGAAAAAACTGACTGACTGAATTTCAATTCTGATAAAGATTGCATCACAACAAGTTGAAAACAGTGCCAAAGAAATGCACACACAACTTGATTGAAATTGCGTAACAATATTGCTAACTTAAATTGACACTGATACTGGCTGACTAAGAAATTGATTATGTCATAACTTTTTACTCTAACCAACTTGCTGTAAGCATTGAATTATAAGGGCCACAAATCATGTTCGCCAATTGAAAAGAGAAAGCCTCGATGCAAACAGATTGGACTGCTTATGTAGCGACCTGGGTTCAAAGCTTAGTAGTGCAAAAAGATTTTTTTATTAAAAAAACCCTAATAAAAACATTTTAAATGCTAAAAACAAAAAGCACAATGTAAAACATTAAAGAGCCATCATGTCAAACATAAAAGATCCACCATGTCTAACATTAAAGAGCCACCATGTCTAACATTAAAGAGCCACCATGTCGAACATTAAAGAGCCACCATGTCTAACATTATAGAGCCACCATGTCGAACATTAAAGAGCCACCATGTCAAATATTAAAGAGCCACCATTTCAAACATTAAAGAGCCATCATTACACTAGGGTGCCACCAGGTCAAACATTAAAGAGCCACCATGTCTAACATTATCGAGTCACCATGTCAAGTATATTCGTGAATCCATGTCAAACATAAAAGAGCCACCATGTCAAACACTAAAGAGCCACCATGTCCAACATAAAAGAGCCACCATGTCCAACATAAAAGAGCCACCATGTCAAACATATATGTGACTCCATGTCAAAAAGTAAAGAGCGACCATGTCAAGCATAAAAGAGCCACCATGTCGAACATAAAAGAACCACCATGTCGAACATTATAGAGCCACCATGTCAAGCATAAAAGTACCACCATGTCGAACATTAAAGAGCCACCATGTCTGACATTAAAAAGCCACCATGTCAAACATATATGTGACTCCATGTCAAAAAGTAAAGAGCCACCATGTCAAGCATAAAAGAGCCACCATGTCGAACATAAAGAACCACCATGTCGAACAATATAGAGCCACCATTTCAAACATTAAAGAGCATTCATTACACTAGGGTGCCACCATGTCTAACATTAACGAGTCACCATGTCAAGTATATTCGTGAATCCATGTTAAACCTTAAAGAGCCACCATGTCAAACACTAAAGAGCCACCATGTCGAACATTAAAGAGCCACCATGTCAAACATAAAAGAGCCATCATGTCAAACATAAAAGAGCCACCATGTCAAACATTAAAGAGCCACCATGTCAAACATATATGTGACTCCATGTCAAAAAGTAAAGAGCCACCATGTCAAGCATAAAAGAGCCACCATGTCGAACATAAAGAACCACCATGTCGAACAATATAGAGCCACCATGTCAAACATTAAAGAGCCACAACGTCAAACATTACAGAGCCACCATGTCGAACATTAAAGAACCACCATGTCTAACATTAAAGAGCCACCATGTCGAACATTAAAGAACCACCATGTCTAACATTAAAGAGCCACCATGTCGAACATTAAAGAGCTACCATGTCTAACATTAAAGAGTCACCATGTCTAATATTAAAGAGCCACCATGTCAAACATAAAAGGACCACCATGTCAAACATTAAAGAGGCACCATGTCGAACATTAAAGAGCCACCATGTCAAACATTAAAGAGCCACCATGTCAAATATTAAAGAGCCACCACTTCAAACATTAAAGAGCCACCATGTCTAACATTAACGAGTCACCATGTCAAGTATATTCGTGACTCCATGTCTAACATAAAAGAGTCACCATGAAGAACATAAAAGGGCCATCATGTCAAACATAAAAGAGCCATCATGTCAAACATAAAAGAGCTACCATGTCAAAAATTAAAGAGCCACCATGTCAAACATTAAAGAGCCACCATGTCTAACATTAAAGAGCCACCATGTCGAACATTAAAAAGCCACCATGTCAAACATTATAGATCCACCATGTCGAACATTAAAGAGCCACCATGTCCAACATATATGTGACTCCATGTCAAACATTAAAGAGCCATCATGTCAAACATAAAAGAGCCACCGTGTAGAACATAAAAGGACCACCATGTCAAATATTAAAGAGGCACCATGTCGAACATTAAAAAGCCACCATGTCTAACATTATAGATATACCATGTCGAACATTAAAGAGCCACCATGTCAAACATTAAAGAGCCACCATGTCTAACATTAACGAGTCACCATGTCAAGTATATTCGTGACTCTATATCAAACATCAAAGAGCCATCATGCCAAACATAAAAGAGCCACCATGTCAAATATTAAAGAGCCACCATTTCAAGCATAAAAGGACCACTATGTCGAACATTAAAGAGCCACCATGTCAAAAATTTAATAGCCAACATGTCTAACATTAAAGAGCCACCATGTCGAACATTAAAGAGCCACCATGTCTAACATTATGGAGCCACCATGTCTAACATTATAGAGCCACCATGTCAAACACTAAGAGCCACCATGTCAAACATAAAAGAGCCACAATGTCAAACATTAAAGTGACACCATGTCAGACATTAAAAAACTCCGAATCAAACATCAAAGAGCCACCATGTAGAACATTAAAGAGCCACCATGTAGAACATAAAAGAGCCACCATGTCAAACATAAAAGATACACAATTTCAAACGTAAAAGTAAGCGTCATGCCAATTTTAAGGGAGCCACTATAGAGCAAAGGAAATTGTTGCACTAGCTACTTATTGTCTGGTGGATGTTTACTATTTTGGGATGCTTGCTATCTGGGGGATGCTTGCTATCCGGGAGGGGGGATGCTTCCTATCTGGGGGATGCTTGCTATCTGGGGGATGCTTGCTATTTGGGGGATGCTTGCTATCTAGGGGATGCTTGCTATTTGGGGGATGCTTGCTATCAGGGGGATGCTTGCTGTCTTGGGATGATTTCTTTTTGCATTGCACTTCATTTGAGTATTTTGTCTGTTTTCTTTGTGAAGGCTTTTTTGCTATCTTTTTGTTACTTGTAGAGAACAGAGATTCTATACAGATGTCCCCCAACGGGGGGCGAAGATTGCTAGTCCTATATACTAAAAATGAGTTGTCTGTGGGTATGCGATAGATTTCAGAAAAATTGGCTCAATCGATTTTCTTCAAACTTGCACCATTCGATCAGAAATTTTCCTGGGACGGTACATGCATCTTGGCTAAGAAATTGCTCAATGTTAAAGGTATTAAATATTCGAAAAACATGCTTTTTTGCAAAGGTCAAGCAGCTCTTTCGACCTGAAATGCATTGTAAAAATGCTAGAGAAAAAACTGACTGACTGAATTCTGATTGTGATAAAGATTGCATAACAGCTGAATTGTATCTCCGCCTTGAATTGCGTCACAGTGTTGAAAACACTTTCTGCAAGGGTCAAGCAGAACTTCCTACTGTGAGCCATTCTTATTGGAATTGAACTTTGCAGCGCCCAGTAAAGTAGTATTTTTTGTCGCCAGGCTAGAGAACTATAAATGTAGACTGCGAGAAAAGATTGTACATTATAAAATGTCCCCGTGCACAATTGACATACTAACTTTAAATGCTGGAGAGAGGGATAGTGAGAGAGTGAAATACATGCACATATATACAGTATCTAATTGATTCACAATATACGAACCATGTTGAGACTGACCCTCCAAAATGTAATAAAACCGTCTGATTATAAAAAAGTCCAAAAGTGCCACAGAGATAGATGTACATTGGCTACTGAGGCTTGCGCCTCCAGTTCAGAAAATTTATCTGAATCCTTTCACATAGGAGAGTTAGAGTTAGGTGTTTGAGAGAGAGTATTGAATAATAAAAAAGTCCTGACCAATTAGCAGGCGGGTATTGGAGAGAATTTAGGCTTGCTGTACACACTGACAGTCTAACAGTGTACAAATGGTGTCCAGCTTTTTGGGATTGGGTTGTTGCTGAGTTTAAAACGCGTGACATTATAGACTTCATACCTTTCTCTTTTCTCGCACACAACCCCTACTATCCTTTCTTTTCATTATAACTCAAAATTCTTATCTTTCAATTTGAATTCCAATATGGCTCGACGTGGCACCAGCGCATTGAAGAAGAGCAGAGATGCCAAGAAGAAGCGTCAGCAACAGAGTGCCGTTCAGCGAGAGGAGCGGCTGGCTGGACTGCGGCAGCAGAAGAATGAGCGAACGGCCATGGAGACTGACGCGCAGCGAGAAGAGCGGCTGGCTGGACACCGGCAGCAGGAGGCTGAGCGAAGGGCAACGGAAACCGACGCTCAGCGAGAAGAGCGTAAATCTGGAGACAGAACTCGTGCGGAGAAGCGACGCGCTTCAGAAACCGAAGAGCAACGAAGAGCTCGAGTGGAAGCCGAGCAAATTCGCCGTCGAGGAGTGTCGGCTGGCAGGTAGGATGACATTTTAATTGGAGCTATATATTTTATAGCTATATAAAATCCAAGTGCCCATTGTGCCTAATTCGGGGTATTTTCTATCTTAGCTGATGTTTTATTGGTACTTGGGCATATAATTAAAAACTGGAATCTGTTTCGTGCATTTTTTCTCAACTTTTCAAGTCGATTGCTTTCCAAGAGTTTTATTTAAGAGATCAGTATAGAATAGCATAAAATTTATTCGTCACTACTTTAATTACCGGCAAATGAAGTTGTGTATAATTTTTTTCCTATATTCCAGGTTTGATAGTAGTGAGTTGGCCACACCGTCTGTGGTACCTTTTGATGCGTTGCGCATAATTCGCATTCCTGGTGATGGGAACTGTTTTTTTTATGCAGTCTGTGACCAGTTGCAGGGCACTCCACTTGAGACCGATGCGGCATCTTTAAGACACGAGCTGACGAGCCGTGTAGTGCAGATTATGCCAGAATTGATTGAACAAGGCTTTGTTTTGCCAGAAAATGCTGATTTCATTGTTGATTCCTCTTTTTCTGAAGGCACATATGTGCCTGATGAAGTTGTTCCGCTTTTAAGCCGTTGTTTTAATGTTGATCTGGTGATTTATCAAGAAAACGGCACTGTACTGCAGTACTGTATGTCCCCTTTGCAGCCACCGATTGCAATCGTCCGAATTCTTTTGCGTCATGAGCATTATGAGTCATTGCGATTTGCTAATCCGATTCCAGTTTCTGAGCCCATTGTAGATGCAGAGGAGCCAAGATTAACTCAGCAGAGTGCAGGTCATTGTGGCGCAAGACCTGCTCAAGAGAGGTAGGTCATTGGTGTGACTGGTCATCATAATTTATTTGTCATCGAACTCAAGTTGTTTTATTCCAATAAATTTTTTTGTAAGCTGAAAGATTAACTGGGAAAACTGTTTGCCATTAATCCTTCCTAATCCTAATCCTTCCAATCACAGGCCAGAACGGATTATCAGGCCTGAAGCGCCAGCCCATAACTGTGGCCCAATGGACAGAGCATGCGACCAATGCGGTGCATTACTTTGGTGCTCTGAGACGAGGAATTTCTGCTGCGCCAAAGGCAAGGTGAAGCTGCCCAGCCGCACCGTGCCTCAAGTGCTGGCAGATCTGTACCTGGGGCGGCACAGAATGAGTGCCGAGTTCCTGACCAACATTCGGAGTTACAACTCGGCGCTGCAACTGACATCGCTGGGTGCCAAACTGCGGTTGGTGCCAGGCTGGTGTCCCAGCTTCTTCATCAGCGGCCAGTTGCATCACAACACGGCGCCGCTGTTTGCAGAGGATTCAGCTGAGCCCCATGGCTGGCAGGTGTATTTCAATGATCGCGAACTTGAAAGCCGCCAGAGTCTCAGCCAGAAGGTGAAGCCGGAGCTACTGGAGCTTTTGCAGACGCTGCTTCACGAGTGCAACGGCTATGTCCGCAGCCTGAGGGCAGTCGCTCATCGAATCAGTCAAGATCCGGAGTTGGGAGATGCGCGAATCGTAATTCACCCTGACCGTCGACCATCTGGGGAACACATTCGGTATGTCTGCAAGACATTCTAATAAGATATTTTGCGTAATAAATTATCCAATTATCCAATTTGTACAGACTCTGTATCCCACAAACTCCGTTCAAAATCAGGCGCTACAACTTGCCTACGGCGAACGAGGTCGGTATCCTGTTGTGGAGGACAATGAGAACACACCGGCCAGTCGGGACGTCGTGATTCAACTGCGTGGTGGCGGTTCCCAGAGAATCAGCGAGACGCACCGCTCATATGACCCGCTGGAGTATGTGCTGCTGTTCCCGAATGGCGAAGATGGCTGGCACCCGGAGTTGCTGATGAGTAATGGCAAGAAATTGACGCCCATGAAATACTATGCGAGCGAAATCATGGTGCGAGCGGGCCAGTTCAGTGTGCTGCACTATGGCCGAAGATTATTTCAGCAGTACTTGGTGGACATGTGTGCCAAGATTGAGGCAGAGAGGCTGCTGTATTTGCGGACCCATCAGCAGGACCTGCGCAGCGAGACGTACAGCGGTCTGCGGGACGCTCTGTTTGCAGCTGATGGCAGGTCTACCGACAGAGATCCGAGTGACATAGGCAAGCCCGCGCATGTGCTTCTGTCTTCGAGCTTCGTTGGCGGGCCAAGGTACCTGATGGAGAGGCTACAGGACGCTATGACCTATGTTCACAAGTTCGGTAAGCCGGACCTGTTTGTCACCGCAACGTGCAATCCGAAATGGCCGGAGATCAGCGCTCAGCTTCTGCCTGGACAGCGGGCAGAAGACCGGCCCGACATTGTTAGCCGAGTCTTTGAAATGAAGAAGAAAGCTCTGCTGGCCCAGTTGACCAAGCGCTATGGGAAAGAGGCCGCTCACGTTTGCTCACTGGAGTACCAGAAGCGTGGTGAGTAAAAATTCTGACTTGCAAGAATCAAAGTTTTAAGATTTATTGAAATTTAGATTTACAAAGGTTTTGTGATATTTTTTAATACTTTTTTGACGCTCCAGGTCTTCCTCATGTGCACTTTCTGCTGTGGCTCGTGAGCGGTCAGCGAGTGACTCCGGACCGATACGATGACATCGTGTCTGCCGAGATTCCGGACCCAGAGCAGCAGCCTGTGCTGTATGAGCTGGTGAAGACGCACATGATCCATGGCCCCTGCGGCAAGGAGAATCCGGCGTGTCCTTGCATGGAGAATGGCGAATGCAGCAAGGGCTTTCCGAAAGAGTTCCAGCAGGTGACGCTGACCAGCGATACTGGCTACCCACTGTACCGCAGACTATCGCCTGAGATGGGCGGATTTACAGTGGACAAACTGTTCAAAGGCCGGAGCATTCGCATGGACAACAGGGAAGTTCAAACGCTAATATATTGCTTAGTTGTGCATTGCAGCTTTTGTTTCTGAAAGTTAATGATATTATTTTTTCATTAAAACAGGTGGGTCGTTCCGTACAGCCCTGACCTGTTGCTCCAGTTTGCGTGCCACTTGAACGTCGAAGTTTGCGCCACTGTGAAGTCGGTCAAGTACGTGATCAAGTACCTGTTAAAGGGTGGCGACATGGCGACGTTCAAAGTCGATGCCAATAGGAATTCTACTGAACCGAGAGAGCAGGCAGTGGGTAACCAGCGTCGACGCAAACGACACGAAATGAGCCGCGTGATGAGATTAAGGAGTACCTGTCCGCGCGCTACATTGGTCCAATGGAAGCCGTGAATACCATCTTGGGCTTTGAAGTAATTCGCGTTTTAATTATTATTGGCTCATTTTAACCGGAGCTGTGAAACCTCGTCATAGTATAAATTGAATTTCCATCGAAACTTAAAGGCTGTATATTTTCCTTTCCCTTTCTGATCAGGTGCACAACAGGTTTCCGGCGGTCATCCGACTCTGCGTTCACAAGTCGGAAGAGCAGCTCGTGTATTTCAACGAGGGGACCGCAAGAGCAAAAGCGAGAACGCCGAAGGATTCGACGTTGACGGCATTTTTCAAGCTGTGCCGTACTGACGAATTTGCTGGGTCCTTGCTCTACACGGAGGTGCCGTCCTACTTTGTGTGGCACTCCAGCGAAAGAGTGTGGCGGCGGGCCAAGCAGGGTGTGCGAGTCGATGGCCATCCGGGTGTAGTGCGGAACAAAAACGTTGCACGCATGTACACGGTGAGTCCAAGAGCAGGTGATTTATTTTATGTTCGAATGCTCCTTTTGAATGTTAGGGGACCGACTAGCTTCGAGGCGCTGCAGACCGTGGACGGCGTTGTGCATCCGAGCGCCAAGGCTGCTTGCATGGCCCTTGGCCTGCTGCAGCGAGATGATCACTGGCGGCGGTGTCTAGCTGAGGCCGTTCAGTCAAGAATGCCAAGAGCCCTGAGACATCTTCTGGCCGTAATTCTCATATGGGGTGAGCCTGAGGATGGCAGCGACCTCTGGTGCAGTTTTGCCGAGGATCTCAGCGAGGACCTGCGGTTTCACCACCGAGACTTGAGCACAGAGGAGATTACTGACCTGGCGCTGCGTGAGCTTCAGAGCATGCTGATCTCCATGGGCGGGAGAAGCCTGCCAGAGTACGGCCTGCCTGCGGCCTCCGTGACACCTCAAGATGGACCAATGCAGTTTGATACGGTTGAGCAAGCACTGATTACTGAGGCGCGCTTACCAATGCTGACAGATGAGCAGAAAGCGGTGTACGAGTCCGTGACTCAGAATCTTGTGGACGGCACCAGCGGCTTGCACTTCCTGGACGCACCTGCTGGCACTGGCAAGACCTTCCTGCTAGAGGTTCTGCTAGCCTTCGTGCGCAGCCGGGGTGAAGTCGCCCTCGCCGTTGCGGCTTCTGGAATCGCAGCGACTCTTTTGCCAGGTGGACAGACGGCGCATTCAACGTGAGTAATTTATTGTCAATATTTCAAAAAGCAGTTGTAAATATTTCGTGTGCTGTAAATATGTTCGGCATGGTGAAACTATTTGTCTATGCCAGGTTCAAGATACCAATTCGGGCGATCCGTTCGAGCAAAGACGTGTGCGCTGTTGGAGCGCAGTCCAAACAGGCCGCTGTATTTCGGACAGTGCGTCTAATTGTCTGGGACGAGATTTCTATGACAAACCGGAAGGATTTGGAGGCCGTTGACCGGTGCTTGCGAGACGTGCGGAAGCAGGACGTGCCATTCGGCGGAGTGGTTTTCGTTTGCGCTGGGGACTTTCGCCAGCTGCTGCCCGTTGTGGTGCATGGGACTCGAGCCAACAGCGTCATGGCGTGTGTCAGCAGATCCCCACTGTGGAAATTTTTCCGGCGGCATCGCCTTACAAGAAACATCCGATTGCTGAGCAGTTCCGATTCTGCAACGTATTTGAGATACACCGAGCTACTCAAGCAGGTAAGTTTGTTTTCATCAGTTTAAATATTGGAAGATTTAAGGATATTCGGTTTCTTTCGTGTTGAGAGCTCCATTAAAAAATTGTGGCTCATTCAAGAATGCCTTGCTTAAAGTCTGTCTAGCGTTTTAAATATTTGACTTTTAACTCCCCCAGATCGGATCCGGAACAATTGAGCAGGATGCAGAGGAGAAAGTGTCTCTTCCTGCTGAGATCATCATTTCTGCGGAGGCGCCGCTCAATGATCTGATAAATTTTGTGTACCCATCGTTTGAGGCGTCAGTGGAGAGGGACGGCTACTTTGCAAGCCGAGCGATCCTGGCGCCGTACAATGACTCAGTGGATGCCATCAACGAGACGTGCCTGGGCATGTTCCCCGGCAGCCTGCGGGAGTACCGCTCAATAGACAGTGTGGCCGATGAGGATGCCGCTACGCACTTCCCGCCTGAGTTGCTCAACCAGCTGGATGCCCCGAACTTTCCGATTCACTTGCTGAGGCTAAAAGTGGGTATGCCAGTAGTTCTTCTCAGAAACATCAACCCGCCACGATTGTGCAATGGTACGCGGCTGATCATACTCGCAATGGGCGAGAACGTGCTTAGATGCAAGATTGCCGCCGGCCAGTTCACGGGAGACGAGATTCTTCTGCCGCGAATACCGCTGATTCCTAGCAATGCGGACCTCCCCGTCAGTTTTAAGCGGCTGCAGTTCCCTGTGAAGCCGAGTTTCTGCCTGACGATTCACAAGTCGCAGGGACAGTCTCTGGACACAGTTGGCATTGACCTGTCAGTCGGTTGCTTCACGCATGGCCAGCTGTACACGGCGCTGTCACGAGCAAAGAACGCGGCAAATGTTCGCGTCCGGATTCCGGGAACAAGGACCAGAAATGTTGTGTTTCCAGAAGTTCTCACTGAAGACTAATTTATTTATCGTAAAAAATGAGGGGTGAGCAATAATTTTCCTTATGCAAAAGGCTAGAAAGTATATTCATTTATTTTTAAGGAAAATAGAATAATTATTTCCCCATATCTCTTAAGTAATAGCTCTCATTCTCTAAAGCAATAGCTGTCAATAGCTCTCATTCCTAAAAGAATCGCAGGAAACTTATTGCCCCAGCCTCATTTCTAACGAAGCGTAGATATTGCAATGGCAGTGAGTACGAGCTAATAGCTGATGAACTTTATGTTGAAGCTCAATTAGGCTTATTTTATTCATTGTATTAATTTTTACAGTCAATTTGCACTTTACAGTTAATTTGTATTTTAAGGCAATTTCATATTAGCCGAAAGTAACTTTTGAAACAAACCTTCTTTTGCACTGCTTTTAATGAATTCAATCTTTGATGAGCAGTTAATTTTGTCTTTTATTTTTCACCTGAAATTTCATTATAATTCGTGTAAAAACTTTACTTATTTTATATCGCAAATTTATGCAAAAGACGAAACAATTTTGTTTTTAGTTTTCCAAGGTTCGCAAAAACTTAACATTAGAGTGAATTTTAGTATATGGATTTTTACGCAAACTACGAGTGACAGTCTTTTTTCAAAAATCAAAAATATCTCAAGTCACCTGTAACAACTGTGGACTGTAAGCTCATAAAAAACGATTTGCATCAACTTGCGACGGGGCCTTCGTCTTCCATATATTGAAAGTTGAATAATATACGAAACTCACAAGATGTCAATTTTAACTAAGGCGAAGGCCCTGAATGAAGCTTTTGTCTTACTTCATTTCTTAATCTTTGGCGAAACAAATATGAATAGTCTGTGGCAAAGCGCAAAGGCTAAGGAAATAGAGCCGAACTGATTGTTCTGACTATGGATTTGAGGGCAGGAATGAGCGAATCCGAGGGCTGCGACTATAGACTAACGTAGAGTATTAAAGGAACTCATCTGGTCACATGCAGCCATTGCACACGCTATGTATACGAGACATATCGGTTGTACTTTTAATGCCATGTTCATAAGTTTCACTTTGTACTTTTCAAGTTTATTCGCGAAAAATACAAAAAATTCTTGCGTTACAAACGTCAAAAACGTTTAACAAACGTTAAAAATTAAAGAGCCACCATGTCTAACATTAAAGAGCCACCATGTCAAACATCAAAGAGCCACCATGCCAAACATTAAAGAGCCACCATGTCAAACATAAAAGGACCAACATGTCAAACATTAAAGAGCCACAATGTCAAGCATAAAAGGACCACCATGTCGAACATTAAAGAGCCACCATGTCTAACATTAAAGAGCCACCATGTCGAACATTAAAGAGCCACCATGTCTAACATTATGGAGCCACCATGTCGAACATTAAAGAGCCACCATTTCAAACATTAAAGAGCCATCATTACATTGAGGTGCCACCAGGTCAAACATTAAAGAGCCATCATTACATTGAGGTGCCACCAGGTCAAACATAAAAGAGCCACCATGTCAAACATAAAAGAGCCACCATGTCAAACATAAAAGATACACAATTTCAAACGTAAAAGTAAGCGTCATGCCAATTTTAAAGGAGCCACTATAGAGCTAAGGAAATTGTTGCACTAGCTACTTATTGTCTGGTGGATGCTTACTATTTGGGGATGCTTGCTATCTGGGGGATGCTTGCTATTTGGGGGATGCTTGCTATCTGGGGGATGCTTGCAATCTAGGGGATGCTTGCTATCTGGGGGATGCTTGCTGTCTTGGGATGATTTCTTTTTGCATTACACTTTATTTGAGCAGTTTGTCTGTTGTCTTTGTGAAGGCTTTGTTTGGCTGTCTTTTTGTTACTTGTAGAGAACAGAGATTCTATACAGATGTCCCCCAACGGGGGGCGAAGATTGCTAGTCTTTCTCTAAAATTGATGACTAATTACCGCAATTCCTAAATGCCTGCCACAGTCGAGTAGTTTGAGATTTTGCCTTGTATTCATCATTAATTATTGGGATTTCAATTATCTTCAGTGGTAAAATATCTCCTTCTACAAACCCATCTCTAACCCAGTGTTACGTTTTGAATAACGCGAAGGCGGTAAAACTTTTGGGAAGTTAGAAGTTGAAGTGTCTTAGCGGTAGCGCGTTTGTAGCTTGTTTATATATAAAATACGATTGCTTATTTAATCGTTAAAAAATTGTACTATTCTGAGCCGGGAATGTGTTGTCTGTGGTAATTTTTAACAAAAACTAGGATATTATATCATATAATCTCCTCGAAATCAGGAGCAATCGAATTTAATATATGATAAACGCCGTTTAATTCATCATAGTCTATGGTTAGAATATCCTCGGCTGCAATCAATAGTCCTCGGCTCGCTACGCTCGCCTCGAGACCATTAAACGCAGCCTCAGACATTCTAACCACAGAATGTGAATTAAACGGCGTTTATTGTTTACTTAAACGAAAAGTATCGAGACTTGAAGCAAATAAATGTGTACAGTCAAACTTAATCCCTATGAACCATAGACTAATATCTAAATCAAAAGTCCGTCTATGAATGACTATAATTAGTTAGCAAAGCAAATACACAACACCCAGCAAGCAATTCTAAATTTCATATTTTGCAGTCTTGGCAATGTAATTGTATTGCAAATCAGAAGCCACATATAGTACTGTCAGTAGATAGCCAGGTGGGTCATAGGAATTTTGAAATGCGCGCACGAGGGCGGTGTAATGAGAAATTACTACCTAGATTTTTGATTACTCGTTACAAGCCTGCACTTCTATGCAATAATTAAGCCCTATATTTGACAGAATCATGCTCGAAAATAGTCGTAGCTCGTATACTATTGATTTTTAGCACTAAAATATATTGACTCATTTATGGTAGCCATTTACAATGTAAGTACATGTAGATGGGATACAGTAGGAATTCACTTTATTCTACCAACTGGCCACTTGGCCAGCTGAATGCTGAGAGCTACTAGGAATTGAGTGTTTCACAAATCTTTAATTGCATAGAGTTCAGCAAAAAAACTTTTAAGTTATAAAAGTCTTACAAATTCTTTTCAATTGGCCATATGGTAAGAAGCGTCATAGCTATACATCCCTGCATGCATGGGGAGGCAGAGAAAGCGTTTCAAAGCCAATAACAAACCAATACTGCTTCATCCACTCTGGCTTTTCTATATCCGCTTATTCGCTTATCAGACAGTTCTTGCACATCTTTCTCCAGTAGCCGAAACCTTGACACGCTTTCAGTAAAAAGGAGCCAAATTACAATAATTTAAGCAGAATAAAAACTGAAGTCAAGAAGAACGAGCGCGTTAGGTTAGTGTGGTCAAGAGTAACGGGTGCTCTCCCCTCTTCTCTCTCCCCTCTTCTCTCTCCCCTCTTCTCTCTCCCCTCTTCTCTCTCCCCTCTTCTCTCTCCCCTCTTCTCTCTCCCTCTTCTCTCTCCCCTCTTCTCTCTCCCCTCTTCTCTCTCCCCTTTTCTCTCTCCCCTCTTCTCTCTCCCCTCTTCTCTCTCCCCTCTTCTCTCTCCCCTCTTCTCTCTCCCCTCTTCTCTCTCCCCTCTTCTCTCTCCCCTCTTCTCTCTCCCCTCTTCTCTCTCCCCTCTTCTCTCTCCCCTCTTCTCTCTCCCCTCTTCTCTCTCCCCTCTTCTCTCTCCCCTCTTCTCTCTCCCCTCTTCTCTCTCCCCTCTTCTCTCTCCCCTCTTCTCTCTCTCCTCTTCTCGCTCCTCTCTTTTCTCTCCCCTCTTCTCCTTCTCCTCTTCTCTCTCCCCTCTTCTCTCTCCCCTCTTCTCTCTCCCCTCTTCTCTCTCCCCTCTTCTCTCTCCCCTCTTCTCTCTCCCCTCTTCTCTCTCCCCTCTTCTCTCTCCCCTCTTCTCTCTCCCTCTTCTCTCTCCCCTCTTCTCTCTCCCCTCTTCTCTCTCCCCTCTTCTCTCTCCCCTCTTCTCTCTCCCCTCTTCTCTCTCCCCTCTTCTCTCTCCCCTCTTCTCTCTCCCCTCTTCTCTCTCCCCTCTTCTCTCTCCCCTCTTCTCTCTCCCCTCTTCTCTCTCCCCTCTTCTCGCTCCTCTCTTTTCTCTCCCCTCTTCTCTCTCCCCTCTTCTCTCTCCCCTCTTCTCTCTCCCCTCTTCTCTCTCCCCTCTTCTCTCTCCCCTCTTCTCTCTCCCCTCTTCTCTCTCCCCTCTTCTCTCTCCCCTCTTCTCTCTCCCCTCTTCTCTCTCCCCTCTTCTCTCTCCCCTCTTCTCTCTCCCCTCTTCTCTCTCCCCTCTTCTCTCTCTCCTCTTCTCGCTCCTCTCTTTTCTCTCCTATCTCCTAGCTCTTCTTTCGCTCTCCCTTCTTCTCCTCTTATCTTCTATCTTTTTTCTCATTCCATCTCTTGCCTCTCTCGTCTTCTCTTAGCTCTAGTATTGCATTCCCTCTCCTTTCCACTCTCATCTGGCCCGCAGCCATGAGCTAGATTCTTAATCTGGCCCTTGACGGTAAAAAAAACTTTGCCGACTTCTGTTCTAAATATTTTCGATTTCGTCCAACAAAGCCCCGGATCTGACACATCAGTAAAACACGGATACAGTAATTCACATGTAAATATTGATGACAACTGCCTTTAGCTAATGCTAGCAATAATTTCAAAGAAACAGTGAGCCAATTAGATGGTTGTAGTCCCTTCTTCTTAAAGCCACCGTCCTTCACGATATATTTTTCACGCTAAAAATGCTCAGCAAATCACGAAACTGCATCGGGGGATTGCCATTTATCAAACAAATGTTCGAAAAATCTGTCCTTTTATACCAGAAGGAAGTCATCAGCTGCTTGCTTACTTCTTTCTATAGAATTAAATTCTCGATTTACATCATGCTCGGACAAGTAACGGTCCCATCGCTGCGTAGGTACCGTGCTCACATTCTGCTGCACCTGATGCTCTTTCAACTTTGCATCGCTGGAGTTGCTGTCGGCAGCTGTCCAAAAAACTTCACCATGCAAAATGGACTCTGCCTGTTCGTTAGACCGCATCAGTCTGGTGGTGAACGGCTCAACTGGTGCGAGGCTCAGGCATTTTGTAATTCCATCGGCGGCCGCCTGCTGAGCACAGGGAGCACGCTCACTGCGCTACAGCCGGTGCTGCGTCCTCGAGGAAGCACAGAACGGTACTTGCTAGGATTCACCGATATGCTGAAGGAATCTGGCAAATCTCGAAGCGGCTGGTTGAGCACTGACGACGGAGAACTGCCGATCAGCGGCGCCATGTGGTTCACAGACAGGCCTGACAGCATCGATGCGGCTGATGACTGTCTGCAGCTTTTGTGCGACAACGGTAAGGCCCCACTGACACTGACTGACGCTGTCTGCAGTAACCGCTACGGCTTCATCTGCGAGCCCGGACCGCAGGCCTACAGCAAGCCTGTCAGCGTCTTTTTTAAGATCGGCCTTCCCACCCAGCAGCCTCCCGAGACCGCTCCGTTCTACTGCCGTGGTGAGGAGCTGACTGTCAGGAGCCGTCTTCACTGCATGTCCCTGTGCACTGCCAATCCAGTGTGCAAGTCCGTCCTGTTCAACAGGGCCAGCCTCGCCTGCCGCCAGATTCTGCACGGAGACGCCGCCGTCGAGGCTTCCATCGAGACCGACGCCAACTGGCAGAAGTTTTCGCGCTGATGTCCTTTCAGGTCGAATAGAGTCTGCAGCGTCTGATTGCGAATCTACTGACAAGAAGGCCTTTATGATTGACAGATTGAAGAAGGGCAGCTTGCCTTTTGAAGACCTAAAGCAATTTCACAATAACCTATTTGTTACATATTTTATACAAAGCACACCTTTGTTAACAAGCTGATGAACATGGAAGTAAACACACGAAAGCACCTTCAGAATGAATTGCAAGTCAATCAGTATGCAACCCCCGGCCAGTCCCAGGATGCATGCACGGCAGATACTTAAAGTATTACAATATACAATGGACCGTGGTGATGATGAAGGCCTTCATTTGCATTGTCAGTTATTTCAAGTAACCAGTACGCATTGCAAAAGAACTTTTATGAAATTTTTCACCTACAGTTTATTCAGCTCATGGAATCAACCAAGCATCCACTTTGGTCATTTGTTTTACAGCTTGGTTACCCGGCCATCTTTTTATTGTTTTATTTTCCCCTTAATTATTCCTCTTAGAATATTTGCCTACGAATCTCAAAGCATGAAAAACTGCTTCAATGGTAAATCCAACTGTATGCTGGTTGCATGCATTTTCATTTAAAAGCGTACCTGTTTCTTTTAAGATTGTGAAATTTGAGAATAAAAATGAAAATTAATTCCCATTACCTTCCAAAAATATGCACAGGAAACTTTAAATTGACCAGATTCGGAACTCACTATTGGAATAGAGGAGACAGACCCAGCCTCCAGCACCCACATCAGCATCCGGCACCCTCACTCAGCCTCCGACACCCACTTTGACTTTCTTGACTTAGCTGCAGGGGGCTCCGAGCATCCCAGAGACATCACCGCCTATTCCGCTAACTCCTGGTGACCGCGGTGCCGGTGTCCGCAGCGCGGTCCTCCTCTGGAGAGTTCAGAGGAGGTGGATATGGACGCTCGACCGGTAGCCCTTAGGTAGCGGACGAGCTGGCAGAGGTTCTCGGGCCTGAAAACGTCGGAGAGGTCCGGGTTTGGGCCGAGGTAGGTGCGCCTGATCTGAGTAAAGGCGGGGCAGTCACAGATGAAGTGCTTCGCATTCTCGACACATTTGCCGAGAGGCAGAATGGACATTCCTCGCTGCGGATTTTTTCCTGGAGCTGTGACGATGCCTTTCTTATCATTTTTTAAACGTTTTTTTCAAGTGACAGCTACCAATTTAACATGAAAAATCGATTAATGCGTCGTTAGAGCAGAATATGAGGCACAAAATAGTGCGATTAGAACTTTCTCTGACACTGTAAGAGACCCAATCACTGTTTTAGTGTTGAAAATCGTGAAATTTCCTATCTCCGTAGTGTATTTTCCGGTGAAAACTGCATTTAAAACTATTTCTGAACGAAAAGCTTTATGAATATCAATAGAGAAATAAGAAAGGCACAACATATCAAAAGATGAACACTGGATCTGCCTCCAATCAAAAGCAATAACAATTTTTGTGCTGAAAAAATTAAAACCTCCAATTTCGATTTCTGTAGTGTATTTTTCGGCGAAAAGTTGCCTTCAAAACATTTACCATAGATTTCGACTGTTGCGTCCTATATATGTTACTTGAGTAGTCCTTGAGCCACACCTGCCTCGGCACATGTCGAACAGTCTACCCCGAACGAGGAATTCACCCCTTGCTGCTCAAAGTCCCATCATTTTACAGGAACAATCCAGAAGCCTCGATCGTTTCGAATGCTGGACATTACATCAGAAGTTGCGTGGCATTACATCAGAAGACACATTTCAGCCAGCTTATTTAAATCTGAACAGCTCGGACCTTGGCAGCGACAAAACCGTCCGTGTTCCGGAAATGGTAAAGGCGACTCTGCATGATTCGCTGTCTGCCGCTCGAACTGCAGCGCCATATTTGACCTGCTTTCAGGATCGACAGATGCCAGCGAAACTGGCTTCCATCGCTGATTCACTCCATGATCAACACCAGCTTAAACACCAACACCACCGTCAAAACTTATTGCAAAGTCAAAAGTGAAAAAAAACGCCAAAGTCAAATGCCAAGTCAAAAGTGAAAAAACGATTATTCGAAAAAAAATTTAAAAATAAGAAATTTGTGTAAAATTATTTTCTAGACTCAAGACTTTATTTTGTAAGAAAATGGCACGAAAATGTAAACCTTGTAATCATTTGTTTGGATTAATTCAAAAATTTGACTTTATTTTTCCTGGCAAATCTATCTATATATACCGAGCTGCTCGTATCCTATAGCTTAGCTTGTATCGCTCAGTCAGATTTGTGATGCGACTAGTCGCGGTTGAATATGTATCAGGGACCAGGGTGACGGTGTACAAGTCTGGTGTATGCAGTCGGTGTCGTGATTGTCTTGTCTACTTCACTGTGTCTTTCTGTTGCAATATCTATTGGGCCTAATTAATTTAAAATTCAACTTATATTGTTTTCAATATCTAGTCTAATATTAAGAGTCTTACTCCCAGGCGCGTCGCCATGGATTTTATGGTAGGGGGACAAAGCCAACAATTATACATGTACATGACTAAATTCCTACATGTACAAAATAAATTGAATAACAATATATTTTTGTGAGTATAAGTATAGTATTAGACTATTAGCCTAAGCTAAAATTAAGTGGCACCTAGGCCCAGCCCAGTGAAATGCAGAAACAGCATTAGAATCAGAATAGAATAGCACAAAAAATGTGGAATCTCCAGCGGAATGGTAAATTGCAAAATGAAGTGTGGATTCTACTAACTGGCAGCTGAAAAGCACTAGGCCTAGGCCTATGAACTATTATATATCTAGTACAACAATAAAACCTTCAATTCAAAAATTAGACCAAACTGCTACCTAGAGAGAAAATTAAGCCTATGTATGGCTATGATAATATTTTCAATATCATTAGCTATATTATTCATGAGAGAGCCTATAAGGCTATATTTACTTTCAATAGGGCCTAGACCTAATAAATTTTGCTGCCATTACTGGAATGAATTCTCAAAGTCTATAGATGCATACCAAGCAATGTATATAAGCCCCCTAACTTTGGTTCAATCGGTTTTACTAATGTTAAACTGACATTAAAATGTACACAGCGGAAATGGGGTGGCTGCACACTGGGTATAAGACTAAGATGGCCACATGTACAAAATGTACATGGCCACAGCATTGAATCTCTACTATATCTACTCTTTCTTTCTGTACCATTAATTAGCAACTTAATAGGTATTGTAAAATTAACTAATATGTTTAATCAATTATATTAATATTAATAGGCCTATTTATAAATACTGATGGGAGGCTCACTGATTGAGGGATAATCACAACTTTAATTGTTATGAAACTTTCAATCCCATTGTGTCATATAGTTGTACATATACAATATATAGATAGAGATTTAGTATATTTAGATCACGGTGCTTCCCACGTGGCAAAATGACTTAAAAAATTGCCCAAGAAAACGGTTACTAATGTTGCAAACTAGGGTGCCTCAGCTGTCTAAAACATATTTTAAAAGAATCGTAAGTGCTTGTCTTGTCATGATATAGTAATTTTTATTCTAACGGCCTTTTCTATTAAGCAGAGCCAACTAAGAGCAATATATATTAAATTAACATTAAGTAGAAAAAATGTAAGAAAAAATTAATGCGAATTTAAACAAAATAAAGCTGAAATTTAGGCCACAAATTTTTAAGAAATAGTAGAAGAATAAGCAATACTAAATGAAATTCAACAAAGAACAAGTTAAGTTCGTACAGTAAAGACAAAAGGAATTTGAAACTAAGCTACAAGTAAATTGTCAAATGTGAAAGCTGTTGTATGCAATGACAGCTGAGAGCAACGCGTCTGGGAATTTGCTGTGCTGCGTGGGCACAGCAAATCTCTGCCAAGTTTGAGCGAAATCGCGGTGCACGCTCAATACATGTAGGATTAACAAAGGATTGTTCGCTAAACAGGCTGAGTGCGCTACCAGTGGCGCTACAGAAGGTTCCTACGTGGTGCAGCAGCACGTGCACTTTCGGGAAAATTGGCAGACCAAGCAGCTCAAATGCAGTCTTGAACTGCAAAATGTGCTGCTGGAAATCTGCATGCAGCTGGGAACCGAAGCAGCTACTGACGACGAAATCTAAACGCATCAAACAAGAACCGTAGGGCTTCAGGTTCTGCGGCAGATACTCATGAAGCTCTGCAGATTTGCGAAGCAGAGTGCGGCAGGCGTTTCCCTCCATGCTGCCGCCACGGTATCCAACGCGCACAATGCTGCGGTCATAGGCCCACTGATACGCGCAGTCGTTGCCCCACGCCGAGTTCAATGCGTCGAAGATGCAATTCGTGATGCCAAGCATCAGATGCAGCTCTGGTGGAGGCAGAACGAACAGAATCTCGGCTTCATTGTCTGCCTGAAGCAGAGGGGCCTCAACGCAGTTGTAGAAATCCTTTGCACTGCTTCTCTCTCTGCCGCTGCTGGCGAAGTCCACGGCCATCTGTCGTATTCTTCCAACAGTTCTCATCGGGCCACAGGTGTTCAGTGGCACAGGAGCCTCCCAATAGCAGCATGGATGCCTGGATGCATGTGACTGGAGGCCACAGATGAGGTTCGCAACCTTCATGTCAGCTGCTACTGCATTCACTGTTACTCCTCCAAGGCTCAAATGCTGAAAGAGAACTTTGATGCTATTGTAGCACTCGCTCATGTCCGGCACAGCTGCTAGCAGCAACAGCTTTTTTACTCCAGAATTGGCAAACAGCTGGTCCTTTGTCGTCTGACTTTCTTGGCTATCACCTCGATGCAGCAGGCTGGCACAAATTTTAAAAAATCCACCGCCTCCGTCAAGACCAAGCTTTACGTCGACATCCGTGTAGCCCCTCTCAGAAGCGACCTTCTCAATCAGGCCTTGCACATCACTGCAGCTCACGGCGTTTTTTGCGGTAGCCACTTTGCTGTCGACTTCAAGCAGCTTGCTCACAAAAAAGTCTTTCAGATGCCGGCTTCTGGCAGTGAGGCTTGCACCCAAGTTCGACTGCACAGCCTTCCCTGAGCCGGCTCCTTTTCGCAAAATGCTGGCCGCTTGCAGAGTTTGCCGGTTGCTGAGATTTAATGCAACTTTCAGCTGAAGCATCGTGTTAGCTGTTGTTGGAGCCAGCTGTCGTGTGCTGCAGGCTGTGTTGGCCACAGTGACAGCTAGAGGTTTGCCTCCTTGCGCTCTTTTCAGTGCAACGGTGCTTGCCCCGGTGGCCTGCAGCTTGGCAGCAACTGTAGTGCTAGCGACTTGCTCTGCTGTTCCAGGGCTGATCAAGCTGCTCAGATTTGCTAGCTGGGTTGCTTTGTTGCAGCAATGCGGCTTGCCCTTGCCGATGGGCGAGTGGCAGCCAGAGCAGAGCCGCAAAGGAGCCTGGGCTGCATCTGCACTAGTTGAAGGACGGCCTCTGGCGCAGTTAAGTGTACCAGTTGCATAGGTGCTGTGTGGATCTGCATTTTTGCGCAGGTTGCTGCGGGCAATCTTGCAGATCTCGCATGGGCAGTTTGGTTGCGATCTTCGACTCACAGGAATGCTGCTAAGATCTGCTAGCATTTGCTCGTAGTTGAGTCTGGGCGGCAAAGGCCAAGGTGCTGGGCCTCCAAGCGAAGAAATAATTCGACGGCAGCCCTCGCAGACTCCAACAGGCAGAAGATGCTGCACAGACGAATAATTCGGAAGGACATACTGCTCAACAGTTGTGATGTCATTCAGGCGGCGCTCAGCCTTTCGCAGACAAAGTAGACATACACTCTGCTGGCACTGGTCATGGGACTTCAAGCTGTTGGGAATTGCTTAATCAACTATCTTTTCTAGAAGATAGGTCGTAGAGTTTAGCTAGAATTCAGGAGTATGAGCTGATTTTCTTGACCTTTGTCACACTAACAATATTTAACCCAATGCTTCTCTAACTCACCTTATCAACTCATTTTAAAGCCAATCCAATATACTAAAAATGAAAATCAATAAACTGAAAGTAAAATTTATTGATTAGGGCTAAAGCACTATGCAAGAGCACTCATTTAGAACCACTACTAGGATAGACGCAGTTGCACCTGGAGAGGTGAACATTGCACGAATGTACTCCTGTTCACCCTACCCCTCTGACACTTTTCCAATATAAGCTCTTCATACAATTAGGGGCATATTGCGTGATTTGAGGCAGTGACTTGAGTTCAACCACTCCCTCACTTTAAAATTATTGATTGTACTTGTCTCATAAATGATTAAACTTGAAGTTCTACACTTTACAATGTATTAAAGACACTTGAAATAGTATAAGTGTTTAATTGGCTTTATCATGACAAGACAAGCACTTATGATTCTTTTAAAATATGTTTTAGACAGCTGAGGCACCCTAGTCTGCAACATTAGTAACCGTTTTCTTGGGCAATTTTTTAAGTCATTTTGCCACGTGGGAAGCACCGTGAGATTGATGTATAACCTTAACACTACCCACTAATAGTTACAACACTTTCCAACACTGCGACATTTTATGTGTCATAAAAAAGTGTTGAAAGATATGTCTAAAAATGTGTTGGCAAAAGTTAAACTGTTATGATACTTTTCTGATACTTTTTGCAACATTTTAAGTGTTGTAAACCTGTTGGAAGATATGTCTAAAAATGTGTCAGCAAAAGTTATACAGGTCATTCTACAATCTTAACTTTAACTATTATCCATATTCCAATCTCAATTGGCTGAATGTAAATGTAGTGTCAAAATTTTTGTCTTTGTTGCTTGAGTCCCCATTTTTAAGGACTTAAGAGCTCCTCTCACATTGAAAATGAAAGTGTTTATCCTAAATTTAGCCCTAAATATCTTAACCTCATCCTAGTCCCTGATCCTAAAGACCTTAAAGCTCCCCTTGATCAAAACTCTATTGTTTAAGTCCCCAACCTTAGGTACTTAAGAGCTCTTTTTGCATTGAAAGTGAAAATATTCATCTTAATATTAGCCCCTATTACCTAACCACAACATGCCAGTGGTATCAAAACTCTTTGTTGCTAAGTCTCCAAATCTATGTAGTGACTAAAGAGCTTCCCTTGGAAATTGAAAACATTCATTTTAAATTTAGCCCCTACCACACAAGGTCCATAACATGGACATGGCATTGACAATCTATGTTGATACTTGAGTCCTAAATTTTAGGGACTGACAAGTTTCCCTCACTTTGAAACTGGCAACATTCATTTATTTCTACTACCCTAACCCTATCAAATCAATAGCTCCAATGGTCTTTCAATTCTCAATTGAGTTGTATTACTAGATATAAGAACTAGATATAGGAAGAATATGTTCCTATAACTATATCTATCTATATATTTTGCCAAAAAACCTTTGTATCTGTAAATTTCCATAGCCATATCCATAGCTATACCAGAACTCTACCAATAAGTATGTTACAATTGTAGCATTTTCTAAAAAATATTTTTTATTTTTATTTAATTATTTATTTTATTGTTGCATTTTCATTAAGATAGATATCTAGTGTGTTACCTTTTAACATACTTTCACTTCTGTATGCCATCTTTTAAGTCCCTATTATAGCCAATTGCCATTATTGTGGAAAACATCCAGATCTGGCACAAATTGGCTCCCAGCAATATAAGCATAGTCTAGCATACTAGCCTAGTTTGGTACAGGAAAAGGGGATGTCTGGTGCAGTTCAGACCTTGGCTGCAATAAGGGATTTAAGTGTGCGCTACCTCTCTAGTGCACTACACCTCTGATATAACATGCTATCCCTCAGCCACTCTGGCATGCTGCCATTTAGCCCCCGTTACATGTGTTGCTTATAGAAAATTTTTTTATTCTAACCATTGTGAACTTGTTATTGCAATGATAGTGATAGTCATCTATTTTGGCTGGGTTTTTGTTAGAATTGTAGTATAATTTGGTATCCTGGGTCTTCAACCCTAATACCAAACTGAAAACCAGAATTTCAGGTAGTATCAATAAAAAAGTTATAACTTTTGACAGTCAAGTTGTTAATAGGCCAATAGGGGTTTTCTTTCTAATTTAATATTAATAAGTTTCTAGACCTTGAAAATTTAATTTGTTATAGGTTTGGTAAGTTAATATTAGAAAAATAAGGATGTCAATTTGGCATTGGAGGTCCAAATCCAAGATGCTAAAATAAAAGTCAGGATGCTATGGCACCTATATACAAGTATAACACAAAACCTAGTGTCAGACGTGTATAGAGCAAAAAATCAAGCATCAATTTTTACAAGTTTTTTGAAGATCATGGTAGGATTCACCTGGCCATTTCTATTAGCAACACATATGTAAGTTGCTATTGGACAAAATAGTAGTCACATGACTACTCTTAGCCAATAGCAACTTACATATGTGTTGCCAATAGAAATGGCCAGGTGAATCCCAAGCCACTAAGGTTTCCCATGTATGAAATGTCAATGTTTTCAATTTATTTTTATTTTTTGTTTTACTTTCATCCTAGTAAATTTGCATAATAATTCAATTTTTTAAAGCTTTTAAAAGTACAATGTGCTAATGATTTGGTAGCCTAATGTTGGCACAGAAACTAAGCTGGGATTGATGTTATTGATTTTATTAATATTATTCAGAAAAAAGGCCAAAAAAAATATAAACTAGTTTTATTTATTTTGAATCCTTTAAAATGAAAGCACATTTTCTTGAAAGCATTCCATATTTGGTTAAAAATCACCTTATTTGAGTAAAATTGATCAGGGACAAAGATTTAGGGAGCCGAAAAAGAATGGAATAATTTTTTGCCTAAACTACATGTAGCTTCTGACCTCACAGCCTTGACATCTCAGCAGTCCCCTGTAAGTAATAACTCTCAGTAATTCCTCCCAAGCATTGACCTCTCAGTAATTCACCCCATAAGCCTTGACAGCTGAGCATATATAAATATTAGTTAATAGACATGACTTGTCGAGATCAGAAATGGCATATCAGTCTTGTTGGACATTATGCCGCAAAGGCATTAAAAAGTTTTCCTTTATTCCAGAAAAGGATGAATAGCAAAGACATTGAAGAAATCCAATCTATGGAACGATTCTCCTCTACAAAATCCTATTCCAACCTTCCAGAGCTGCTCAGAGCCGACTGTCACTGAAGCGCCCGTCAATCCCTGAGAGACGAGATGTCGGCAGCTGACGGCGAAGGCGACGACAACTCGCCGCCACCGCCGCCGCCGCCGCCGCCGCCGGATCTGCCGCCGCCAACGGCGCCAGTCGATCAGGCGAGACGCGACCCGGCGATACGGCAGAAGCGAATCTTCGAGGACACGCCGTCCAGCATCAACTCGGAGGATCTCGACGACGACCCAGACGAGGCTGGCAATGACGACGACAATGAGGGTGAAGCTTCGCCGACTGACGCGGCGATACCGGACGGCGACGTAGCCGACGAGGAGGTGGCGGCCGCGGCTGGCGACCTCCTGTCCAGACGGTTCGGCAGCGGCGACCTCGGCGAAGGCTACCGCTCGGTGGCGCACAAGAAGCTGTACTATTCCTACCTGAAGCGGAGCGCCGAGCCAGACAGCGAGGAAGACGAGGACCAAGATGATGATGAAGAAGAGGATGATGATGATGATGAAGAAGCAGAAGAGGCACAGTGCAGCATCAACGGCGCCAACTGTGCAGCCTGGCCGGCCCGACGCGGCCGAGCGTCTCGGGGCAAACGAATCTTCGAAGGCGAAGAGGACGACGAAGATGAAAATTCAGATGGAGCATCGGAGAAGCTGGACTCTGCAGTTAGCAATGGCGCTTCGGCAGCTGGCGCAGTCGGCAGGCATAGGGGCAAGCGGATATTCGAATGCGACGGGGAGGAGGACAATGAAGAATCACCTGCGGCTGTCCGCGGCTCCGCCCGCCGCCCGCCGCCGCTGTCCAGCCTGGCAGCCTTCGCCGCCGCCGCCGCCACGGCGTCCGCATCGGCCACTTCCGGACTGTCGGATCTGCCGGAACGGCGAAAGCGAAAAAAGCAGAAAAGTACAAAACGGAGCCGGCAAAGATCAAATGACGAGGATGATAGCCGCAGCAACAAGCACTGGCGAGTGTTGAAGCGACCCCGCGGCCGCTGCAAAGCCATGTACGAATCGTCGGCCTCGTCAGAAGGCAGCGACGACGTAGAAGGAGATCGGGACTCCGACTTGAAAGATGGTAGCGGCGCCAGCGACAATGACGACGATGGGGCCTCGTCTGGATATGATGTGTCGGAGTTGGCCGGAACTTCGGCCAAGGGCCGTCCGCCGCGACCGCTGCAGGAGGCGCTGGTCAGCTCCACGGCGGCAGCGGCCCTGGATGCCATCGCCGTGTCGCCGCTCGGCGGCTTGAACCTCGCCGCCGCTTTGATCGATCATCAGCGCCAGCCGGCTGGCGGCACTGTCGGAGGCGGAGGCCTTCAGCGCCAGAACTCCATGGACGACATTTTTGAGAGCGTGCGCGGACTGGAGGCCAGCGGACTCTCCGTTGAAGCGGTGTTCGCCTCGGCTGCCGCCGTCAGCGCCGCATCGCAGTCTTCCAATTTGCAGTCAACTGCTGCTGCAACGGTGGCGGCGACCGCCTCTGTCGTGTCAACCGCGCCAGCCTCGTTCGGTTTCGAAGCTGACGACGCCGACGAATTGCCGATGTCGCTTTTGCCAACCATTGACGACGTTGTTGGCGTTGGCGACGATTCCGCGGCCGGAGTGCCGACTGTCGAGGATCAGGCGGTGCCGCCAACGTTGCCGTTTCCCCCATTGGCGGTGCCGCTGTACATTGACGGCGGGGATAAAGACGCTTGAGCTGGGTAAACAGGGTTTGAATTACTGTAATGTGACTTCACGTGTATCCTGCGTACTGGTGTCTGGAACAATGAACACCTTAATGGAA
This sequence comes from Macrostomum lignano, assembly GCA_002269645.1. NCBI lineage: Eukaryota > Metazoa > Platyhelminthes > Macrostomidae > Macrostomum > Macrostomum lignano. The sequence continues at coordinate 110,181 of NIVC01001660.1, read as the reverse complement.
TCTGTACCCAGACCAATTACCATCCCAGAGTCACTTGCGTCGCCTCAGTGTCGTTGCAGTCGTAGTTGAGGCGTGCTAGGGTCGCTGAATTGAAACTGAAGCATAGATCCGTCGCTTGCTGATTAGAGTCACATCTCTGGTGTCTCAGTGGCGTTCTCCTATCGCTAAAAAGTCTGAAGAAGAAAGTTGAGCGCTAACTCAACGATTCTTGGAAGACTGTTTTACGATTCTAAAACTCTCGTGACGCAGTTGTGACGCCACTCCAGTGTCTCCACCGCATTAGACACGAGTTTGAGTCGTTAAAAGTCAAGAGTCGGCCCCCCCGACTGAAAAATGGTAGAACAGTGACTGAAAAATGGTAGAACAGTGACTGAAAAATGGTAGAACAGTGACTGAAAAATGGTAGAACAGTGACTGAAAAATGGTAGAACAGTGACTGAAAAATGGTAGAACAGTGACTGAAAAATGGTAGAACAGTGACTGAAAATGGTAGAACAGTGACTGAAAAATAGTAAAACAGTGACTGAAAAATGGTAGAACAGTGACTGAAAAATAGTAAAACAGTGACTGAAAAATGGTAGAACAGCGACTGAAAAATGGTAGAACAGTGACTGAAAAATGGTAGAACAGTGACTGAAAAATGGTAGAACAGCGACTGAAAAATAGTAAAACAGTGACTGAAAAATGGTAGAACAGTGACTGAAAAATGGTAGAACAGCGACTGAAAAATAGTAAAACAGTGACTGAAAAATAGTAAAACAGTGACTGAAAAATGGTAGAACAGTGACTGAAAAGTAGTAAAACAGTGACTGAAAAATGGTAGAACAGTGACTGAAAAATGGTAGAACAGTGACTGAAAAGTAGTAAAACAGTGACTGAAAAATGGTAGAACAGTGACTGAAAAATAGTAGAACAGTGACTGAAAAATGGTAGAACGGCGACTGAATAACAGTAAAACTTTTAAAGTTTACGAGTTAAATCAGACTCGTAGTCATTTAGTTTACGAGTAAATAGAGCTTGTTATTCCTTCGGTTAAAAAAGTGTAAATCGGTCAGTGAATTGTTTCGAAGAATCACCAGCCTATCTATTTTTTGTAATGATATACAAATAGCTACTTGTAGTAGTGCGCGAGTGTTTGAAGAAAACAGTTTATGCTTTTGTACATTAAAAATTTCTCTATTCGTCTCCTGCGCGTGTCACCCATTGATTGGCTTTCAGTTTTCATTTTCTTTAAATTGTTGCTTAATATTATTGCTGAAACGTGTTGGAATATGCTTCTATGCTTTTTTGATTTCACCCCTCAATATGATGCAGCGCGATCAATAAAGCTTTCTTATAAATAAGTATATGCGATGCGTAAAACGTAATGCAATTAACTATAGGCTTAGCTCACGGAGTTCTCTGTCTTCTCTTTCTCCTCTTGCTTGATATTTTGCAGTGAATTTTGTGCACTCTTGTTTTTATTATTATCCGATTATTATTATCCAATAAATGCTGTATAGTACATTGGTTAGTGTGCTCTAGTAGGCAGTTTAATGCTGTAGGTAGTGTTCTAAAGTAGGCAGTTTGATGCTGTAGGTAGTGTTCTAAAGTAGGCAGTTTGATGCTGTAGGTAGTGTTCTAAAGTAGGCAGTTTGATGCTGTAGGTAGTGTTCTAAAGTAGGCAGTTTGATGCTGTAGGTAGTGTTCTAAAGTAGGCAGGTTGATGCTGTAGTCAGACTGCTGTAGTAGACAGGTTGATATTGTAGGTAGTGTGCTGTAGTAGACAGATTGATGCTGTAGTAGTGTCCTGTTGTAGGCAGGTTGATTCAAAGAGATTTATGGTATTCTATAATCAGCATTTTGGGTACGCTATCGAGTTACAGTTAGTCATGTAAGAGCTATGATAATGTAATGATTATAAAATTATAAGTATTGACCTGTTAACTTGGTGTAGTTTCCTGTACAACAAACTACTAACAGCATCAGTTCTTGTCGGTTATTTTCGCGCAAAGTCTAGTTCTAAAAAGTACCAACTGCACTCAGTCTTGAAGTTATCTCAATGAGATGTCATCTCGTACCCGCTCGGCTTGTCCATGGATTAAATTTTAACTTCAATAAATATTAATAATTCTCGCTAACTTCATTAAGCTGTTATATTTTATCCTCTTCTAACCATCTTCCCGATAAGGATGTACTAGACGCGACGTACATTTTGATTAGTTCAGCAATAATTAGTAAGCTTTTTGCACCTCATTTAATGCCCTCAGCAACTGTCCATTGCGTCATCAGCGTTACCAAGGCAACAGCAGCAGCCATAAATCTTCACTGCTAAGCCAAGCCTGACCGCCGAGCCCAGTCATGCCTGCTCACGCCGCCGCCACGGCCTCGGCATCGTCTGCCGACGCAACCGACGAAGCCAGTTCGGCGGCGACCTTGCTAGCGACGTTCCGACGTCGGAAAGCCGAACGAGTTCGCGAGGCGCTCTCAGCGACATCGCCGGCCGGCTCCCCGGATGTGGACGCCCTCCGCTGCCTGGCCATCGAGCGCTACGGCCTGGCGTCCAACGAGCTTCGCCGACTCGTCTGGCCGCTGCTCACCCGCGTCGCCGACAAGCCGGAGCCGCCGACGCCGACTCAGAAACAGTTGAAACGGCATCCGGATTATAATCAGGTGCGCCAATCCGACTGCAGTCTCCTTGTTTGGCCTGATTTGCCTGTTGCTTTAATTGCTGCTTTACTGGCAGCTCCCTCCATGCTTATCCCAATTTTGAATCCTTCTGAGTCCTCTCTCCCTCTCCTCACCCTCCCAGTTGCTTTGTTCTACAATCCATCTCCCCCTCCCCCTCGCTGTCTATATCTCTGCCTGCCTTTCTTAGCTGCTCTCTAGCTCTCCCACCCACTCTCCCTCTCTCACTCTCCCACCCACTCTCCCTCTCTCACTCTCCACCCACTCTCCCTCTCTCACTCTCCCACCCACTCTCCCTCTCCCACTCTCCCATCCACTCTCCCTCTCTAACTCTCCCACCCACTCTCCCTCTCTAACTTTCCCACCCACTCTCCCTCTCTCCCTCTCCCACCCACTCTCCCTCTCCCACTCTCCCATCCACTCTCCCTCTCTAACTCTCCCACCCACTCTCCCTCTCTCACTCTCCCTCTCTCACTCTCCCACCCACTCTCCCTCTCTAACTTTCCCACCCACTCTCCCTCTCTCCCTCTCCCACCCACTCTCCCTCTCCCACTCTCCCATCCACTCTCCCTCTCTAACTCTCCCACCCACTCTCCCTCTCTCACTCTCCCTCTCTCACTCTCCCACCCACTCTCCCTCTCTCACTCTCCCTCTCTCACTCTCCCACCCACTCTCCCTCTCTCACTCTCCCTCTCTCACTCTCCCACCCACTCTCCCTCTCTCACTCTCCCACCCACTCTCCCTCTCTCACTCTCCCACCCACTCTCCCTCTCTCACTCTCCCTCTCTCACTCTCCCACCCACTCTCCCTCTCTCACTCTCCCACCCACTCTCCCTCTCTCACTCTCCCTCTCTCACTCTCCCACCCACTCTCCCTCTCTCACTCTCCCACCCACTCTCCCTCTCTCACTCTCCCTCTCTCACTCTCCCACCCACTCTCCCTCTCTCACTCTCCCTCTCTCACTCTCCAATCCACTCTCCCTCTCTCACTCTCCCACCCACTCTCCCTCTCTAACTCTCCCACCCACTCTCCCTCTCCCACTCTCCCATCCACTCTCCCTCTCTAACTCTCCCACCCACTCTCCCTCTCTCACTCTCCCACCCACTCTCCCTCTCTCACTCTCCCTCTCTCACTCTCCCACCACTCTCCCTCTCTCACTCTCCCACCCACCCTCCCTCTCTAACTCTCCCACCCACTCTCCCTCTCCCACTCTCCATCCACTCTCCCTCTCTCACTCTCCCACCCACTCTCCCTCTCTCACTCTCCTCTCTCACTCTCCCACCCACTCTCCCTCTCTCACTCTCCCACCCACTCTCCCTCTCTCACTCTCCCTCTCTCACTCTCCCACCCACTCTCCCTCTCTCACTCTCCCTCTCTCACTCTCCCACCCACTCTCCCTCTCTCACTCTCCCACCCACTCTCCCTCTCTCACTCTCCCACCCACTCTCCCTCTCTCACTCTCCCACCCTCTCTCCCTCTCCTCACCCTCCCAGTTGCTTTGTTCTACAATCCATCTCCCCCTCTCCCTCGCTGTCTATATCTCTGCCTGCCTTTCTTAGCTCTCCCACCCACTCCCTCTCTCACTCTCCCATCCACTCTCCCTCTCCCACTCTCCCATCCACTCTCCCTCTCTCACTCTCCCACCCACTCTCCCTCTCTCACTCTCCCTCTCTCACTCTCCCACCCACTCTCCCTCTCTCACTCTCCCACCCACTCTCCCTCTCTCACTCTCCCTCTCTCACTCTCCCACCCACTCTCCCTCTCTCACTCTCCCTCTCTCACTCTCCCACCCACTCTCCCTCTCTCACTCTCCCACCCACTCTCCCTCTCTCACTCTCCCACCCACTCTCCCTCTCTCACTCTCCCACCCTCTCTCCCTCTCCTCACCCTCCCAGTTGCTTTGTTCTACAATCCATCTCCCCCTCTCCCTCGCTGTCTATATCTCTGCCTGCCTTTCTTAGCTCTCCCACCCACTCCCTCTCTCACTCTCCCATCCACTCTCCCTCTCCCACTCTCCATCCACTCTCCCTCTCTCACTCTCCCACCCACTCTCCCTCTCTCACTCTCCCTCTCTCACTCTCCCACCCACTCTCCCTCTCTCACTCTCCCACCCACTCTCCCTCTCTCACTCTCCTCTCTCACTCTCCCACCCACTCTCCCTCTCTCACTCTCCCTCTCTCACTCTCCCACCCACTCTCCCTCTCTCACTCTCCCACCCACTCTCCCTCTCTCACTCTCCCACCCACTCTCCCTCTCTCACTCTCCCACCCTCTCTCCCTCTCCTCACCCTCCCAGTTGCTTTGTTCTACAATCCATCTCCCCCTCTCCCTCGCTGTCTATATCTCTGCCTGCCTTTCTTAGCTCTCCCACCCACTCCCTCTCTCACTCTCCCACCTACTCTCCCTCTCTCACTCTCCCACCCACTCTCCCTCTCCCACTCTCCCACCCACTCTCCCACCCACTTTCCCTCTCCCACTCTCCCCCAGTCTCCCCACTTCCATCTCCTTCCCCCCTTTTTAGTCAGCTAGTTAAAAGTGAAATTGAACCAGGCCAGGTCATACTGGCAGTACCGGTTTCCATCCCTCTAGACTTAATCAGCTGGCCTATTAAGACCTACACTAAGGGGCAGAGCAGCTCATCGGTAAACGTGTCTGTATGTGCTTGTCTGTATAGCGCTGGTTGTTGGGCAATGTCGCCGAAGCCGTTGCGTCAGGGTTTTTCCCGCCATGCAAGCTTTTCGCGTTACACTCTAAACTTTCTACTTATCAGTAGATGAACTTGCAAAGCCAACCGTCCGTCTTCCAATCTACTCGCAGGTTGTGTTAGACGTTGAGCGCTCCCTGAAGCGATTCCCACCCGGCATGGACGAGCAGGTGCGAATGTCCTACCAGGACCAGCTAGTGGAGACCATTATGCGAGTGTTGCACGCGAATTCTCACCTGCACTATTATCAGGGCTATCACGATATTGTTATTACATTCCTGCTTGTGCTGGACAGTCGGCACGCCTATAATGTTGTAGAGGCTGTCTCTAAAAGTCACTTGCGTGAGCACCTGTACCCGAGCATGGCTGTTACTACTGAGCTGTTGAAACTGGTGCCGCTGCTTTTGAGCAAGGTGAATTTTTTAGACTGTTTCTATTTGTTTTAACTGGACTCGGGGCACTCTGGTCTCAGGGGTCTCAGGTCAGAGGGAGAGGCAGTCTCAGGGAGGTCTCAGGGGGCAGTATTAGGGAGGTCTCAGGGGGCAGTATTAGGGAGGTCTCAGGGGGCAGTATTAGGGAGGTCTCAGGGGGCAGTCTTAAAGAGGTCTCAGGGGGCAGTCTTAAAGAGGTCTCAGGGGCAGTCTTAAAGAGGTCTCAGGGGCAGTCTTAAAGAGATCTCAGGGGGCAGTCTCAAAGAGGTCTCAAGGGGCAGTCTCAAAGAGGTCTCAAGGGGGCAGTCTCAGAGAGGTCTCAAGGGGGCAGTCTCAAAGAGGTCTCAAGGGGCAGTCTCAAAGAGGTCTCAAGGGGCAGTCTTAAAGAGGTCTCAAGGGCAGTCTCAAAGAGGTCTCAAGGGGGCAGTCTCAAAGAGGTCTCAAGGGGGCAGTCTCAAAGAGGTCTCAAGGGGCAGTCTCAGAGAGGTCTCAAGGGGGCAGTCTCAAAGAGGTCTCAAGGGGGCAGTCTCAAAGAGGTCTCAAGGGGCAGTCTTAAAGAGGTCTCAAGGGGGCAGTCTCAAAGAGGTCTCAAGGGGCAGTCTCAAAGAGGTCTCAAGGGGCAGTCTCAAAGAGGTCTCAAGGGGCAGTCTCAAAGAGGTCTCGGGGGGGCAGTCTCAGGAAGGTCTCAAAGGGGCAGTCTCAAAGAGGTCTCAAGGGGGCAGTCTCAAAGAGGTCTCGGGGGGCAGTCTCAGGAAGGTCTCAAAGGGGGCAGTCTCAAAGAGGTCTCGGGGGGGGCAGTCTCAGAGAGGTCTCAAGGGGGCAGTCTCAGAGAGGTCTCAAGGGGGCAGTCTCAAAGAGGTCTCGGGGGGGCAGTCTCAGGAAGGTCTCAAAGGGGGCAGTCTCAAAGAGGTCTCAAGGGGGCAGTCTCAAAGAGGTCTCGGGGGGCAGTCTCAGGAAGGTCTCAAAGGGGCAGTCTCAAAGAGGTCTCGGGGGGGCAGTCTCAGAGAGGTCTCAAGGGGGGCAGTCTCAGAGAGGTCTCAAGGGGCAGTCTCAAAGAGGTCTCGGGGGGCAGTCTCAGGAAGGTCTCAAAGGGGCAGTCTCAAAGAGGTCTCAAGGGGCAGTCTCAAAGAGGTCTCGGGGGGCAGTCTCAGGAAGGTCTCAAAGGGGGCAGTCTCAAAGAGGTCTCGGGGGGGGGCAGTCTCAGAGAGGTCTCAAGGGGGCAGTCTCAGAGAGGTCTCAAGGGGCAGTCTCAAAGAGGTCTCGGGGGGCAGTCTCAGGAAGGTCTCAAAGGGGGCAGTCTCAAAGAGGTCTCAAGGGGGCAGTCTCAAAGAGGTCTCGGGGGGGCAGTCTCAGGAAGGTCTCAAAGGGGGCAGTCTCAAAGAGGTCTCGGGGGGGGCAGTCTCAGAGAGGTCTCAAGGGGGCAGTCTCAGAGAGGTCTCAAGGGGGCAGTCTCAAAGAGGTCTCAAGGGGGCAGTCTCAAAGAGGTCTCAAGGGGGCAGTCTCAAAGAGGTCTCAAGGGGGCAGTCTCAAAGAGGTCTCAAGGGGGCAGTCTCAAAGAGGTCTCAAGGAGGCAGTCTCAGGGAGACCAGGGAGAGACAGTCCGAGTATTGAGGGATCTCATGGGGGCAGTCACAAGGGTCTTAGAGTGCAGTTCGTCATGTTAGTGCCTCATTAGCCATAGCATTGTTGCAACCCATCGCACTCCAAACGCGCCCCCCCCCTCAGGACCCGCGCGGCAAACGAATAGCCGATCTCATTGAAAAGCACGAAGTTCCGCCGGCATTCTCAGTTGCCTGGGTGATCACTTGGTTTGGTCACGTGCTAGACGACCTTGACGCAATCCTGCGGCTGTACGATTTCTTTTTGGCCAGTCATCCGCTGATGCCGCTGTACTTTAGCGCTGCTTTGGTTCTGCACAAGCAGGTGAATCGAATCGCAGGTAAAATATATATTTGATGTTGCTACTGCTAAGTAGTACAAATCGGTTCAAATTTCAGGATCGTCTGCTGTCTCTGCCTCCGGAAGACATTGATTTTGCTGTGCTGCACTCTTGCCTGGCCAACATTCCCAATAGCGGCGCCATCCAATTGGAGACGGTCATCTCCGAGGCCTGTCGCCTGTTTATCCTGCACCCGCCGGACACTGTCCAGTCCCCGTCCTGGTTTGACGAGCTCAAACTGTTTGAGCAGCCCGGCGGACAGCGGAAGCCTCGGTCGAGATTGGGGCTGCTGATGGTGAAGGCGCAGGTCAGCCTGCCGCATCTGCTTCGATCGAGGGGGGCTCTGCTGATTCTGCTGGCTGTGCTGGTGGCTCTGCTGGCTGTGCTGTGGACCCAACTGCTGAGTTGACTTGCGCACTTTAATATATATATGGAGCTTGCTTGATGTTTTATGATTTAGGCGTCCACTTTGCTAATAGTGTACTTTAGTTGCTAGGGTGTGTTTCCAATGGTGTACTTTAGTTGCCAGGGTGGGTTTCTAATAGTGTAATTTTATTGCTAGGAAGGGTTTCCAATAGTGTACTTTAGTTGCTAGGGTGGGTTTCCAATAGTGTACTTTAGTTGCTAGGGTGGGTTTCCAATAGTGTACTTTAGTTGCTAGGGTGGGTTTCCGGTGGTGTACTTTAGTTGCCAGGGTGTGTTTCCAATAGTGTACTTTAGTTGCAAGGGTGAGTTTCCAATAGTGTACTTTAGTTGCAAGGGTGAGTTTCCAATAGTGTACTTTTAGTTGCCTGGGTGAGTGTCCAGTAGTGTACTTTAGTTGCTAGGGTGGGTTTCCAATAGTGTACTTTAGTTGCTAGGGTGGGTTTCCAGTGGTGTACTTTTATTGCTAGGATTTTTTTAATAGTGTACTTTAGTTGCTAAGGTTCGCTTCCAGCGGTGTAGTTTAGCTACTAGGGTTGAGGTTCTGTAGTGTACTTTAGTTAAGTGATTTGTAACCATGTACTTTAGTTGCTAAAAGTTCGTGTCTTTGAGTTACGTGTGTAGGTTAAGAAGTTCTGTGTGTTAATTTAATGTTTTCAATCTTTAAATTAGGCTTAGCTCGTACAAGTATTTCGGTGAGTAGTGTTTTAACATGCGCAGATGATCCATCAGAAGAATACTAATAATGAGCTGTCTAATTATTGCAATATTTCATCTTTTCAACAGTTTAACAGTCATTGTAAACACAAGTAGCCATAATTCATAATATACGACACTCGTATCAATATTTCTAGATACATTGTCGGTTAATTGGTTTGCAAATGCTTAATCAGTGCACATGGGTGATGGGTTTCCTTTATCTGCTTGTTAAATGCAGCGTACATTGTTATTCATTATCTTTTTTTGTTTTTTTTGCATTGCATTGCGGTCTTTCACAATTGATGCCGTACGTAGACTTCGTGCGTATAGTTTTGCTTTAATTTACGCATAAATGTGATTGCTAATAGTTAATCTATACCAAATTCTCGTAAAGTGCTTAAATCTTGTTTTACTAGCTTCATAAATGTTTTAATATTAATAAATTTATTCAGAAAAGTTATCATGAACTTTACTATTTTGATTCTTCCTTTGTCCTCTATCATTAAAATTCCGCGTCAAATTAGCAGGTGTAAAAAGACGAAAACATTTATTTTGTTCGCAAATTTTCCAGCTGGCGGCTTGCCTCATCAGAGAGCCATGTGATGTTGGAAAACTACGAGCCATTCGAGGCGGTCACCATCTTGCATAACCTACCGCTGCAGATTGAATGCCTCACTTACTGTGGACCCACTCTGCTGGTTGGCACCAATCAGGTTAGTTCTGCTTGGAGACCATGGAGATCATTGTTGTAATAACATTGATTGATCCTCACTGTTCTCAGTATCTTTTTTACAATCTGGGCAATTCCCCATGAGCCTTTGTGTCTTTACAACCTGGACAATTCCCCATGAGCCTTTGTGTCTTTACAACCTGGACAATTCCCCATGAGCCTTTGTGTCTTTACAACCTGGACAATTCCCCATGAGCCTTTGTGTCTTTACAACCTGGACAATTCCCCATGAGCCTTTGTGTCTTCACAACCTGGACAATTCCCCATGAGCCTTTGTGTCTTTACAACCTGGACAATTCCCCATGAGCCTTTGTGTCTTTACAATCAGAACGATTCCCCATAAGCCTTTGTGTCTTTACAACCTGGACAATTCCCCATAAGCCTTTGTGTCTTTACAATCAGAACGATTCCCCATAAGCCTTTGTGTCTTTACAACCTGGGCAATTCCCTATGAGCCTTTGTGTCTTTACAACCTGGACAATTCCCCATAAGCCTTTGTGTCTTTACAATCAGAACGAATCCCCATAAGCCTTTGTGTCTTTACAACCTGGAAAATTCCCCATGAGCCTTTGTGTCTTTACAACGTGGACAATTCCCCATGAGCCTTTCTGTCTTTGCAATCTGAGAAATTCCCTATGAGTCTTGTCTTCATGATCTGAGAAATTCCCCATGAGCCTCAGTCTCATTAATAATTCAGCTCCTCCCACTGCCATGAACAGGGCCACCTGCTGAGCTACTCCATCTCGGGCCTGGACAAATGCCCCTCCATCCAGCTGCTGAAGTCGCACAAATCATTCTCCAGGCGGCCAATCCAGCAGCTGGAAGCTGTGGTGCCGCTCAGCTTGCTAATTAGCCTGTCAGATGGCACAGTCTCGGTGCACAATCTGGACACGTTGAAGGCTCTCAGCGTGCTGGACAGAACCCGAGGCGCTTCCCTGTTCGCCTGCTGTCACCAGACCCCGGCAGATCCCGGAGGCGGAAGCGGCAGACAAGCCAACTTGCGCCTGTGCGTTCACGTCAAGCAGCGGCTGCTGCTGTACCACTGGCCTCCTGGCGCCTCGCAGTTCGCCGAGCTCCGCCAGGAACTCGCCCTGCCCGCCGCGGCCAGAGCCGTCAGCTGGATTGGCCCAACAGCGCTCTGCGTCGCATTAAAAACCGACTACTTTCGAATTCGCGTTGATGACGGAGAAATCCTCGAGCTGTTTCCTTTCTCACCGGCCACGGGCCCGGTCATGGCGCCAGTTGAGCGCAACACTCTGGCGCTCTGCTCCAAGGACTCCAAGACTATGTTTGTCAACGAGAAGGGCCGCTGGCGACGCGGTCAGAAAAGCAACGACGGGCCGCTGATGGTCAAGTGGTCCAAGGAGCCTCTGCTGCTGCAATATTTGGCCCCGTTTCTGATTGGCATCTGTGCCGATTTTGTTGAAGTTCGAACTGTTGATCAGCGGACTTCGCTGATACAGAATTTGGACATTCCGGTGAGTTTGAGATTACTTAATGAGTTAGCCCCCAAAGGGTCGGTATGTGCGTGCCTGACATCGCAGAGAAAGTGCCTGTGTACGCGTCTGTGCTCAGGGGCCAGCTCCTTGATAATCGCCTCTTCCACCACTCTCGCCTTGAGTTGCAGTCACGCATAGATCCAAAAACTCACCTCTAGCTCCAATGAGTCACCCTTAGCTCCAATGAGTCACCCTTAGCTCCAATAAGTCACCCTTAGCTCTAATGAGTCACCCTTAGCTCCAATGAGTCACCCTTAGCTTCAATAAGTCACTCTTAGCTCCAATGAGTCACCTCTAGCTCCAATGAGTCACCCTTAGCTCCAATGAGTCACCCTTAGCTTCAATAAGTCACTCTTAGCTCCAATAAGTCACCTCTAGCTCCAAGGAGTCACCCTTAGCTCCAATGAGTCACCCTTAGCTCCAATGAGTCACCCTTAGCTCTAATCCCTGATGAATAATCCCAAATAAGTCACACCCCTACCTCTAATGAGTCACACCCCTAGCTCTAATGAGTCACATCCCCAGCTTTAATGAGTCACATCCCCAGCTCTAATGAGTCACATCCCCAGCTCTAATGAGTCACATCCCTAGCCTTAATGAGTCACATCCCTAGCCTTAATGAGTCACATCCCTAGCCTTAATGAGTCACATCCCTAGCCTTAATGAGTCACATCCCTAGCTTTAATGAGTCACACCCCTAGCTCCATTGAGTCACATCCCTAGCCTTAATGAGTCACACCCCTAGCCTTAATGAGTCACATCCCTAGCTTTAATGAGTCACATCCCTAGCTTTAATGAGTCACATCCCTAGCTTTAATGAGTCACATCCCTAGCCTTAATGAGTCACACCCCTAGCCTTAATGAGTCACACCCCTAGCCTTAATGAGTCACATCCCTAGCCTTAATGAGTCACATCCCTAGCCTTAATGAGTCACACCCCTAGCCTTAATGAGTCACATCCCTAGCCTTAATGAGTCACACCCCTAGCCTTAATGAGTCACACCCCTAGCCTTAATGAGTCACATCCCTAGCTTTAATGAGTCACATCCCTAGCCTTAATGAGTCACATCCCTAGCTTTAATGAGTCACACCCCTAGCCTTAATGAGTCACATCCCTAGCCTTAATGAGTCACACCCCTAGCCTTAATGAGTCACACCCCTAGCCTTAATGAGTCACATCCCTAGCTTTAATGAGTCACATCCCTAGCTTTAATGAGTCACACCCCTAGCTCCATTGAGTCACACCCCCGTGCAGAGCCTGCGCAGCGTCAGCCAGCACCGCGGCGTGTTGTTCGCTGCCTCTGCCAAGTCAGTCTACTGCCTGCACCCGCGGCCGCTGTCAGCCCAGATAAAAGTTCTCATACAGCGTCGCGATTTTGAGCTGGCCCTACGGCTGCACGAGATCGGCCAGTCGGATCCGGACAGGGCGGACGAGCTGCGGGACATTGACGTCTCGCTGGTGAAGTGCCACTACGCCTTCAACCTGTTCTGCCAGCGCCAGTTCGCTGAGTCGCTGGACCTGTTAGAGCTGCTGAGCATTGATCCGGCCAATGTGGTTGCCATGTACCCTATCGCGCCGAGGGAGTTCCGGGATCGAGTCAGCTTTCCCGGCCGGGTGCCTGAGTTCAGCGGCCAGGACCTGTTGGAGAGCTACTTCGCTTTGGCCAAGTATTTGTCTTCGGTGCGCAAGAAGCTGCTAGCTCAGATCGCTCAGAAGGTGCCGCCGCCGCCGCCTCCTATTCAGTTCTACACTGTTGACAAATACCAGGTGAGCTGCTGGTCGCCTGGGGAGGGTCCCGGGGGCGTGGGCGGCGACATTGTCACACAACCGGCGAGAGGCATTGCTGCCCGTTCCGCCGACTCCCCTGAGCAGGCACACAAGCGCGCGGATACGTACGCAGTCATTCTCACAGGCACACTCTCACACAGGAGTGCACAGCGGCCCTGACTTTATCATTAGGCATGTACACTTTACTGTGCCTTAAGGGTTGGCCCTGAAGGGCGGCAATTGCACGAGCAGAGCCAAGCTGAGATTCCAATTTAGCCCCAAATTAACGTGACTGCACTTGGAATCGAGCCTGGGCCGCTGGCACATCAGAGACCACTAGGCTACCCCCTTCGAGAGATTCTTAGGGAGAAGAGAGTCTCAGGGCTGAGATTCTCACGAGTGAAATAATCAGGGGTGAGATTCTCAGGGGCCGGAGATTCTAATGAGTAAGATTCTCTAAGGTGTGAGATTCTCAGGGGCTACAAAGGCTAAGAGAGAAGAGTAGACAGAAGAGTGGTTGGGGGAGAGTAGATAGCAGTGGCTAAAGGGGGAGAGTAGATAGCAGTGGCTAAAGGGGGAGAGTAGATAGCAGTGGCTAAAGGGGGAGAGTAGGCAATCTGGAGTCTGGCTTCGAAGCGAACTGGAAAGTGCAAATGGCTTCAACCTGATGCCTTCCACCACAGCCAATCACCGCTGACTTAGAGAAGCTCCGTCAGCTAGTTGACACTTCACTGCTGAAATGCTACCTGGAGAGCAATCCCGCTCTGGTGCCTTCCCTGCTTCGCACCACCAACTATTGTCACCTGCGCGAGGCGGAAGCCTGTCTGAAACAGAAGCGAATGTGGTCAAGCCTGCTGCTGCTCTATAAAAACAATAACGATCACGAGTCAAGTTTGAAACTGCTCATGGAGCACTATCAGCAACCCGGCTCTCAGATCTCCAATATTGAGGACAGCGTGCAGTACCTGCAGGTAAATCGGATTTAGCTTTTCTGTTTGACTGTTGTAGAACTCTATCTTGAAACCTTAGTCTAACATTACCGCATTAACCTATCCTGTCACTGCAGCCCCCTATCCTGTCACTGCAGCCCCCTATCCTGTCACTGCAGCCCCCTATCCTGTCACTGCAGCCACTTCCTGTCACTGCAGCAACTTTTCCTGTCACTGCAGCCCCCTATCCTGACACTGCAGCCCCCTATCCTGTCACTGCAGCAACTTTTCCTGTCACTGCAGCCCCCTATCCTGACACTGCAGCCCCCTATCCTGTCACTGCAGCAACTTTTCCTGTCACTGCAGCCCCGTATCCTGACACTGCAGCCCCCTATCCTGTCACTGCAGCCCCCTATCCTGTCACTGCAGCTCCCTATCCTGTCACTGCAGCCACTTCCTGTCACTGCAGCCCCCTACCCTGACACTGCAGCCCCCTATCCTGACACTGCAGCCCCCTATCCTGACACTGCAGCCCCCTATCCTGACACTGCAGCCCCTATCCTGACACTGCAGCCCCTACCCTGACACTGCAGCCCCCTATCCTGACACTGCAGCCCCTATCCTGTCACTGCAGCCACTTCCTGTCACTGCAGCAACTTTTCCTGTCACTGCAGCCCCCTATCCTGTCACTGCAGCAACTTTTCCTGTCACTGCAGCCCCGTATCCTGACACTGCAGCCCCCTATCCTGACACTGCAGCCCCCTATCCTGTCACTGCAGCTCCCTATCCTGTCACTGCAGCCACTTCCTGAAACTGCAGCCCCCTATCCTGACACTGCAGCCCCTATCCTGACACTGCAGCCCCTATCCTGACACTGCAGCCCCCTATCCTGACACTGCAGCCCCCTACCCTGACACTGCAGCCCCTATCCTGACACTGCAGCCCCCTATCCTGACACTGCAGCCCCCTATCCTGACACTGCAGCCCCCTACCCTGACACTGCAGCCCCTATCCTGACACTGCAGCCCCTATCCTGTCACTGCAGCCCCTATCCTGTCACTGCAGCCCCTACCCTGACACTGCAGTCCCTACCCTGACACTGCAGCCCCCTATCCTGACACTGCAGCCCCCTATCCTGACACTGCAGCCCCCTATCCTGACACTGCAGCCCCTATCCTGACACTGCAGCCCCCTATCCTGACACTGCAGCCCCCTATCCTGACACTGCAGCCCCCTATCCTGACACTGCAGCCCCCTATCCTGACACTGCAGCCCCCTATCCTGACACTGCAGCCCCCTATCCTGTCACTGCAGCCCCTACCCTGACACTGCAGCCCCTACCCTGACACTGCAGCCCCCTATCCTGACACTGCAGCCCCTATCCTGACACTGCAGCCCCCTATCCTGACACTGCAGCCCCTATCCTGACACTGCAGCCCCCTATCCTGACACTGCAGCCCCCTATCCTGACACTGCAGCCCCCTATCCTGACACTGCAGCCCCCTATCCTGACACTGCAGCCCCCTATCCTGACACTGCAGCCCCCTATCCTGACACTGCAGCCCCCTATCCTGACACTGCAGCCCCCTATCCTGTCACTGCAGCCCCTACCCTGACACTGCAGCCCCTACCCTGACACTGCAGCCCCCTATCCTGACACTGCAGCCCCTATCCTGACACTGCAGCCCCCTATCCTGACACTGCAGCCCCCTATCCTGACACTGCAGCCCCCTATCCTGACACTGCAGCCCCCTATCCTGACACTGCAGCCCCCTATCCTGACACTGCAGCCCCTATCCTGTCACTGCAGCCCCTACCCTGACACTGCAGCCCCTACCCTGACACTGCAGCCCCTATCCTGACACTGCAGCCCCTATCCTGACACTGCAGCCCCCTATCCTGACACTGCAGCCCCCTATCCTGACACTGCAGCCCCCTATCCTGACACTGCAGCCCCTATCCTGACACTGCAGCCCCCTATCCTGACACTGCAGCCCCCTATCCTGACACTGCAGCCCCCTATCCTGACACTGCAGCCCCTATCCTGACACTGCAGCCCCCTATCCTGACACTGCAGCCCCCTATCCTGTCACTGCAGCCCCTACCCTGACACTGCAGCCCTACCCTGACACTGCAGCCCCCTATCCTGACACTGCAGCCCCTATCCTGACACTGCAGCCCCCTATCCTGACACTGCAGCCCCCTATCCTGACACTGCAGCCCCCTATCCTGACACTGCAGCCCCCTATCCTGACACTGCAGCCCCCTATCCTGACACTGCAGCCCCCTATCCTGACACTGCAGCCCCCTATCCTGACACTGCAGCCCCCTATCCTGACACTGCAGCCCCTATCCTGACACTGCAGCCCCCTATCCTGACACTGCAGCCCCCTATCCTGACACTGCAGCCCCCTATCCTGACACTGCAGCCCCCTATCCTGACACTGCAGCCCCCTATCCTGTCACTGCAGCCCCTACCCTGACACTGCAGCCCCTACCCTGACACTGCAGCCCCTATCCTGACACTGCAGCCCCTATCCTGACACTGCAGCCCCCTATCCTGACACTGCAGCCCCCTATCCTGACACTGCAGCCCCTATCCTGACACTGCAGCCCCCTATCCTGACACTGCAGCCCCTATCCTGACACTGCAGCCCCTATCCTGACACTGCAGCACCCTATCCTGACACTGCAGCCCCCTATCCTGACACTGCAGCCCCCTATCCTGACACTGCAGCCCCCTATCCTGACACTGCAGCCCCCTATCCTGACACTGCAGCCCCTATCCTGACACTGCAGCCCCCTATCCTGACACTGCAGCCCCCTATCCTGACACTGCAGCCCCCTATCCTGACACTGCAGCCCCTATCCTGACACTGCAGCCCCTATCCTGACACTGCAGCCCCTATCCTGACACTGCAGCCCCCTATCCTGACACTGCAGCCCCTATCCTGACACTGCAGCCCCTATCCTGACACTGCAGCCCCCTATCCTGACACTGCAGCCCCCTATCCTGACACTGCAGCCCCCTATCCTGTCACTGCAGCCCCTACCCTGACACTGCAGCCCCTACCCTGACACTGCAGCCCCCTATCCTGACACTGCAGCCCCTATCCTGACACTGCAGCCCCCTATCCTGACACTGCAGCCCCCTATCCTGACACTGCAGCCCCTATCCTGACACTGCAGCCCCTATCCTGACACTGCAGCCCCCTATCCTGACACTGCAGCCCCTATCCTGACACTGCAGCCCCTATCCTGACACTGCAGCCCCCTATCCTGACACTGCAGCCCCTATCCTGACACTGCAGCCCCTATCCTGACACTGCAGCCCCCTATCCTGACACTGCAGCCCCCTATCCTGACACTGCAGCCCCCTATCCTGACACTGCAGCCCCTATCCTGACACCGCATCCCCTAACCCTGCATCCCACAAAACTGTTGCATCGTGCAGGAACTGGGCGTGCCCTACCAGGATCTCATATTCCGCTACAGTCGGTGGATAATCGAGCGCGACCCCAAGGAGGGCTTGCGAATCTTCACAGAGAGCCAAGCAGACGGTGACAATGCGCTGCCACGCATAGAGGTGGCCAATTTCCTGGAGTCTAGCGCTCCCCAACTGCTCACAGACTATCTTGAGCACTGCGTACTGCACTGTAAGCCGCCTGACACCAGCGAATCGCTGCACACCCGACTGGCTAACCAGTACCGGCTCAGGCTTGAGCAGCAGACCGAGCCTTTAGCCGTGGCCGGCGCCCGGTCCCGACTGCTGGCCTTCCTGCGCCGCTCCCGGCACTACAACGCCCAGGAGCTGCTGGCCCGCTATCCTAACAACGACATGCTGGAGGAGCGAGCCCTGCTGCTGAGCAGGCTGGGCCAGTACGAGCTGGCATTCACTATTCTGGCTCAGTATTTGGAGTCGCCGGAGAAGGCTGAGTCTCTGGCTGAAGAGATTCTCAGCCAGCCAACTGCCGAAACTGGCGATGCGGCCGATTCTTCGCTAGCCAGCCTTCAGGGCGAGGTCTACGGTCAGCTGATCAAAGCGCTGCTGGCGCCCCTGCCTGCCGAGGCCTATAAATTGCATGTGAGTAGGGCTATTCATAAAGCACTTGTCGGACAAATTACAAGTGACAAGCGAAATTTGACAAATTACAATCGCTTCTTCGGGGGTTTCGTCCATAGACATGCACTAAGCTGGATGCTTCTGTGTGAAAATACTTCCTCTTGTCTTGTGTTTTTGACAAGTCGCTGTGACAATTTTAGCTTTATTAAGTATAATATTTTCTATGGGTTTGAGGTCGGTATGGGATTTAAGTGAAATACCGACCGAAAAACTCATAGAATATCTTATTTAAACTACTTTAATTTTGCGGCATGTATTCAGATAAATCCCGGAGCCATACTTGTATGTCTATGATTGAAGTTGGGGGTGGGGGTGTGGGGGCGAAGCCCCTGCTAGGGGTGTGGCGGCAAAGCCCCCACATTCTTACCATAGACAAAATTTCATTAAGAAATTTCTCGAGTCAGGAAGGAAAGAGAAGAGAGAAGCTAGCTCGCTTATTTAGATACATACAATAATCCTTGCAATATGTCCGGGAAAGTGATCGAATAAATCCCGCAAAATAAAATCTATGTCAATAACCTCCCTGAAAGTGAGCTTTAAAGTGGTTTAAAGCTGTGTATTGAAGTCCAAGAAGAACGCAGAGGCCGTCTTTAAAGCAAGTCTGTCTAAAACACAGATCCTTAAATTCATATTGTGTCTCAACCATTGACATAAAATTGAGTTATTTTTAACACGATTAAGGACCCATGTTTATGAAACCAAAATCGTTGACGCTTGACACTTGTCATTTGTCGACTTTTCACTGGTCACTTGTAGCTTTTTTATGAAATCGGCCCCCGTATTGCTCATCTTTCAAAGTGAAATCCTAAACAGTCTGCCTTGGTTTGTTATAAATAAAGCACTACTTTTGTAGGCGCCGCGCGCTCCGGCGCCAATGACGCAGCGCGCGCTACAATTATTGAAACGCCGGCCGGGCCAGATACCGCCTGTCCGAGTCCTGCCGCTGCTGCCGCCGGCCACCCCGCTGGCCGACCTGTCTGACTATCTGCTGACATCGCTGCAACGGCTCGAGGCCGAGAAGCGCCTGCTGCAGTCCCGCCGCGGTCTGTACCACGCCGAGCGGCTGCAGACTGCGGCCGCCTTCGCCCGGGTCCGCTCCGGCCGGGTGGCCATCGAGGAGGGCACCCGGTGCAGCGTCTGCCAGAACCGGATCGGGGCCAGCGCCTTTGCCAGGTTCCCGTCGCGCCAGGTCACCCACTACGGCTGCATGGCGGTGATGCGGGCTCGCCTGAGTGGCGGACAGTCTGGGGCGGAGTGAGTGTCTGTGTGTGTTTATAGCTATTGCTGTTGCCTAGTATACTGGCTTGTGAGGTTGTCCTGCCAGCCTTCCATATCCTCAGTTGCTGGGCCAGCCTCCCATATCCTCAGTTGCTGGGCGAGCCTCCCATATCCTCAGTTGCTGGGCCAACAGCCTCCCATATCCTCAGTTGCTGAGCCAGCCTCCCATATTCTCAGTTGCTGGGCCAGCAGCCTCCGAAATTCTCAGTTGCTGAGCCAGCCTCCCAGATCTTCAGTTGCTGGGCCAGCCTCCCAGATCCTCAGTTGCTGTGCCAGCCCCCCAGAGTGTCAGAATCCTCATTGAAATCCCCACCCCTAAATAGTAAGTGCATTGATATTTAATGACTGGCCTTTCGAAATGATTGTCTTAACTTCAAATCTGCCACCACCTTTTTCTGTTCGCAGAAGCAGATATTTGAACTGACTCTGTGCCATTCGATTTATTCAATTCTGTCAGTGTTGTGCCCTCCGTATTTACTGCAGTCGGTCTGAATCGCTAGCTGTATATACAATCTTGCTCGGAAACATGCGCTGTGATGTAGTTTATCAAAAGCTTTCGCAAATTAAATTGGTTCAGTATCCTTTATCCTCAATCTAGCTCGTATGAGCAAATTGTGTCCTGATTTTTTTGTTAAACCAATAATTTTCCATACAGTACGCGCGTATGTATTCCTAGATTACATTTTTGAAGAGTACCTTACATTTGTAGAGGGCATTGGACTTGCAGCCATGGTTACTTGACCCAGAGCTCCTGAAATGGCACTATATAAGTCGTAAATAAGGTGCAGTGACAGTAAGGGTCAGGGAAGGGACAGTAGAGGGTTACATAAGCAACAGTAGTGTCACAGGGGACAGTAGGGGTCACAAGGAGTAGGGGTCACAAAGGGACAGTAGGGTTCACAGGACAGTAGGGGTTGCAGGACAGTAGGGGTCACAGAGAACAGTAGGGGTCGCGCATGGGACAGTAGGGGTCTCAAGGGGACAGTAGGGGTCTCAAGGGGACAGTAGGGGTCACAGAGGACAGTAGGGGTCGCATGGGACAGTAGGGGTCTCAAGGGGACAGTAGGGGTCACAAGGGGACAGTAGGGGTCGCATGGGACAGTAGGGGTCTCAAGGGGACAGTAGGGGTCACAAGGGGACAGTAGGGGTCACAGAGGACAGTAGGGGTCGCATGGGACAGTAGGGGTCTCAAGGGGACAGTAGGGGTCACAAGGGGACAGTAGGGGTCACAGAGGACAGTAGGGGCGCATGGAACAGTATGGGTCTCAAGGGGACAGTAGGGGTCTCAAGGGGACAGTAGGGGTCTCAAGGGGACAGTAGGGGTGAATATCGGAAATAGATCATAATAAGCCATAGGGTACTCAGCCAGTTAAATTTAATAATTTCTTCAGTCTAAAAAGAAAATACCAGTACATAGACACGCAAGTAAAACACAAATTACTTTTGTGCTTACTATGGCTGGACTGTAAGGGTGAATTCCGCATAAATGTACTTCTAGCAAAAATAGTTCCTGTTGTGACGCGCTTAGCCCGCTTATTTAATATTTATAATGCACATTCAAATATGTTGACAGTGCCAAAAATTTTTAGCCATGGGTAGCCACAGACGCCTTCCAACACTTGTTCTGATCTGTAGTGTGTTGTAGTTTTTTGCAGTCATATTTAAATAGCATATTTTCGCGATCGATCTAGCTTCATATATGATTTTTACCAGAAATTGTATTAATTAATACTCTCATTATTTTGATTGTGTGTACTTCAAGCAATTTGGAATTCCAAGCACCGCTTCGCCGTGTACAAACTCTAGACTATGTGTTATGTGATTTTTTATCTATCCAGAGATTCACCTGTTTGAAATTCATTTTGTTCGCTAAGTATATACAACATTATTTATGCCTATTATATTTAGAATACACAGGTGCGCAATAACTTCTTTTGGTAATGGATTAATCAGTTGCTTTAAGAATCCCCATAGACTAAACAGGTAGTTTAAGAACCCCCATAGACTAAACCGGTCATTTAAGAATCGCCCTTGAACTAAGCATGTGATTTAGGAATCGCCCATAGACTAAACAGGTGATTTAGGAATCGCCTATAATAGGCTAAACAGGTGATTTAAGAATCGCCCACAGACTAAAAATGTGATTTAAGAATCGCCCATAGACTAAACAGGTGTTTTAAGAATCGCCCATAGACCAAACAGGTGTTTTAAGAATCGCCCATAGACTAAACAGGTGTTTTAAGAATCGCCCATAGACTAAACAGGTGTTTTAAGAATCGCCCATAGACTAAACAGGTGTTTTAAGAATCGCCCATAGACTAAACAGGTGATTTAAGAATCGCCCATAGACTAAACAGGTGTTTTAAGAATCGCCTATAGACTAAACAGGTGATTTAGGAATCGCCCATAGGCTAAACAGGTGATTTAAGAATCGCCCATAGACTAAACAGGTGATTTAAGAGTCGCGCATAGACTAAACAGGTGATTTAAGAATCGCCCATAGGCTAAACAGGTGATTTAAGAATCGCCCATAGACTAAACAAGTGATTTAAGAATCGCCCATAGACTAAACAGGTGATTTAAGAATCGCCCATAGACTAAACAGGTGATTTAAGAATCGCCCATAGACTAAACAGGTGATTTAAGAATCGCCCATAGACTAAACAGGTGATTTAAGAATCGCCCATAAGCTAAACAGGTGATTTAAGAATCGCCCATAGGCTAAACAGGTGATTTAAGAATCGCCCATAGACTAAACAGGTGATTTAAGAATCGCCCATAGACTAAACAGGTGATTTAAGAATCGCCCATAGACTAAACAGGTGATTTAAGAATCGCCCATAGACTAAACAGGTGATTTAAGAATCGCCCATAGACTAAACAGGTGATTTAAGAATCGCCCATAAGCTAAACAGGTGATTTAAGAATCGCCCATAGGCTAAACAGGTGATTTAAGAATCGCCCATAGACTAAACAGGTGATTTAAGAATCGCCCATAGACTATACAGGTGATTTAAGAATCGCCCATAGACCAAACAGGTGATTTAAGAATCGCCCATAGACTAAACAGGTGATTTAAGAATCGCCCATAAGCTAAACAGGTGATTTAAGAATCGCCCATAGGCTAAACAGGTGATTTAAGAATCGCCCATAGACTAAACAGGTGATTTAAGAATCGCCCATAAGCTAAACAGGTGATTTAAGAATCGCCCATAGGCTAAACAGGTGATTTAAGAATCGCCCATAGACTAAACAGGTGATTTAAGAATCGCCCATAAGCTAAACAGGTGATTTAGAAATCAAAAATGTCACACGAAATATCTAACAATATTTAATTACTTTCCGCTGCTCTTTAAACCAGCGATGTCGCCACTGCAATTGCTCATCAAAGTCGGTCGCCTGGCCGTTGTCCAGTCTCCTCGCATCGCATCCCGCGCCGCTTCATCAACGGCCGCCTCAACCGACAAGTGGAGCAATCTCAAAGGCCGGCATTTTCTCACTCTGCGCGACTACTCAGAGTCCGAAATCGCCCAGCTGCTGTGGACGGCCAAGGATCTGAAGGCGCGACACGCTCAGGACAGGCTTCTGAGCTACCGACCGCTAGAGGGCCACTCTCTTGGCATGATCTTTGAGAAGCGCAGCACCCGCACTCGGGTGAGCACTGAGACCGGCTTCTTCCTGCTCGGCGGTCAGCCGGTGTTCCTCAGTCCGCAGGATGTACACCTGGGCACGAATGAGTCTCTGCCGGACACGGCTAAGGTGCTGTCCGGCTTCTGCGATGCCGTGCTGGCCAGGGTGTATGCGCACGACTCGCTGGTGAGATTGGCAGCTGCGTTTTGGCTTGCTTATTTATTGGGCGGGGTGGGGTTAGTGAGATTCGGGTTGAGATGAGTGAGATTCAGGTTGAGATGAGTGAGATTCAGGTTGAGATGAGTGAGATTCAGGTTGAGATGAGTGAGATTCAGGTTGGGCTTAGTGAGATTCAGGTTGGGCTTTATGAGATTCAGATTGAGATGAGTGAGATTCAGGTTGGGCTTTATGAGATTCAGATTGAGATGAGTGAGATTCAGGTTGGGCTTTATGAGATTCAGATTGAGATGAGTGAGATTCCAGTTGGACTGAGTGAGATTCAGGTTGGGATAAGTGAGATTCAGGTTGGGCTTAGTGAGATTCAGGTTGAGATGAGTGAGATTCAGGTTTGGATGAGTGAGCTTCAGGTCAGGATGAGTGAGCTTCCAGTTGGACAGTGAGATTCAGATTGGTTTTAGTGAGATTCAAGTTGGGATAAATGAAATGATAGTTGGACTGAGTGAGATTCAGGTTGGGCTTAGTGAGATTCAGGTAGGGCTTGGTAAGATTCATTTTGGGATTAGTGAGGTTCAGGTTGGGTTTAGTGATATTCAGGTTGGGTGTAAGTGAGATTCAGGTTGGGTGTAAGTGAGATTCAGGTTGGGTGTAAGTGAGATTCAGGTTTTGTTGTTTAGTGAGATTCAGGCTGGGATAAGTGAGATTCATTTTGGGCTTAGTGAGATTCAGGTTGGGTTTAGTGACTAAGTATAACGAATGTAATGCTCCCTACCTCTCAATTCCCGTCCAGATGACCCTGTCCGAGCACTCCAGCGTGCCCATAGTGAACGGCCTGTCTGACCAGTACCATCCGCTGCAGGTGCTGGCCGATTTTTTCACCGCGTACGAAAACTTTGGCCACCTCAACGGCCTCGTGTGGGCTTTTGTAGGCGACGGAGACAACAACATGACGCACTCCTTGATGATGGGCTGCCCCAAGCTGGGCATGTCTGTGAGCATACCGGGGTTTGGGTTGGGCTGAAATCCTATTTCAGTAATTCCTCATCAGTATTGCCCCCTGTCAGGCAATGCTTGTTCCCCCTGGCTCTTTCATTGCTGTGTCTCTTGTCCTTTAATTGGTTGTCTATCTGGTTTTTCAGTACCTTACTATCTATCTATCTACCTATCTATCTATCTATCTGGTTTTTCAGTTCACTGGACCCTAGTACTTCAATACCTGTTCCACTGTTTCCCTGTCACTTCAATACCTGTTCCTCTGTGCCTTGAGTACCTTTTCCCCGTGTCTACAATACCTGTTCCCCTGTGCCTTCAATACCTGTTTCCATGTGCCTTCAATACCTGTCCCCCTGTGCCTTCAATACCTGTTCCCTGTGCCTTCAATACCTGTCCGTCCCGCTGGTCCTTCAATATCTGTTCCCCTGTGCCTTCAATACCTGTTCCCCTGTGCCTTCAATACCTGTTCCCTGTGCCTTCAATACCTGTTCCCCTGTGCCTTCAATACCTGTTCCCTGTGCCTTCAATACCTGTTCCCCTGTGCCTTCAATACCTGTTCCTCTGTGCCTTCAATACCTGTTCCCTGTGCCTTCAATACCTGTTCCCCTGTGCTTTCAATACCTGTTCCCCTGTGCCTTCAATACCTGTTCCTCTGTGCCTTCAATACCTGTTCCCTGTGCCTTCAATACCTGTTCCCTGTGCCTTCAATACCTGTTTCCCTGTGCCTTCAATACCTGTCCCGCTGGTCCTTCAACGGTATCCCACAAAACAACCTCTTCGTCGCCGCAGATCCGCATCGCTTCGCCCGCGGGCTATGACCCGAATCCGGCCGTGGTGCAGGACGCCCGCGAGCTCAGCCGCCAGTACGGCACCCAGCTGGTGCTCACCAGAGATCCCGCCGAGGCGGTTCGCGGCGCTGACGTCATTGTCACGGACACATTCGTCAGTATGGGCCGCGAGGCGGAGAAGGAGCGCCGCCTGAAAGATTTCAAAGGGTTCCAGGTGAGGCATCTCAGGTGCTGGCTCAGCTCAACTTAACAAATATTATTAACTATGAATTACAGGTTAACACTAATTAATCATGTTTAATTATCTTGCCTCATTGGCGATAATTAGCTCACCTAGCCATCGGTAGGGATCATTAAATGTACAGTAATTATCTCACCTTATTTAGCGGCACACAGATCAGTCAGGAGTGCAGTAATTATCTCACCTTATTTAGCGGCACACAGATCAGTCAGGAGTGCAGTAATTATCTCACTTTATTTAGCGGCACACAGATCAGTCAGGAGTGCAGTAATTATCTCACCTTATTTAGCGGCACACAGATCAGTCAGGAGTGCAGTAATTATCTCACCTTATCTAGCGGCACACAGATCAGTCAGGACTGCAGTAATTATCTCACCTTATCTAGTGACACAGATAAGTCAGGAGTGCAGTAATTACCTCACCTTATCTAGCGGCACTCAGATCAGTCAGGACTGCAGTAATTATCTCACCTTATCTAGCGGCACACAGATCAGTCAGGAGTGCAGTAATTATCTCACCTTATCTAGCGGCACACAGATCAGTCAGGACTGCAGTAATTATCTCACCTTATCTAGCGGCACTCAGATCAGTCAGGAGTGCAGTAATTATCTCACCTTATCTAGCGGCACACAGATCAGTCAGGACTGCAGTAATTATCTCACCTTATCTAGCGGCACTCAGATCAGTCAGGAGTGCAGTAATTATCTCACCTTATCTAGCGGCACACAGATCAGTCAGGACTGCAGTAATTATCTCACCTTATCTAGCGGCACTCAGATCAGTCAGGACTGCAGTAATTATCTCACCTTATCTAGCGGCACACAGATCAGTCAGGAGTGCAGTAATTATCTCACCTTATCTAGCGGCACTCAGATCAGTCAGGACTGCAGTAATTATCTCACCTTATCTAGCGGCACTCAGATCAGTCAGGAGTGCAGTAATTATCTCACCTTATCTAGCGGCACACAGATCAGTCAGGAGTGCAGTAATTATCTCACCTTATCTAGCGGCACTCAGATCAGTCAGGAGTGCAGTAATTATCTCACCTTATCTAGCGGCACACAGATCAGTCAGGAGTGCAGTAATTATCTCACCTTATCTAGCGGCACTCAGATCAGTCAGGAGTGCAGTAATTATCTCACCTTATCTAGCGGCACAGATCAGTCTGGAGTGCAGTAATTATTAAGCCTACCTTATTTTATGATCTCATCTAACTAGATAAACAATTAACACCTGTCCAACCCCGCTCAGGTGAACTCCAGCCTGGTGGCGCACGCCAAGCCGCGCTGGGTGTTTATGCACTGCCTGCCCCGCAAGCAGGAGGAAGTCACCGACGATATTTTCTACGACTCAAAGCGAAGCCTCGTGTGGCCGGAGTCTCACAATCGCAAGTGGACAGTCATGTCTGTCCTGCTCAATGTGCTCAACGATCAGTACCGACCGGCTTGTCCCATGCCGAGCTTCTGAGCACTCTGTTATTTTTATAGTTTGCCTTTTTATTGACATTATCTTCGGCAGAATTGCTTTAACACTAATTGTGACATATTGAATCTCAAGGCCCTGTATTAGTCCACCTTTTTCCTTAACTAGTCAACTGGTTTTCTCAGGTGCTTGATTAAGTCTTGTTGGTTGGTTGTCAATGATTTCGAGAATTTTTTGGTTAGCTTTTTATTAATTGGTGACCGGAATTTTTATCACAACTTTTATTGTGAGTCATTTCACTGTGACTACTAGTCAATAGTCTTCCAAATATTTGTTCTGTGCTTTTTACTTTCTTCGCTTTTTATGGTAAGCTTGGCAGTATATTTTTTAAAATAAAATGATTCTTTAAGGTACATGGTGGATGGAATGATAATAACTCTGTGTTTTTTATTGTTTACTTAAATATTAAAGCTTTTGACTATCAGGGAGTTAATGCAAAATATAGTTTGGATTTTGGTAATTTCGGGTGAGACTCGATGATAATCCTGATTGATAATTGAGAATCGTTAGTCCTATGTTAATTATCGAGTATCGTTAATTCCAGGTGACAATTAGGGATTGTTAATCCCAGCTGATAATTCAGGATCTCTAATACCAGGTGATGAGGATCTTTAATCCTTGAAAATAATTAGGGACCATTAGTCCCAGCTGATAATTAAGGACCTTTAATACCAGGTGATACTTAAGGATCGGTAATCCTGGGGAATAATTGAGTATCGTTAATCCCAGGCGATAATTCAGTATCGTTAATCCCAGGTGGTAATCGAGTATCGGTAATCCCAGGTGATAATCGAGTATCGTTAATCCCAGGTGATAATCGAGTATCGGTAATCCCAGATGATAATCGAAGATCGTTAATCCCAGGTGATAGTTGAGAATCGCTAATTGCGGATGGCAGCCCGAAATGATCAGCTTAGGGTCAGATCTAAAAAAAAATTTTTTTACATTCCAGCTGGCACCATGGCTGAGCTGCTTCTGGACTCGGCCATCCGCATGTGGGTGTTCCTGCCCCTGGTCATCATCACCTTTCTATTCGGAGTGATTCGCCACTACGTCACTATTTTGATTAGCGCAGAGAAAAAGGCGGAGCCCGAGCAGGTCTCCGATCAGCAGGTGGGTTCCGCTTGTGATTTTATTTTTTTTAGTTGTCTGCCTCTGCTCCATAGTAGTCTAGACTTGTTTAGCTTCTCAAATTTATTGCCTCAAGAACAGCTTTAACGGCCCCTGAAATCCGTTTCTAACCACTGCACCCTAAGATCCGCCCCAACCGACCCTGAGATCCGCCCCCCTCCAACCGGCCCTAAGATCCGCCCCCCCCAACCGGCCCTGAGATCCGCCCCCCCAACCGGCCCTAAGATCCCCCCAACCGGCCCTGAGATCCGCCCCCCCCCAACCGCACCTGAGATCTGCCCCACCGCCTAACCGCCCCCCCCCAATCGCCTCTGAGATCCGCCCCATCCAGCCGCGAGAATCGCATCCCTTACCTGGAGCCGCCCATCCCTCGCTGCGCAGGTGCTGATGCGCAGCCGGCTGCTCCGAGAGAACGCCAACTACATCCCCAGGCAGGCATTCGCCAGCCGCAAGTACTACTTCAACGATCCCGAGCACGGCTTCTTCAAGACAGTGAAACGCGAAAACGCCATGATGAAGAATCCAATGACGGACCCGTCAATGATGACGGAGATGGTCAAAGGCAACGTATTGAACATGATCCCCATGCTGGTGATTGGCGGCTGGATTAACTGGGCCTTCTCCGGCTTCCTCACCACCAAGGTGCCGTTCCCGCTGACCTACCGTTTCAAGCCCATGCTGCAGCGCGGCTGCGAGTCTTTGGTCAGCCTGGACGCCAGCTGGGTCAGCTCTGCTAGCTGGTATTTTCTCAACATCTTCGGCCTGCGCAGCGTCTACACGCTTGTACTGGGCGCCGATAATAGCGCCGATCAGGTGAGACTTTGCCTTTAGACCTTTGATGACAGCATGGCTCCGTAGGTTTACACGCTGTAGATTTACAGCATGGCGCCGTAGGTTTACAGCATGGCGCCGTAGGTTTACAGCATGGCGCCGTAGGTTTACAGCATATCTCCGTAGGTTTACAGCATATCTCCGTAGGTTTACAGCATATCTCCGTAGGTTTACAGCATATCTCCGTAGGTTTACAGCATATCTCCGTAGGTTTACAGCATATCTCCGTAGGTTTACAGCATCGTGCTAAAGATTTACAGCAGCGCGCCGTATATTTGCATCACTAGGACCCAGGTCCCAGCAACCCAGCAACAGGTTCCTAGATTTACAGCAACAGGTTCCTAGATTTACAGCAACAGGATCCTAGATTTACAGCAACAGGTTCCTAGATTTACAGCAACAGGATGCTAGATTTACAGCAACAGGGGCCCTAGATTTACAGCAACAGGATCCTAGATTTACAGCAACAGGATCCTAGATTTACAGCAACAGGGGCCCTAGATTTACAGCAACAGGATCCTAGATTTACAGCAACAGGGGCCCTAGATTTACAGCAACAGGATCCTAGATTTACAGCAACAGGGGCCCTAGATTTACAGCAACAGGGGCCCTAGATTTACAGCAACAGGATCCTAGATTTACAGCAACAGGGGCCCTAGATTTACAGCAACAGGATCCTAGATTTACAGCAACAGGTTCCTAGATTTACAGCAACAGGATCCTAGATTTACAGCAACAGGGGCCCTAGATTTACAGCAACAGGATCCTAGATTTACAGCAACAGGGGCCCTAGATTTACAGCAACAGGATCCTAGATTTACAGCAACAGGATCCTAGATTTACAGCAACAGGGGCCCTAGATTTACAGCAACAGGATCCTAGATTTACAGCAACAGGGGCCCTAGATTTACAGCAACAGGATCCTAGATTTACAGCAACAGGGGCCCTAGATTTACAGCAACCTAATGCTTAGCTTTACAGACGGGTGCCTTAAGTTTTGCGTATTGGCTAATATTTCCAGCCTACTTTCAGTAGCCTCATTCAGTACAGTAGTTTTATATATATGGTAAGTTATTTAATTGAATTCCCTGCCCGCAGGCCCGCCTGATGCAGGACAACATGATGATGAACCCGGGCGGGGCCGCCGGCGG
Organism: Macrostomum lignano; assembly: GCA_002269645.1. Lineage (NCBI taxonomy): Eukaryota > Metazoa > Platyhelminthes > Macrostomidae > Macrostomum > Macrostomum lignano. The sequence goes on along the minus strand of NIVC01001660.1, from coordinate 80,568 downwards.
CCAAGGCTTTGACGCTAACAAAGCTTTCAAAGCCGAATGGGAGACCCTGGAGATTGTGGAGCACAATTGGGCCCTAGAGAATGTTGTCGAGTCGCTGATTGGCAGTAGCGGCAGCGGCGGTCTCAGCGACGACCTGCTGATCACCGGGGCCGCCGAAGATGCTCCGGCCGCGCTAATCGGCCGCGGCGGCCCCAGGGGCGGCGCCGCTGTCTCTCCTGGCAGCGGGCGGAAGCGCGGAAAATAGCGAGGCTAGGAGATGGGGTGGTGATGCTGATTGATTGAGATTTGCTTGTGTGTTTCTCTCTCGCGATTTAATTCTCACTGCGAATAACATTATCTGATGGCGATAAGACACTGCTGCTATGACTACTACTAGAGTAATAAAATAATTGATTGCACCTGCCTTAATTGGGCCAGATGTGCAATCGACAGCTCAGCCGCAGCTATGGCTGTTCAGTCCAAGGACTGGACTGGTCAAGAAGTTTTATCGCCATCAAGTGACGTTGTTTTCTATCTGTGTTTAATTCTATCTATGAACTCTATTAAGGAAACTGTAGTTTCTGTCAACTCCTTGTCAGATGAGTACGCGTTTAATTTTTGCACTCTAAGTGAACGGCATCAGAAGGTTTATTCCTCAGTGGGAGAGTTAATCTATTGAGGACTGTCTTTTTAATTGTCTATGGCCCAAAGGGGGGATACTACCAATCATAGTCAACTAATGTTTCTTTTTAGTCTATGGTCAAAACACTCTGTGGTCTATGGCACAGACACAGATAGGGCAGTTAAATTCAGACAAGTCATGCCCGCTGTGGAAATGAAACTGGAGAGTCCACCAAAGTCAGTTTTGGCCATAGAAATTCGTCGAAGTTTGGGTTGAATATGGCTGGCTGGAGAGTTAAGACTATTATCAGCTAGTTTAGAACTTCATTTTTGGCTGCTAAAAAACTTGATTTAATGTCAATTGCCATTGAATTAAAATGAATGTTGTTTAACTATATTATCCCAACTTTGTGTTGTCATTCTGGATAACTTGTCAGAGTTATAATAGGCACCTCTATATTGCTGTTGTCTTGAAATATATTGTTTATCTACTGTCTGTGTGACGATTTCATTTTTCACCGTTTATTATTGATTTATTATCACTTTTTACAGTTTTTAGAGTCTGTTGTGTACAATAGCTAAGATTTCTATATAAACTATTATTCATAGTCCCCTGTTTTTTCTTTAGAATCGTCCCTGATTCTCCCGAATAATCACCCCGAATTCTCCCCCAGAGTTGTCCCAAATTCTCCCTAGAATCTTCCCTAATTCTCCTCCAGAATCTTCCCTCTCCTCCAGAATCTTCTCTAATTCTCCTCCAGATTCGTCCCTAATTCTCCTCTAGATTCGTCCCTAATTCTCCTCTAGATCGTCCCTAATTCTTCTCCAGATTCGTCCCTAATTCTCCTCTAGATTCGTCCCTAATTCTCCTCTAGATTCGTCCCTAATTCTTCTCCAGATTCGTCCCTAATTCTCCTCTAGATTCGTCCCTAATTCTCCTCTAGATTCGTCCCTAATTCTTCTCCAGATTCGTCCCTAATTCTCCTCTAGATTCGTCCCTAATTCTCCTCCAGATTCGTCCCTAATTCTCCTCTAAATTCGTCCCTAATTCTCCTCTAGATTCGTCCCTAATTCTCCTCTAGATTCGTCCCTAATTCTCCTCCAGATTCGTCCCTAATTCTCCTCCAGATTCGTCCCTGATTCTCCTCCAGAATCTTCCCTAATTCTCCTCCAGAATCTTCCCTAATTCTCCTCCAGAATCTTCCCTAATTCTCCTCCAGATTCGTCCCTTATTCTCCTCCAGAATCTTCCCTAATTCTCCTCTACTGATGGAGCCCCTAAATTAGTCTGCAGTGTACAGTAGGTGACTTGATTTTCAAGTCTATCAATAACCTATGCTCAAGCATCTCTGCTATGCCCCTCTTTTTGCATGTGCGAAGCCTCATCACCTCAGTCATGCAGCATCTCACTCGCATTTCGCGCGCCCTCCTGCCGCGCCTCTCAACCATTGGCGCCCACCGCCGCTGCCCAACGCTACAGCAGCTGTCTCGGCCTGCGGCTCCTCCTCTGTTGCCAGTCTCCGCGATCGCTTCATCTCCGATTAGTCGTTGCCTAGCAACCAGCAGCAGCCACGACGCTAAACTGAGCTCTCTGTTGGACAGCGAGCTGCAGTACGAGCGCGCTTCCGACCAGCAGCAGCAGCAGCAGTCCCGCCAGCAGCCAAGCCAGCGGGCCTCGCAGCCGCCCCCCGGCTTCACCGTGACCGCTCGCAGCGGCACCCAGATGACCCTGACCCGCCAGTGCCCGGAGGACGGCTCCCTTCTAGAGGTCAGCTTCGACCTTAACGGCTCCACCGCTTCCCCCGATGCCGAGTCCGCCGTTGACGACCACGAAGACGCCCCTGGACCCGACGCCAACCAGGACGGCAACTCGTCCGAGGATGGCGAAGAGATCTTGGCCCGGCCGGATTTGACCTTCCGTGTCCGCAAGCCGGCCACCCCAGCCTGCCTGACTGTCCGATGCAGCTTCCCGCCCATCAACATCAGCAGGCAGATGGCGGCTGAGGAGCCCGACTATCCCACTCTGTCCATCGACACCGTGGCAGTTGAAGGCGTCAGCGGCGGCGACAGCCTGGGCGAGTACGAGCTCGAGGCCGACATGCTGAACGACGATCTGTACAAGCAGCTGGCCGAGATGCTGGTGCACCGCGGCGTCACCCGGGAATTCGAGCACAGTCTGGTGCAGTTCTGCACCGCCGAGGAGCACCGGCTCTACCTGCGCTTCCTGGCCGAGGCGAAGAAATTCTGCGACGCCTAATCATGTAGTTTACCCTGGCGTCTGGCGTCAATCAAACTTTTATGCCAGGACCGTTTTGCTATATATTAATATTTTTCGAACTTCTCGTCATCTCTTTGCATTGTCACTTATACTGTCTGTCAATAGTCGCCGTTAGTATAAAAATAGCTTGTTGTACCGGTTTCCACCTTCTGTGGGTGTTCAGCTGATATGCCTGTTTTGTTGTTCAAAATTTTGCCAGCTGACGCGAAAACATCTTTTTATTAGGAAAGAAAACGGCGTTGTGTGTCGCATTTTTGTAGCCGGTTGGTAATGGTTACAGCAAATGAACCAATAAAATAGCGTGCAATTTCAAAAGCAATTGCGCGTCCACTTTGTTTGTTCTTGATTTGGACTCTGTTTGCATTTATTTGTTCTTAATCGTATGTGATTGTGTGGCTATGTGATTTTTAAGTTCGTAAAAAGTGACAAGAGTGATCTATGATTAGTGAACAAAATGTGCGATCCTTGAGGTCTGAAATTAGTAAGCTGTAATTAGTGAATAGAGTGAATAGTGAGGAGTGAATAGAGTAGAGAGAGTAAACTATGCAACAAATTGCATAGCCTTGATCTCATCTAGTTTTGGGTACATGTACACCATCTCAGACTAGTGTTAATATCATATTGATTATTTCTTAATCTGTAACGCCTAAACACCCTTTTCTGAAATGCCTCAATACAACTTATTGTAGCGTTGTCTGAACTTGCTTATTTGAAGGATAACAAACCAGCAAGCAGAAGACAGACAGATCAGAAAATTGCTGACATTCTCAATGACCAGCAACTACTCAAAAGGTGTCACTCACTGCTCTGAGTGCGGCTGCCCGTGTCAGAACTGCTCCAGTTCTGGCGGGTAAGTGCGAGCACTTCTAATGTGAGACGTTATAAATTAGGTAGCCCCAATCTTCCAGGTGTCTGACACTTCAGACAGCCCCAATCTTCCAGGTGTCTGACACTTCAGACAGCCCCAATCTTCCAGGTGTCTGACACTTCAGACAGCCCCAATCTTCCAGGTGTCTGACACTTCAGACAGCCCCAATCTTCCAGGTGTCTGACACTTCAGACAGCCCCAATCTTCCAGGTGTCTGACACTTTAGACAGCCCCAATCTTCCAGGTGTCTGACACTTCAGACAGCCCCAATCTTCCAGGTGTCTGACACTTCAGACAGCGTCAATCTTCCAGGTGTCTGACACTTCAGACAGCCCCAATCTTCCAGGTGTCTGACACTTTAGACAGCCCCAATCTTCCAGGTGTCTGACACTTCAGACAGCCCCAATCTTCCAGGTGTCTGACACTTCAGACAGCGTCAATCTTCCAGGTGTCTGACACTTTAGACAGCCCCAATCTTCCAGGTGTCTGACACTTCAGACAGCCCCAATCTTCCAGGTGTCTGACACTTCAGACAGCCCCAATATTCCAGGTGTCTGACACTTCAGACAGCGTCAATCTTCCAGGTGTCTGACACTTCAGACAGCCCCAATCTTCCAGGTGTCTGACACTTCAGACAGCCCCAATCTTCCAGGTGTCTGACACTTCAGACAGCGTCAATCTTCCAGGTGTCTGACACTTCAGACAGCGTCAATCTTCCAGGTGTCTGACACTTAGCCTCAATCTTCCCGGTGAACACATCAAACAACAGTTATTGTTATGTATTTTATCAAGCAAGTATTTGTTTTTAAGCACCTGTTCGCCCCCAGCAACCATTGCTGTATCGAAATTTCGCCTCCCCCGCAGCTTCGCCTTTCAGCAGGAGGAGATCGAGAAGCTGCGCAACTTGGCGCGCAACCAGCAGGCCAGCATCTCCCGGCTGGAGGCCCAGCTGCAGGCGGAGACTGAGGCGCGTTCAAAAGATCAGCATCGGCTGCAGGTGAGTGGTGCAGGTGTCACTCTGTATCCTACCTGATTCTGTCATTCTTGACTTCATTTTCACCCGTGTCTGACTCTAGCGACTCTTGTGATTATCATGCAACGGAGAGGCGACAGTTGCGTCCCAAGCGCGTCACGTGACCTGTAGAATCGTAAGAGCGTCGCGAAAGAATCATTGTGTTGGCGCTTAACTTTTGCGCTTAGAGGCGTGGCTGCGCTTCAAACGCAACTCAGTTACCGGTACGCCTCAAATACGGCTTTACAACTTCAGAGTGGTTTCAAAGTCGCAGTCAATAAAACGGTTTAAAGTGACTCTTAGGCAACTTGTAACGTGACATCTCGTCGTTAGAGAGTTGTCTAGAGTCAGTTCTTTCCTATGTTACCTGTGCCATCTGCAACGACTTTGAGTCGACACAAGTGACTCTGGGATGCTTCTTGGCCTGGGTACCGTCTTCATCGGGTTTACTGTCTGTCAATCACTGGGTTTGAACTTTTCACACTTTTGAGCAGTCTCTCAACCTGGCCACCCGCCGCACCCGCCAGGAGGAGCTGTGCCGGCTCCGGGACCGCTACGACCGTTTGCTTGAGTCGCACAAGAAGCTCGGCCGACTTAACAGCAGCCTGGAGGAGCGCCTGCTTGGCATGGCCGAGCGGCTCAGCGAGTCCGAGAGTCGCCAGGCCGACAGCCGGCAGCGCCTCGACGAAGCCGACGCTGCCGCAGCCGCTGCCCGCCAAGAGGCCGATCGCTGCCGTGCCGACTGCGCCCTGGCCGTTCAGCTGCTGCAGTCGCAGCCGCCAGCCGCCTTCCTGTCCAACTGCGCCGCCGCCGCCTCCTCCGCTGCTGCTGTGGCCAGTTTGCCACCGTCCTCCACTTCCTTTGGGGCACCGGCGGCTCCTTCAGCCAGCGTCAGCGTTCCGCTGCCGACTTTTCCGCCTACGTTTGCCCACATGCCGCCCCCGCCTCCGCCGCAGCGGCAGCAGCAGCAGTCGAGGCACTTTTTGTTACCAGGCCATGCTGCTGCAGCAAACACCGGCGAGACTTCCCGCAGTTCTTCCGAAGTTTTGCATCTGTGATAATCTCTTCTGTGGCAACTGTGCGTCACTTACCAGCAGGGTGTGAATGCCAACCTTTGTTGTGTTATTTTAGCAGAAGTTCGATTGTTGAAACTGTGGCAGCGTCTGTCTGTCCGTCTCGTTTTTCCTACTCCTAATCTTCGAAATTTAAAGCATATTTTGACTAACATCGAGATATTAATTCCTACGGTAGAATATAGCAGGTCATTAATCAAAACCAACTAGATGTCTGCGGTCATTACCAACTCAACAAGGTGTTAACCCATGTTATTGCTTAGTGTCCGATACAATTCTGTCAACCTGTCAAACCGAACACCAGTTCGCGTATAGTTTTGCCTTTATAATACGCTTGTGGAAGTATCTAGCTGGGGCATTTATTATGCAAATGCATGCATCAGCCAGTTACATTAAACCTATGAAGCTGATCCAAACTCTACAAGGATTTCTGCTTGTACACAAATGCTTTTTTATAAACACGGCGACTCTTTGTATGTACTGTTGGCAGATCTGTAAAACTTCTCACGGATTTGTTTTTGTGTTCCAGAAAAACGTTAATAAAATGATACAAGTTTTGTACTGTTCAACCAGAATCAGAAATTCAAGCCTCATCGTAAGTCACTTTAAATGGGTCGCGCTTTTTTCCGAAATGGTCTTTCGACGAAGTATCATTCTGATGTGTTCCTTACTACCAAGACCTACTTAGTAATCAAGGAACAATCACTTCTAGCTTCTTTGTGCCAGTTATTCTTCCGGAAGAATTGATTTGAATCTGTTGTTCGGGTCCTGCTTCTTCTTGTACTTCCGATGAAGGGGTTTCCGGCCGGTATCTGCAGTCAGGACCAATCAGAGGCCTCGTATCAACAATGGGATCCCTGCGCCGTAATGCGGTTTCGCTTAAGCCTTCTTTTTCTAGCAGTGCCTCAATGCACTCTAGGTATTGCTCCGGTAATCTCTAATAGATCCTCTAAGATCTATTAGGGTAGTCCTTCGGGTGACTACAACCAATGGAGTCTCAAATGGACTCAAGAGTCTCAACAGACTCTAGCACTATAACAATAGTGAGTCGACTCAACAACTGGCGCAAATGAGCAAGGCTTACCGCAACAACTCGACCGAGTCTCGATTGACTTGGTGACTAGGAAGACTATCTAAAGCTTCCTTTTCGGAGCGCTCCTCTTCCGTGGGGAGACTGACTCCGGTACCGCTTTGGACCGCTTGTATTTATAGACGATTTCGCAGGCCAAAAATAGTAACATGACTCATGGGTTGCGCTATAATTGGTAACATGACTCATTGCGGCTATTATTAGAAAGTGATTCATTTTGCTGCTATAAATAGTAACATGATTCATCGTTAAGGTTTAGGTACGCATGTGTGCACTAGCTTACTTACAGTAGCATTCTATGATAAACAGTTTTACTTCTTTTTGCGAAAGGTAGAACACTCTACAATTCTCAAATCCGGTTGTTCGCAAACAATTTATTGCCGGAATTATAGCTTGCTGCTTTTTCTGGCTTGGTAGTAAATGCGGCCATGTCGTCTAATCCTTCTTTCCGGCTGCTTTGAAACGCCGCCGCCGCCCCTCTCCCCTCCTGTTTGCTTCTTTTGAAATTTCTTTTTCTACAACAAAAAACAAAAATTTCCTTGCTTTTAGGCCACACAAGAGTCTACTCGTTGGACTCGGGCGGGGGTTCAATGTCAATGCACTAATCTCACGTTCTCGTAAAGCATTTTAAATTTGAAGTGGAAAAATAGGTTTATTCGTGTTTGTATCGGGGCCCTATATAATGGTCGATCAATATTCTTCGTATTTATAGATTGTCAATCTGAAGTCATTGAGCGTGTCTGTACTTTTGAAAAAGATGTTGGTTTTTTGTTCCTCCAAATGTCCGGGCTAAGAATGCTTTATAGCCCTTAGGTTGCTTATAGCTCGTAGGTCTTCTATTTTGAATAGAATTATCTAGTTAAGCTAACCATGTTTTCTTTCTTACAGTCAATGCTCTCCTACAAGTCTTACTCGTCGTAATTTATCTTTTTCTTCTTCCGGCATGCGGCTCAAATAACCGATAGGCAAACTATCGGCTTGTGCAGTCTACTAATAATAATAATAATTGAAACGCAATGAAAACGAAAAAACTGAAGCAAACAGGATGACTCACGTTTATTATAATTGAAATGTCTTCGGTCTGGGGCTGGGGCAACAAAGAAATAAACAAAAATTTTAGAATTAACCATCAGGTGCATGTAGCTTTTGACCTTCAGCAGTCACTATTGTTAGTCTCTTAAGGAAAATGATGTCTAATGCTCAACGCCCTGAAAGCCATCTATAAGATACCTAAGATACCAGCATCCCCTGTGAGCTTTTGGCATCAAAGCTTCCCTTTAAGCCATGGCCTAACCCTAACTCTCCCTTTGATGCTTGATCTACCAACAACTCCCAGTAAACCCTTGGCTTCTTAACAACCCCATGAGCCACCGCATTTCAGCAAATCCCCCCATAAGCCTTGACATCTCAGCAACTCTCCTCGTGAGTCTTTGATAATCTCAGCAATTTCCCAAATAAATTTAGGCAATCACAGCATTTCAGCAATCCCCTCAGGAGTCTTGACATCGCTTGACCTTTGCAAAAAAACATGTTTTTTATATTTTGTCACTAGTATTGACAATTTTTTAGCCACAACACGTGTACCGTCACCAGAAAAAATTTGATCGTACGGTGCAAGTTAATTTCATGAAATGGTTTGAGCCGTTTTTAGGAAATTAAACCAAATTCCTGTCTACCTAGATGCCTAGGTAGGTCAACAACTCAAAATTTTAGCATAGTGGCAAAAATCTGCTTCATATTTAACAGCGCCACGACAGCGATAATCACTCGAATCAATGAAATAAAGGTCGAAAAATATTCACGAATTTTATGTTGTTTCAACGGTAAAAAGAAAATGATAATCGTCTGCTTTCCACCAGTAACGAAATGGCTTGGAGCAAAACCTAAGGAAGGAGAGGTAATGTGATAGTCTGATACTAAAGTCACATTCTGTCGTCATAATACACTGGGTCCATATATGAAACATGTGTCATTTTGAGTTGCTTTCTCAGCTCAACTTATCGGGCCAGTGAAGATTAAGTGAACCCCTAACTGGCTCGTGCTATGCTCTTGCTATATTTCCGCTTTCTTTCGGGAGGTATCTCCTGTCTTTGACTTGAAGAATCAGTGAGTCTCCTCTGCCTGTGGACTCCCTTTCCCTTGTATCCATCTTGCCAGGCTTGGATTTTCCTCTCCACTTGACAGCACAGAAGGCTGGATAAAACAGCGATCTATGGTTCCGCTAAAAACCGCGTCGTTTCCACCTGCAAGTCCTCGATCTCGGCGGCCCTTGCTTGCGGCGCCAGGCCGGACGGCCTTTGACCGCTCCTTTGTTGCCAGCGGCGGCGCAGCTGCTCTGTTCGCAAAGAGCGGCAGAAGGCCTCGCGAAAATTGCGGCCCATGAAATAGGCAATCCAACTTACTGCGTTGTTTACGTACAGGATCGAGTTGAAATGGCGGAGCATTCGATAGTAAAAATCCTGGCCCATTACTATTGTCAACTGGTCCTCCGTTAGAATTGAAATGGTCCATGGCAGGGCTGTTGCCAGAAAGATTAAATTTATAAAGACCAGCATCAGGCTGATGCGGACCAGATATTTGTGACGCAGCTGTTGCGATTCAGTGGCATTCACCTCGATGTCCAACCTCCTAGCGGTCCTGTTGTTCCAGGCCAGCAGCAGGCAGATGGCCACTGTGCCAGAGGTTAAAGCGGAGACCAGGAACACCCTGCCAAAGTAGAACTCTACCGACTTGTACACAATTTCGAAGTACTGTTGGCTGCGGAACACACAATTGCCGTTATGCCACGTTCGGTTCGCGACGAACATGACTGGCAGTAGCAGCGACATCGTAGTGATGAGGCCTAACAGCACCCAGCTTCTTCGATGCGTCAGAATCACCTTGGCCTTCATCGGAGCGGCTACGGCTATTAGGCGATCCACCGTGAGGCCCAGCTGGAAGAACTGGGATCCCACCAGCGCATAGTAGGTAAAGAAGTCGTAAACAATGCACCAGGTGAGTCCCCAGGCTCTCGGTGACAGAAAGATAGTGTTGGAGTCCGATACGCTTTTGATATAGATCAGATAATGTGTACTCGCTTTGCACGTGAGTATGAGAAAGTCGCTGGCAGTGATGATGCTGAGGTACTGCCGGGTGACATAGGGAAACGACTTCCTGTTGGACACGATCACGTAGAAGGAGACGGCGTTGGCGATTGTTCCAACCAGACAGAGCGGCGGAAACAGCCATATGAAGACGGCCCAGGCAAACTGGTTCCATATAGGATCGCCAAAGTCGCTGGTTGTATTTCTTTCGCTCTCTAGGCCAGCAGCTGTTGTGTTATTCATTCTTCCGGCTGAAAACTCTAGGTGCTTGTGCTTCTTATTCGGTAGCCTTCAGCCACACGTATAAAGTAGCTACAAGCTAAATTTTATTTATTTGAGACTCTTTCCACTGAAGTTTCTTCTGCAAGGCAATATACGCAGTAAATGTGAATAAATTCATCGCGAATGCAGTATTACGTGTACCATCCTATATATAATGAATAGACAAACTTTATGGTTATATTACTGCCATTATTGTATTTGTTTTCTAAAAATGTGGTCTGCCAAAAATACAGTCCAGTTGTCAGGAAGATGTGCTTGTACGTCGAAAGTGCATGAAAATAAGAAATAAAACGACCAATAACGGTTATGAAGTTCATTGGTACCCTCGTACTAAAGAACTAAAAATATTTTGGTGAATTAAATTAGAGCTGTGGCGTTAAAAGAGAGAATTGCCGCCCTAGTTTGTGTAGTAGTCAACTCCAATGTAAGAAATATACGTAGAATAGCGGACTTACCTGATATTAGAAGCCAACAAGGAACTGAATTCAACCAGAACGGATGGACAACGAATACTGAACGCGCGGCTCAACGTCTAAATGACGTTCAGAAGCGTTTTTCAAGGCTACAAGCAAGCAGTCTTTAAAAAGCAGCAAGAGCGCTTCTCATTCGCTAACGCGGAATTCTACCGGCCTGTGTCGCCTCCTGCTTGGTCTCTGCTTTCTTTGTACTTTTTGTCTTGTCTGCGTGCAGCGTGTACGTGTCCTCGCAGGCTGAGCTAAAACCTCAGTCCAACGTGTGCCGGATTGTCTTGAGCCTCATCTGACAACAGGAAGTCACGCGCGCCTTCCAAGGAGTCCTTGTTGTCTACCGGTTCTTGCGCACTAGCCAAATATTAATTATTAATATAAGATTGCAAATCTATGGGACAAGCTTATACACTATATAATACTATAGGCAGCGTGTAATTATATCCGTAATTTGGGAGTTCCTGCGGGTGCAGATGGAATGCAAAAATCTTTACAAAAAGAGTGATGATGATGTTGATTTTTATAAGTAAATCATTATTTTTTCTATTTTCATTTTATTTGCCTTTAAATAAACCCCGAGCCAGCTCAGCATGCATCTTTTTATTTATGCTAAAAATTTAATCGGACCTGTGCATGCTACTACGCAGATAATACTTGTTGAGGACTTCCATGGCACTTGTTGTTGCATAAGGACCAGTCCAACAGTAAGCTCGCCAATTACTCTACTATCAGTAGGACGATAGAAGCTTTAAAGTAATTTTTTCATATATTTCGTTGATGCAAAAGGTGCACCATTTTGTCCTCTACCCTCCAGCCCATGTCAGACGACGACCCAAAAACTAATATACGAGACTATAGTATGCCACACGGTTCTCTAAGAGTGCGTCAATTTTTTCGTCACTTCAGAACCTAGATGAAGTCAAAGAAGAATCATGACTGCCAACCAATAACACAATATGCATTCGCTCTAAAAGTTGCAACAGCTGCAAGGAGGCTGGCATAATAAAAAAAACGGTCGAGGACACTTGCAGACTCCTTAAGCACTGCTGCTTTTCTTCTTCATCTGTTGCTTTCATATGCTCTGCTGAGAAATGTAATCAGTATCGTATCTGCAATGTGGAATGACACTCAAATCTGCTTCTCATTTCTTTAAAAGTATACGAGTAACAAGAATTGCAGCGAGTATTCTGCAATAACAAATAAAAAGGCCGACTCTGACTTCGGATTGACTACATCTGAATATAGGGCTGCAGCTTGTAAAAAATAACTTCGAACACCGCACAGGACTGACGGGTGATTATTCTCTGCCAAAAATTGCTTCCGCGAAAGCTATACATACAGGCTGAGTAAACAAGATTGGCTCAAACAAATTTTCTTCCTAAGCTCGTAGTAGCTATCGCTTATTTTGAAGCAGCGAATTAATCGTGCTGATGTTAGAAATTATTTTTAATAATGCAAGATCGGCTGACGTCGCATGGGGGCTACAGTTCAGTTTATTTTAGTCTTCGGCTTAAGCTTTCAAGCAACGACCAACAGGACTGAATGTACCTATAGTTATACCATACCTTGTCAGATAACAGCGTGTAAAACATTTTAAACAAAATATATCGTAATATTGCGTGTTTTACGAGCGTAAGATGAATGAAGATGTCGCTTCGATTATTGATAGAAGGTGTTTGTGATCCTCCAAGAACGTACACTCATGTAACACCAGAAAAGAGCTTGTTCAGTCTTGATTTTGTGTCGCTTTCTACTTGCAACGACTACAAGACAGTAATCTGATTGTTCCTGATCAATCAGACTTTTGGCTTTCAGAGGAAAACAGTTCGGGTATATGCTTGACCTAAAGTAAAACTGTGAGCATGCACTCCTGGAGTAGAGTAAGCCCAGTGGAAACCCAGCAAAGGAAAGTGTAAATAAAACGAAGCTACAGGATAAGTAGAGCTCGCATTGCATCCTCGTTAATTCCCAGTATTGAGAAATCAATACAAGTTGTTAGCTTGATGTAGGTTAGCTTGCAAAAAAGACTAGCTAGTAGCTACTTAGCCATATTTCAATCAAACCAGATAGGAGCTTCATAGTCTGAATAAAACGGATCAATAATTTTATTATTTTATTATGAGAATAAGTTTATTCTCAACATTTCTATAAGACATATTTGTCCAGACTTAGTTTTTTGCATTATGATAAATATTAAGTTAATTAACTAAGCCACAATAATCAAAACTTTCAGCCTCATTGCTTTACTTCAATAAGAATTTGAACGAATTATTCTATAGTTTTTTAAAGTTCGAATTATCCTCTAGATGACTGCAGCCACATTAGTCAGAATAAAATAGATGCGCATCGCAAATCACTGAGTCTATAAGATCTTTCAATCCATCAGCTCAGCCCAGTCGATCAGTCCTAGCGCACGCTCTATCGAGTGCTCGCCGTCGAGCTGCTGCCCGAAGCGTCCAGTCGACGACGGCAGGAGGCGCAGCAGCAGCAGCACAGGGACAGCCACACTCGGCAAAAAGCCTCTCGGAAGTTCCGTCCCATCAAGTACGTCACCCAGGACAGAGCGTTGTTCGCGTACAGCAGCGAGTTGAAGTGCCGCATCATCAATATGAAAGGGTTGACTCCAAGTTCATTAACCAGCTGGTCTTCGAGCAGAGCGCCGATGCTCCACGGCAGAGACGTGATCAGAAAGAAGACGTTGATGAAGACCAGCATGAGGCTGATCCGAACAAGCGACCTCTGTCGCTCTCGGTTGCTTCGCTGCTGCTGCTCAGAGCCGGCCGTGTCGGAGTGCATTCGCCGAGCGGTCCTGTTGTTCCAGGCCAGCAGCACGCAGATGACCACCGTGCCCGACGTCAGCGCCAGAACGAGGAACACCCTGCCGAAGTAGAACTCGGCCGGCTGGTACACGTTTACTAGATAGTTGACACTTCGTAATCCACAGTTGTTAGTGGCGTCGTTCCACGTCCGATTCGCGACGAACATGATCGGCAGTAGCAGCGCCATTGCAGTGATGAGGCTCAGCATTACCCAGCTTCTCCGATGTGTCAGAATCACCTTGGCCTTCATCGGAGCCGCTACCGCAATCAGCCGATCTACCGTGAGACCTAGTTGAAAAAACTGAGATCCTACCAGCCCATAGTATGTAAAGAAGTCGTACACAATGCACCAAGCGATTCCCCAACCTCTCGGATTAGTGAACCAGGTCCACTTGTTCGTCTTCACGTAGAATGCCATGTAGCCAAAGTAGTGAGTGCTCACCTTGCACGTGAGAATGAGAAAGTCACTGGCAGTGATGATGGTGAGGTACTGCCTGGTGACGTAGGGAAATGACTTCCTGTTGGACACGATCACGTAGAAGGAGACGGCGTTCGCGACCGCTCCGACCAGACAGAGCAGCGGAAAGAGCCAGACGAAGACGTTCCAGATGAACCAGTTCCAGGTGGGGTCGTGGAACCAGGGCTCCTGAGGATTGCTAGAGTTTGTTTCGTTCATCTGCTCGGTTTGAACAAAGCAATCTTAGTGTTGCTTCAGCAAGAATGAAGCATGAATTCGATGCTTCAGCAGTCGAGTGCATGATTGGTTTGAGCTTCTATTTATACCCAAAAATCTCAAGGTTAGGTGTGTGCTGAATAGCCTATTCCGCAGCTGTGAGGTGTTCCCATTGGTTTTCGCGAACTTTTTTCTTGGTTTTTTAACGATGCATCCAGTTCTCTCTTCACGCTTGCAAGGCCGATTAGAATCCGTTTAATCTTTTGAGTATTTTCACCGAAAGATTTTATGATAGAACTGATATGTGCCATTCATTTGATCTTTCACACGCCATTGTTACAGTTTTATGTCTAATTGAGCCTTCAATTGATTTGCTTCAGTTCACCAATATCGGATTGTTTTAGCAACAGGACATTTCGTTGGGAAAAATTTCCATAGATTTGAAAATCAATCAATCCCCTTGAAAACTTTCCTTGCTTGTTGGATGAAACTTTGGGAAAGTATTGATCGATGAGATGCTTAATCAATCAGTAAAGCAACTGAGGAGCAATGATGCTTCTGTCAATAGTTCCTTTTACTTTAGCCGAAATATATTACACATATCAATATCCAGGCATCTCGAATAAACCCCACTTGCTTCTTTGCTATATTGCTTTTGATCTGCTATTGACATTCTTTCGCTGCTGCATGAATGAGTGGAGTGAATCACCTAGGCTACTCACCGAGAGGGCCTAGCTAGCATGACCACACCCTTGATCGTATCGTTGGAGAACGCTTTCAGAGAAATATTGCCTAGAGAATATTCCAACACCCAAGACTCGACGATGTCTGGAGTCAGCATTTTGTCTGTTTGGCACTGGAAAGGAATCATGAGAAGTACGCAGTCTCAGTATCGTCAGCAACACTTCCACAGCAGAAGGGAGGGCAAGGTCATACTTAATGTCTTTTTCCCTGCACCAATCGTATCTACGCTCGGAGGTTGACTTCAGAGGTGAAAAAAGTCATCAGATGGCGCGGTGAAAGTACATACAATATCGTTGAGGACAGAGACATGGTGAGTGAGCCTGGATCCCAGATTACGCTCCCTGAGCTCCCTAAGATAATTTAGTCGCACGATCCAAGCATCCAGGCAACTCCGATATGAAGCCCACAGCAGTTCATGATGGACAGTCGCCACGCTTCAGCGCCTATTTGTGGAAGTCCGGATCCAACAAGGGAAGAAGTCAATTTAAAATCCAACAAGACTAAGGGCGGATCGATCCATGGAGAGAACCAGGGTTTCAGTTTTTTTTTTCATTATTCGAATCTCGTGGTTGCTTTAAAAACTAGAAGCCAATATGATTACGCTCGCACGTACCAGCAGCACCGTCTCAAGTCAAGTCCTAGAGAGGTATGGGTTTCACAAGCGTGAAATTTCACAACCGCTAAAATTTTTGCACTTACTTTCATTTACGGCAGTCTTTTTAGCGGTTGTGAAATTTCGCGTTTGTGAAGTTTAGTGCTTATGAAAGTAGGTGATTTAGCGGTTGTGAAGTTTCGCGGTTATGAAATTTCGCGTTTATGAAAGAAGGTGATTAGCGGTTGTGAAATTTCGCCTTTGTGAAAGCAACCACTAGAGAGACCCCTTACACGTAGATATCGTTTTACCATTTTTTGTTTACAAACCTACGAGCCTGAGATGAAACCATGCAATGTAACGCCTCTGCCGGCAAGAGCAATATTAAGGCAGATCAGTGGGCTGCAAACTCATCTTCATTTTACCGGGTGTTTTGTCCTTGTCCTGTGAAAGACACTGCTGGATGCTTAGAATTTCGAGTGGCTGGTCTTGAATTATTAATGCAATTCACGTGTCTCTGTATTCTCAGTTGTGTCCATTTTATCAGCTGCCTTACAATATTGCGTGTCGCGCGTGTGTTTGCCGGAAGCCCGGTGTTGCGTTTTCGCTTTTCGACAAACTGTGTCTCCCTACACACGTGTTATGCGATCCAGAGAATGATTGAACAACTAAGCTGTTATAGTCACGCACGCGGCATCACACAGTTTAAGCTTTGCCTGTACAAATTCAAGGCCACGTGTGAGCTCACCATCCGGCTTTTTTACACCTTCACGCCATTCATGCACAGTATAAAAGCGATGATAAAGGCTGGTGTGACAGCTTCTTGTTTGCGCACCAAAAAAAATTTAGCGCTCATGTTTCAGCGTGCTGTAACTGTATAAGCTTTAGCAAACAGTCGATTTGCTTGTAAAACACCTGCTTGCGTTTCGTTTTCAATAAAAATAGCTGGATAAGTCAAAAGACTAGGGAAAACTGGAGGTACTTTATGTATTTTCCCGTTAAAACCTTTCCAGTAAAAATAGCTTTTTAATCTCCTGATCAAGGATTCGAGAGGATTCTTAAACATTTGTGATTGCTATTTGTGATCCGCTCTATCAACTCAAACACTCTCAATGTGGCACCGATGGCGTTATAGAAAAGATCCAAAATGATTACTTTGTGACTCCAAGGATGGAACAGCATAGTTACATTCAACAGAAGCTTCATTAGTCAGAATAGGCGCAATTATTGCAAGTCATCGACTCCGTCAGATCATTTCAACCCACCAGCTCAGCTAAGTCAGAGACAAAGATTTCCCTTTGCCAGATTCTGTCACGATTTTTGCCTCAATCCAATTCGAAAAGAGTTGCTTGGCATTTACATTGCGCAGTAAGTAGTATAATTGGTGCACCCACTTTTAACTGGAGGTTGTGCGGCGATGGCGTTCCCGCAAGCTCCAGTGGAGCAAGGATAGGCAAGCTTTTTACGTCATGGGCCAGATAAAGAATCCAGCTCATGGCTGCAGATCTGATGAGAGTGGATAGGGTAGGGAATAGAAGATAAGAGATGACAGAAGAGAAGAGAGGCGAGAGATGACAGAAAAGATAGAAGATAAGATAAGAGAAGAGGGGATTGAGGAGAGTGGGGAGAAAGAAGAGAATAGAAAAAAGCGAGCTGAAAAATAACACCAACCTTGAGCCGACGGGATTGATCTTTTCTGTGATCGAGGGCTTCTATTCTGGGTTTGCTCTCCTTCTGCCGCACTTGCACTCGATCTGCTGGCCTGTGCGGAGCTACCTGTGCTGTCTGTTTCCTGTTTTCTGTTGTCTGTTGCACACCGCGGTCCAGGGTCCGTAGGCAGTGGCCCAGGAGCATCTGACGACGCCGGCGCAGGATAGCGCTCAGGGTGGTGCTCCAGCGCATGTCGGCTGGCGCTCCGCGTGGTGCACGCCCAGCGCGTAGCGCAGCAGCGATCGGTAGAGCGCGTCCAGGGCTCGCCTTCGCGTGACGGTCAGCCGCACCGCCTCCATGCCCTGCAAGAGGATCGGCTCTACGGCCGAACAGAACAGGTCAGACCTTCAGGTCGTCTCTGGCAGCTGAATCGAAGATGTTCCTGAGGAGGTGCGCGGCGCGCCAGGCCTGGTTCTTTCTGTCAGAGAAAATCGCATCGAGGTTCATCACCAGTGCGCCGAGGTACCGGAAGTCCTCGCATACCGCAGCGTGAGAGTTTGGGGCGGTATTCGTGCCCACGTGCAGCACCTTTGTCTTGCGAGAATTCACCAGCAGCCCAACACGGGCACCCACGTCGCAGAGCCTTGTGAGAGCCCACTGGGCAGCATACGGAGAGCGGGAAGCAAAACAGCAGGGCGTCTGGAGCTTCGGCGTGAGACCAGCAAGTAGCTGTCATCCTCGCGAAGGGACCGACGAAGCACGTAAATGTAGTCCACAACCACGAAGGAAAGCAGGGGAGCCAGCGTGTCGCCCTGAAGGACGCCTGAGCTGGTGCCGAACTGTTCTGTGATGCCATCGCTCGAAATGATCGACAAAGGCCCTGGAGTCGCGGTAGAGGTCCATCACCGCGCTCACCAGCGCAGCAGTTTCTTCATAGTGAGATAGAAGCCACCCGATTGCAGGCCTGGACACCCATCGTGTAAACGCCTTGCGAAAGTCGACAAAGATTATTGACACGGAACGCTGGCAAGTCTTGCAGGCCTCGATGACAGAGCGGATGGTGACAACCTGCTCGGTGGTGGACCTGCCTGGACGGAAGCCGCTTTGTTGGCTCAGCAGCAGCGGGTTGAGGCCGGGCAGGAGGCGGATGTGCAGAATTGCGGTCAGCAGCTTCGGCGTTGTGCATTCCAGAGCGATGCCCCGCTGGTTGTCCAGGCTGGTGGAGGCTGGTGGAGACAATCTTGGAGGTGCGCCATTGCTGAGGAGCTGGGGCAGCCTCGTTGCCTCCAAGGCTGCAGTGCTTGTTCAGCAAGCTGGTGATGCTTGGAGTGGAGCTCAGGCAGCTTCAGGACCCTGGGACGGATGGTGTCAACCCCAGAAGCGGCATCAGCTCGCATGGTCGTCAGCGCTCGGCCAACCTCGCCTGAAGTGAAGGGGCCGGTGTTGAAGGCACCTGCCTGGGCTATAGCGAAGTCTGGGATTGGCAGAAGACGCGCGTTGAGCACCTCGCGGTAGTGGGTGGCCAGCAAGGCCTTGCGGTGCTCGGTGGAATCAGCACCGAATATTATGTTGAGCCTGGGCTTCCTGCCAGTCAGCTGGTTAATGGCCCTCCAGGCAGCACTAGGCAGTGATTGTCTGAATTCAATAATTTTATTACACTACAATATTTGCGGTTTGGGAGTCCATAGTGATCAACTTTGTACACAGACACACAGACAGACAGAGTATTCATTTCTATAGACAAGCTTGATTTTGAACCCGTTGAATTCCAATCCCGGGACTGTTTTTGCATACATTCTTAAAACATATTCCTGTCTGATCGGGCTTAGAATCATCTCCTAGAGATTCGCTCAAATGTAAAGTTATGCTTGTTTCATTCTTGGGACTCAAAATTGATATAAGCCGTTTTATCCCCATAAACTGCGGCCCTAATGCTGGTTCCCAATTGCAGCTTTTTAACTGATTGCCACAGATGCAAAATTTGAGGCAAGCATTGGATCTCTTCGGCTGGGGTGCCGCGCGGAATGATGTCGATGACAGGCAACATCTGTCTAAACATGCGTTACAAGCTCTGGACTCTGGCCTCTGGCCTCTCTCTCCATTCCTTAGGTCCTTCGAAACTTCTCTCTCGTCTCTTCCCTCTATTTTCTTTTTTCTAATCTCCAATGTCTCTTCCCTTTTTCTCTCTTCTTATCTTCTCTACCATCTCATATTTCATCTTATCTTTCCTTTTCTCTCTCCTCTATTCCCTCTCCTTTCCTCTCTCATCTGGCAAACAGTCATGATCTTGGATTCTCTATCTTGCCCTCCAGGTAAAAAGGTTTGCCGATCCCATGTCTAAAGTCTCTAGAGAGTTGCTGGGTGATACCAACCCATTATATAGCTGGTTATTGCAGCGCAGATCCTTTAGCAGATCCTCGAGTGCTTCGAAAGTCAGTTTTTGGTACATCATGATGCTCTCATGGTTGTTTCATCACGTTGCGCCCCGGCCGTTTGCTGACTGGCTTCGTTCATGTCGGTCTTTCTGTCCAATTTGCAGTCCTGATCGAGAGGTATTTGTGTATCACCAGCTCCACTGCAGCACAACCTTAATACGCTTTTCTTTGTAGGCAGTTTAATTTTAAAGTGCTTTTAAGTAAAGCTTACAAAGTCGAGTGACTAATTTAGTAGGATTGTATCGCTTTTTCATAAATTGTTCGCTTTTACAAACCCTGACACATTGCCAGTCTTATTGATAGCGAATTGTGATTGCACCCACTGGCTTGACGAGTTTCAGTTCTGTTGTGGATCTAGATGAATTCTTGATAGCTGATGCAGACGCACGATAAAACTGTGCTGCAATGACTTATGGCTTCTCGGAATATGAACGCACATGTAAAATCAGATTTACATGTTACTTGAATCTGATTTCTCTGCAAGTATTCAATCATTGATTTATTGTTTAATTAGCTTTCTTCGTATTGCTGTGGTGTTGAAGCAATCGGTTAAACAGCTTTCGCCATTTGTAATTAACTTTTGTTTAAATGAGAGCGATCGATTTACCCTGGCTACCTTTGACAGTTTTGTCAGTTGTAAATAATTTGTTTGGTTGGTTAGCCTTTCACTTCCGACTTTTGCCATCATTCTTATAGGAAACGAATTGTAATTGTTTCTGCATGTATACGACAGTTTTGTTTCCTGTATTAAAATCGCGCTCTCACTCTCACATCGCGCTGCTTTTGCACTGCCAGAAGTTTATAGTTTCATCCAGCCTATTGCGAGTTTAGTTTTCACTTGACTTCATTCAATATTCGTCGGAGTAAACATTCTGTTATATAAAAATACAATCAAAAAGTAACGTGATGAGCCCAGTGATATTCTCAGTTACGTTTCTGTACTTGCTAAATATGAACTCTGATTGTTCTGAATCTTTGTTACCGTTCCCCTGCCCATGGATCTTATATTCTCTAGATAGGCCACTTTGTATTGCGGTAATAAGGGGAATTTTAGAGACTACTGACGAAAGTAGCCTCTACAGTTCAGTAGTCGCAAGTTGCAAAAACTTTTTCACATTAGCTTCAATCGCCACATTAAGTGGTTAATGCGTGGCCTAGATCTTGCGTGATTCTGATCTTGGCCCTGACCTGCCCGCCTGCGGCGTTCCATTAACGCCTTTACGAGCGTAAAGCATGGGTATTAATGCAGTATAGTAATACCCATGCTTTAGGGGCGTAAATGGGAAATCAGAGGGCGCCGTTAGGCGTTAATATACGAGTACTATTGGGAGATGTGGGTAGATGTGCGACGCGCACTCGTGGTCTAGGCGTTGCTGTACTTGCAAGATAATGAGTTTTCGGCCATAGACATGTCTTTGTCCCATTTTTTGCTTTACTCCTGTCACTTTTTTGGGTGGTAACGAGAGCTTGGAATCGATGGGCGACATTATATGCCCAAAGGGTAAAGAGGTCATGGTACAATTAAGGAATTAAGGGTCTATGACCAAGCGATAGCCAAGTCATGTGAGAAGAATGCTAGACTTGAAGTTGCATGTAATCTCTTCACATGGTCTCAATTAGCATGTACATGTAGTGTTCATATTGCATACATTGATTTCTATACATTCACGCACCTTATTTCCGAAACTTGCTCAAACTTAAGCTTTTGCGCAGTTTAATATGATAGGAATTTACGAGTGTTATCGCAATCACGACTCTGACAACATCCAGGAGCCATAATGGGCAAGCGAAAAACCTGGCACTGTCCAAAAAAGCTCAGATTGACCGAGCCCCATGGTGCGTTCGCCAGAGGCAGCGGGATCGTTACCAAAGTTGAAGAACGCTGACTTTTGTAGCTGATTGTCCGCTGTCTATTTTAAAATTTTGTATTGGACCGCACTATAAGAAGACGCAGACCTCGAAATTAGGTCCAAACTATCGAAGGTACCGCTCATCCGCTAAGTCCGCTAATTTTGATAAACAATCAAGTTCGCTGACGCTAGCAGGATGGGCAACGTTGTCTCCAAAAAATTCAAGCTAGTGTCTCGGTGTCAGATCAAGCAAGAGGTTGCCTGTGTTCTGTGCAGTGAGACCCTGTTTGAGCCGGAGGGGCCGAAGGGGCAGTATCGCACAGCATGTCACGATCTTTGCCAAGGCCGTTGCAGACCAAAAGTTATCGTGACAGGCGTCTGAAATGGAAGAGGGACTTCAAGACTGATGGCTGGGCCAGAGCTGGGCGCCATCCGGTTAGACTCCTATAACCATGCACGTGCATATCATAAAAAAGGCAGTGGAATCATGATCTGGTCCGCACTGTTGTGAGGCCATTCCTGGTACATGACGGGGTGAAGACCACGACGACCTCCAACTGAAATGTTCTTTGAGACACTTTGTTTCCAAAGCCGAACTGGGGGCAGTCAGTGCACGATTAATGGCATCAGGTTTTCACTCCTTAATGTGCAGACGTAATAAAAACAGAATTGTTTAGCACATTTGCTTCAGATAATCAGTTTAATCGCGATTTTTTTATTTTTAACGCCTAATTTTTGTGGATGACTGGCTTCAGTAGTTAGACAATCTAGCTGTAGTATGAATAGAATAGCGATAAATGAACCTATACTAGTTTAATAACTTGAGACGTACAAGTAGCAGCCGCAAAACACACACACACTGCTACACGTACGAGTACAAAAGGTCTTAAAAAGAGACGAAAAAACAGCGTCACAGGATGTGCCTTAGGGACCTGCATGGGTGTGGTCACGGTTCGTTTGGTGCGATGATTTAAATGTATGCACGAGCCTACAAGGTTGTATTAGTGCCTCATGTGTGTCACAGATTTTGAAAGTATACGTGTACATGTACATGTATTCTATGTAGGTGCATCAGGCCAACGTCACCTCGAGTAAACATGTTACTCGAGCGATCCCATCAGCGTGCATGTCTCTGAGTTGTTGAGCTTGAGGGAGCAACTTCAGCTTGGCTGCTTATCTGTGTACTGCAACAATATTCTATGAAATCGAAAGTCAAGCTCACACCCCGATCTTTGGATTTCCCCATCCTGACGACTCAAAAGCGAGTCAAACCCTACGGGGGATTATTTTCAACTTTCATCAGCCAATAGATACCTAAGGAGGTAAATTCCAAGTTTCGAGAAGCCAAATTGACCATAGATTATTTCCGATGAGCAATCCATAGTCTCGCTTCTGACGATATAAATGGGAATTTGGACAATATCAAGATGGGATGCCAAAGACATTCAAGCCAGGCCTCAGATCACACCCTAGTCATGGACTTTAGCAGTTTAGCAATGGGCCGTATGCAGAAAGCTTAGTCCAGACTAGCTAGTCCGGACTTGGGTAGTTCAGTCTATGGTCTATGGTCTAGCTACCCTAGTTCTGTCTATAGTAGATCGATCTAACTTTGTGTTTCTGCATACCAAATCCAAGTCCAGACTAGCTTTTCAAGACCGGACTACCCTAGACAGAGCTTTCTGCATACGGCCCAATGTCTATGTCTACTGAGCGAGGCTTAGCCATAGACAATAACTTTGGACATTCAATACGGGAAAAGTACGGGAATCGGACTGAGATTTTATGGCTCTCTGTCCCTCACTCCCCTGTTTGCCCGTCTTTGGCCTGAAAGCGACCCCATCCAATGGTGCCACCAATTCCTGTAGCAGATCGCCAGCGGCTGATTGATGCGATTAAACAATGGTCATCCATCGCAGAAGCTGCAAGAATCTTGCAAATCAGAAAAACAACCGCATTCCGAATCGCTGCCAACTTTCGATTCGATGGCAGAGTGGAATCCCTTCGTCGCGGTGTTCGGAAAAAAGGATTGTGCAAGGCCGATCAGGAAATGAGAGAATTTTTGGTTGAAAAACTAACTAAAAAACAACTAAAAAACCTAATCGGGGATGTAAAGTCGTACAATAAAGCCCTATTTTTTCGTATTCACATATGAAAAATTATCGAAAATAAACTAAGGCTACGTTTTACTAATTAGGTTGGCTCTGTAATTTTTAGCATAAATTCACATGAAAGTTGATAGCTACATAACTTGCTGGTGATAGCTGATGAGTGCCAGGGAAAGAGCTCTTGCCCAGAGCTGACTGCAAAGACCCTTGCCAAATGCCAAATGCTTTAGTTGCTCCAGCGAACTCTCGACAAAAAGGTTGCTCGATATCGACAAAAGGCGCTGAACTCGATAAGGGAAACTTCTATAGAGACGCACTTGTCTTAGAGATAGGTATAATTCCATTGTTGATCTTTTCTCTCTGTCGATTTTATCCATGAATTTACTCCAATCTATTTTATCAATTTAAAGTTGTTGACTTCTTACCTGTTACGCACACTGTAAGTCAGCAGTGCAACGTAAGTTTTAGGCCAGGCGATCTAACGATATGTGACCAGTTGTCACATGCTTTACATTCGAACGTTGTGCACAGAGTTAAGAAACTCGGATCTTACAGCTGAACCTCAATTGTTATAAGAGATAACAGCCAGGTTAATTGCATCTCAGCTTGATTTGTCACTCCTCAAAGCAGCTTGCACAAGTAGAGAAACTCAGCAACTGACAGCCAATTAACATGCTTAACTTTCCTTTTCGGGCGGCAAAAGCGCTAACAAACTGAGCACAGCCAGAAGAAAAAAGGACAGAAAATAGCCAGTAAAGAGTAATAACCAGAGATTTACAGAAACTTTCTCATTAAAGCTGAAGCCAAAAAACAAATAAAGATTGCCTTGATTCTCGAAAACGTATTAAAAATTCTGTCAGTTCACGAGTCAAGCAGCTCAAAGACCCTGCAATCATGCTCGGTCTGAGTTCTAACGTACGCTCTGTCGAGTGCTCGCCGTCGAGCTGCTGCTTGAAGCGTCCAGTCGACGACGGCAGGAGGCGCAGCAGCAGCAGCACAGGGACAGCCACACTCGGCGAAACGCCTCTCGGAAGTTCCGTCCCATCAAGTACGTCACCCAGGACAGAGCGTTGTTCGTGTACAGCAGCGAGTTGCAGTGCCGCATCATCAATATAAAAGGGTTGACTCCAAGTTCATTAACCAGCTGGTCTTCGAGCAGAGCGCCGATGCTCCACGGCAAAGACGTGATCAGAAAGAAGACGTTGATGAAGACCAGCATGAGGCTGATCCGAACAAGCGACCTCTGTCGCTCTCGGTTGCTCCGCTGCTGCTGCTCAGAGCCGGTCGTGTTGGAGTGCCTTCGCCGAGCGGTCCTGTTGTTCCAGGCCAGCAGCACGCAGATGACCACCGTGCCCGACGTCAGCGCCAGAACGAGGAACACCCTGCCGAAGTAGAACTCGGCCGGCTGGTACACGTTCACTAGATAGTCTTCACTGCGTAGAACGCACGAGTTTTTGGCGTCGTTCCAAGTCCGATTCGCGACGAACATGATCGGCAGTAGCAGTGACGTTGCAGTGATGAGGCTCAGCATCAGACAGCTTCTGCGGTGAGTCAGGATCACCTTGGCCTTCATCGGAGCCGCTACCGCAATCAGCCGATCTACCGTGAGACCCAGTTGGAAGAACTGAACACCCATGACAGCATAGTAGGTAAAGAAGTCGTACACATTGCACCAAGCGAGTATCCAACCTCTCGGATTGGTGAACCAGGTCCACTTGTTCGTCTTCACTAGAATGCCATGTAGCCAAAGTAATGAGTGCTCACCTTGCACGTGAGAATGAGAATCGCTTGCTTTGCTGAATATGAGCGCATTTGATAAGTTGTAAAAGGTGAGACTTTACTGATTCCACTTTTATTGTCTAAAGAATAATGCTCAGATATTTTAATATTTTACTTAAAGTAGCAATTTCGGTTTTTAATTGTTTTTTTAGTTGTGGAACTCTTCATTCTCTAGCATGTAAGATTTTAAATGCACATTTTGCACTTCTCGAAGCCACAATGCTAAGAGGTTTCCAATTTAGTGCTAAGTAACAGAAAACTTACGTCCTGGTGTAACCATAAATTTTATAGTAGTTTGTTATAGTACATGGATACTGGTATGTCCATGTGGAAGTCCCTTAGCAATGAGACTTCATTCGCAATTGCATCTCCTTCGCAATGAGGAAACGAAAAGCATCAAACTAGCACAAGAATTCGATCAGCGGGGCCGGATGCTCGTCATTAAGTCTTTCAAACGCACAACCAAACAAAAGCAGGCTCAAAGGCCACGAAGGAACTAAACAGAAATCAGACAGAAACGATCAGAAAGAACGAAATAAACTGCAGACAGAGCCTCGCGCAAAAGCGCGCTCCAAGCTATGCATGGCCTTAGATGGCTGCAAAAATCATCGACCCACCTTGATCTCACAGGTAGGTACAAGTTGCCACGGCTGCTGTGCAAGTCTTGAACTTCAATCAACAAGACGGACGAAGATGATAGGGGTCGCTTGGAAGACAAGCTTGGGTAGGTGGCAGTGCGGCACACAAAAAGCTGTTTAGCTTGACGACGGGAATCAGTCGTAAGTCAGGCTGCGACAATGCTACGGAAATTATCTCAGCATTCGACAAATCGTCATTTTTAAAGGTTACTATTTGTCTTTAGAAATTACTTCCTCATTGGTGCAAATAAGTTTTAATTGACGCGTCAGCGAGAGTCAGTTAATCGTGCGTCAACAGAAACTTGAGTTGCTCAAAAGTTGAACTCCACAGGAAGCATGGCCTAGTAAAACAAACGTATAAATCGATACAAGCCGGAGAGAAAAAACTTTGCTAAGAACGATTCAGCCGGTTTATCCGGAGTTGGGCGGACAATGCTGACAAGCGGACTGTTTGCCGTTCAATTCTGACGGAACCAGATTTTTGTCTTCATCAGGAAAAGTTTCTGAAAGTCTTTTCCAAAAAAGTAATCGCAGATTTTTTCTTTTAACCCGCTCACTTGGAGCAAAATTTATGCATTTGGACTGAATAAAACTCTCATTGTTAAAGGGTTTTTACGCGCTCGCAAAAAGGCATGGATACTGACTTTTTGTATAGTAATGGCTGTAAGTCCTGGATAAATGTTGCATAAATCAGTTGATAGAGTCGATGAATATCATTAGAATATAGCATCAAGTTATTTACAGGGAACAGTGTATTAGGTGCTAATTAGTGTTGGTTTTCCTCTAAAAGCTGCAGCTTAGGTTTACGAATCACACAAAAATAGCTTTTTGTAGCCCATTTGGGCTTACGCGCATTGGAGTTAATCCAAGATAGGTTTGCCAATGTAACGGAGCTTTTGTCTATGGTAGCAAGGCTGGCACAGCAGCATTTCATTTGATCCAACAAGCATCAATTCGGTCCATAGCTTCATTTGCAACTGCTGCGGAGGAGCAAGATCAGCCCCAGAATTGTGGACCATGTGCTAGGCTGTTGAACCATTGGCTTGTGATCGAAGCACTCGACAGAGGTGAACACCAAAAAAACATTGCGAGGCTGCGGAAAAGATGGTTTACAGCATCCATCAGCGCGTTGAAACCACTGGCGGCAGAGGTCGCCTGCGAAAGGGTGGAAATCGCCAAGGCAAGTTGCGAGAGCCTCAGGTCCAACTGCTACTCGATGCAGTTGACACGAACCCTTTGTTAACGGAGCAAAAATGCAGCAGAAGTTGAAGGAACAGCTACAGTTGGTTATCGGATTTCGACTATTGGCAGGGCTATGAAAAAGCGACTGAAAATTGTTGGTAGAGACGCTGATATTCCAGCGGTACGGAACAACCTGCAGACGGTTGCGAGAAGGCAAGAATTTCCCGAATGGCTCACGAGGTTTGGACCAAATTGATGCTTGTTGGACCAAATCAAATGCCGCTGTGGCAGCCTTGCTACCATAGACAAAAGCTCCGTTACATTGGCAAACGTATCTTAGATTAAATTTAGTGCGCGTAGGCTCAAATGGGCTGCAAAAAGCTATATTTACTAGTGCAGACAGAGACTAAAAGGAACTTGGTAATAGTTGCCATGGGCACACAGCAATAGTTATTTGCAATGCGCGCAGAGCAAAATCGTTTTTCGCTTTCTTCGACGTCATTTTCTTTGATGCCGTACTAGCATTCTCTCTCGTCTCTGGGCTTCGCAATTTGAATTCCTATCGTAGCTATACTTAGCTATACTTATTTGCACTCGACAAAAAAGAGGCTTCAATCAATCATTTTTCATTAAACTACAACGCATACACCTAGCTGCTGTTTGCTTTTGAATTATCTCAATACCAGTGCCATCAACCGCAGACTGCAGCCACTTTTGTTCGCATGCACTGATTGCGATGAAAAATCTGTGCAAGTCAAGCTGCTCTAAAGCGATCCAGTTAGTCCATCAAACGAGCTAAATGTGTTAGGTATCAGCCTCCGAGTCAGGTTTTGGGCTCCAACGAGCGCCCTGCCCAGTGCTGGCCGTCGAGCTGCTGCCCTAAGTGTCCACTCGATGACGGAAGGCAGCGCAGCAGCAGCAGCACAGGGACAGCCACACTCGGCGAAACGCCTCTCGAAAGTTCCGTCCCATCAAGTACGTCACCCAGGACAGAGCGTTGTTCGCGTACAGCAGCGAGTTGAAGTGAAACAATATGATAGAGTTGAACTTCTCTCCCATGCGCTCGATGATCTCGCGCTCTAGCAGGGCGCTTACACTCCACGGCAGAGACGTGATCAGAAAGAAGACGTTGATGAAGACCAGCATGAGGCTGATCCGAACAAGCGACCTCTGTCGCTCTCGGTTGCTCCGCTGCTGCTGCTCAGAGCCGGCCGTGTCAGAGTGCATTCGCCGAGCGGTCCTGTTGTTCCAGGCCAGCAGAACGCAGATGGCCACCGTGCCCGACGTCAGCGCCAGAACGAGGAACACCCTGCCGAAGTAGAACTCGGCCGGCTGGTACACGTTCACTAGATAGTCTTTACTGCGTAGAACGCATGAGTTTTTGGCGTCGTTCCACGTCCGATTCGCGACAAACAGGATCGGCAGTAGCAGTGACATTGCAGTGATGAGGCTCAGCATCACCCAGCTTCTGCGGTGAGTCAGGATCACCTTCGCCTTCATCGGAACCGCTACTGCAATCAGCCGATCCGCCATGAGGCCCAGTTGAAAAAACTGAACACCCATGACTGCATAGTATGTAAAGAAGTCGTACACAATGCACCAAGCGAGTCCCCAGTCTCTTGGAAAAGTGAACCAGGTCCACTTGTTCGTCTTCACAAAGAATGCCATGTAGCCAAAGTAGTGAGTGCTCACCTTGCACGTGAGAATGAGAAAGTCACTGGCAGTGATGATGGTGAGGTACTGCCTGGTGACGTAGGGAAACGACTTCCTGTTGGACACGATCACGTAAAAGGAAATGGCGTTCGCGACCGCTCCGACCAGACAGAGCAGCGGAAAGAGCCAGACGAAGACGTTCCAGATGAACCAGTTCCAGGTGGTGTCGTGGAACCATGGATCATTTGCTACATGAGTAGTATTGTCGGTGCTGTTCATGGTGAAAATTTGAATTGTGGCTTAGCTAACTTGTCTTGAGGTCTCAGTTTGGGGCTACTTATACATATACTTCTCTGGATGACTAAACTTTCACCGACTCTCGCCAGCCAATGACAGACTGCTGAATAAGCCGATTCCTTGCGTTACATGCTTGGCCAGTTATCAGTGGCTACTGATTTACTAGCAGTATACATCGTCGGCATTTTTTTCACAAAAAAGAACCAGAAATGTTTTATCTATGCATTGTGTTGTATTCCTGACCCCTAACCTCGGTGGTCCTTGAGGGCGTGCAGGGTACTCTACTAGTATCTGGGTCCTTACCCGCCTGCGTCAGGACGCGAGTGCTCGCAATGCCCGGTGGTTTGGGCGCTGTAATGACGGTCACATTCAGCACAGCGCCGAGACGAACAAGCCGGCGTATGGGAAGGTACTGGCTAGGTACTGTAGAGATGTAGAAATTTTATCTCTTCTAAAGATGAGATAATTTTTTTGCATTTGCACGCGTGGACACTGGGACTGGACACTGGACAGTTAGTCAGTCACATTTCGATCTTAAATGATTGCAAGCAAAAAACGAAGTAAATTACTATTCACACAGGTTAAACAACATATACATTGTTAGAATTTTATTAGATTTGCTAGAAGCAGTAAAAAACTACAAAAGGTTGAATGATGATATTGAATGAATATTGAATGATGAGTAAAAAACAGTATGGAGCGTAGTCTGAGTAAAATATAGCTATTGTCTTTATAGACTGTCATGCTGTTATATGTACTGCAGATTGCCAACCCGAAGTTGTTAACTCACGGCTATATATTAAGGCAATTTTTAATCTACGAGTACACACTACTATGTATATGCATTATCATTTAAAATTAATTGCACACAGCTTTAACAATGTTGCTACATCAATTTCCGTGACTACTTCACTTTCCTATTTGCCCGCGGGGTCCCCGATACGAATTCCCGGGTAGGTTTTTGTGAAAATTCCCCGGGGTCCCCGGCGAGTGTCCCCAGGGACGGATTCCCTAGAGAGGATAGAAGTTTTCAAGGATCCGAGGGACGTACAGGCAGAGGCAGAGGCCAGAGTTTGCCAATAGCTCGTACATGTTTTAGACAGACATTGCCTGACATTCTGCGCAGCACCCTAGCCAACGAGATCAATGCTTGCCAAAAATTTTAATTTTGCACGAATTTACACCATTTTATATTTACGTACCTCTATCCTAACTATTAACAAGTTTTTTTTAGTATGACTTCAGATTCTAGAATACATGCAAAAATAGTTCCGAGGATTAGAATTCCACGGGTTCAAAATCCGCGGGTTTCAACAGCATGTACGGATCTAAAAACGGCTCACACCTTCCAGCCCACCACCCTGCCCGGGGGGAGGGACACCCAGCGCCCATCACCCCTAGCCAATCAGAGAGCAGCAAAAAAGTTACAGTAACAGCGGGAGAGACAAAAACGCCTGGCTCAACCAATCAGCTGGCGACACCTGACGGGGAAGTCACAAAGTCTCAGCCCGGGGCCCGCCGCCAACCAGCCAGAGCCGAGACGCCAAAACAATTAGAGTAAATAAACAAAGAAAATCCAGTAAGAGTACACGCATAGGACGGAGTGCCCTTGTAGTATACCGAAGTGCAGCACACAACAATTGTTTCGATACGGTGCTTGCAAAGTTGTTTCATAAATTTTTCTTGTCCTCGCTCATATCAGCTCGGTATCGAAGGCATCCAAACGTACTATCTACTGTGTTTAATGACTCTTTTGTTCTTCTCTGTCACCTCCGCAATTTCCATCTATGGTACCCTCGCTATTATTGCAATTAAAGTTCTCTGGCCCTCTTGATCCATTGTGGTTATAGCTATACTTTTAGACCAATTAAGTTCCAGATCGGCTACAAATAATGTCTTGCTGGCGGAATCCTCTGGTTCTACATGTACGTTAGCTGAGTTAAGGTGACAATTTTGGCAGCTGATAAGCTGATAATCACATTTATGGACGATATTTGCTATCCGCGGTTTCGTTCTTCCGACTTAATACTATATCCGAGCTAAAGGCATGGAGGAACTGAACTCAAATTGGTCTATACTTTGGCCTTGACACAAGGATGGCCTACTCAAATAAAAGGTCTAATCGTGTCATGAAGAATTTATTGCAGGTTTTCTTCGCTGTCAGCGCCAAACTTTCTTGGCTGCTGTAGCTTCTGTGCACTTATGGAGAATCTGACCTTAACACTTTGTATCGATGAAAGATAAGCATAAAGGCAGTCAACAGTTCAAAAATGCACTTGCTCGATTAGATGACTCTTATACGAGGTTGTCAAACTTCAGATTGTGTCAATTAGACGCTATGTATTACAAGTTTAAATCTCTTGCTATCTGGCTCTCTAAACTCGTAA
Source organism: Macrostomum lignano (assembly GCA_002269645.1). NCBI lineage: Eukaryota > Metazoa > Platyhelminthes > Macrostomidae > Macrostomum > Macrostomum lignano. The sequence goes on along the minus strand of NIVC01001660.1, from coordinate 49,012 downwards.
AACCTAGGCAACCAATCTTGAGAGATTCCATAATGACAGCTTAAAACCAGTACTAAAGGATTGGACGTAATTTAAATGAAAAAAGGTGCATATATTCTAAATGCAACTAAACAACTAAACCTGTCCACAGATACAATAACCCTAGATAGTTCACTCTTGTTTAGATTTTTGCAACTACTCTTTGGTTAGTAGCGTGAACGAACATGGATGCGTGCACCCGTAGGCACGCAGTGCCTTGCGTCAAAATTCTTTTTGGAGCAACTAGCAATTTTTCTTGCTATGCGCACACTGACGCTCATCCAAAGAGTAGACACTTTTTGAGCCACAGACTATAACACAAAAATGGCTTAACTCAATGCAGAGTGAAATATCTAGTAATTTATTATCTGTGAACCTGTCTGACCTTACCGAGACAATTTTACTGCTTTGACCCTAAAACCTAAACCCTATGCAAAACCTTGATTTCTATACCTAAGCCTGAAGCTTAACCTTCAGGCTAGGTCACTAGTAGCTAGCTCACTAAGATGTCGTATCCCGACTCCTGACGTGCTCAAACACACTCTTTTGCCGATATCAGCTGGAAACGCTATGACCAATATTTGGACAGAGCTGAATCGACAATGCAGTAAAATATTATTTTTTTACTAAAAATGTTGTCTTCTTTGATATTTATAAGCCATCTACGCTCATTGTGACTAATTCAGCAACATGAAATTTTAGTTCAGCGCTATATTTTTACCCTCTACGCAAAATTGGAGCGACGACGGCAGGAGGCGCAGCAGCAGCAGCACAGGGACAGCCACACTCGGCAAAACGCCTCTCGAAAGTTCCGTCCCATCAAGTACGTCACACCCAGGACAGAGCGTTGTTCGCGTACAGCAGCGAGTTGAAGTGCCGCATCATCAATATGAAGAAGTTCACTTTGAGCTTATTTAGAATTTGGACTTCGAGCAGAGCGCCGATGCTCCACGGCAAAGACGTGATCAGAAAGAAGACGTTGATGAAGACCAGCATGAGGCTGATCCGAACAAGCGGCCTCTGTCGCTCTCCGTTGCTCCGCTGCTGCTGCTCAGAGCCGGTATTACGGTTTAGAAACTCCGGGGCTCTGGTCAGTTTTGGACTGCAAACGGGCTGGGATCTCCGACCGGAGATCTTAAAGGGTTTAGGATCTCCTTCGGAGAATACAAACGGTTAGGGATCTCCACAATCGGAGATCCGTAACCGTTGTGGGATCTCCGGGGCATGGTCAGGTCTCCCTATCCGGAGATGCAAAACCAGATTCTGTTATCCCCTCGGAGATTCTACACCGTTTGCCGATCTCCGTCACGAGTGCAAAAACTAAGGTTTGGTTTAGGATCTCCGGTTACCGATCTCCCCATTTTTATAAAGTCCGAAATCGTAATCGTGCAACGAGTGTTGTTGTAGTTTCCTTCTCTTAACCGTTTAACAATTTTCATCGAAGCATAAAAGGTAGTAAAAATCGCTAACAATGTCAGTCATTTTTTCCATTTCAAGACATTTTACATTCCGTAAGATCGTAGTTTAACGTTTCACTGTAGCCAGTATATTTTGCAGCTGTGATGCACCATACCAGGGCAAAAATACGAGCTGGAAACCTTTGATAAATACTCGTACGAGTGCTGTCAGTTCAGAATCCCGCATGCGATTCTAATAAAAAACTGGAGATTCGCTCAACCATTGTACTTGTAGAAAGCACTTCTTGAGATGCCTGCCATTGACACGTCTAGTGAGACCTCCTAATCGATATACGTTGCGACCGAGGCACCTCGTCGCGATGTAGACCTGCTGACTCCAGGTGTATCGCATCTTGCCACCCTTTCGATCATTCCTCCGCAGATTTCGAAGCCGAACTCTGTCTCCTCGCTTTAGCTCTTGAGCTCCAGCAGCCGAAACCAAGTGACGCTGTCGCATCCAAGGTCCTTGGTCGCATCTTTTCTTGAGCGATCTTGATTCTACGCGCAATTAGTTTTCGCGCTGCGGCTCGCTTCTTGTCCTTGTTGGCAAGCAATCGCCTGTTGATTTCCATCGGCTCCGGAACCGAAGCCAGTGCTGCGGCATGATCGCCTAGCAATGGCTCAAAGCCAAAGGCGGCTCTAAAGATGAATGGAGGCATATGAACTAACATTGTCTGCTACAGTATAGAAATATGCTTTATAAAATATACTTGATTCTCTATAAACTTTATTACTTTCATATTTTACCTGCACGGCGAGAAGCCTGTCACCAAATGTCGGCGGCTGTTGTATGCGAGTTGAACATCATTCAGCATGGAATCCCAGTTAGTTGGTTCCTCAGAATCACACCGCTTTCTCAGTAGATTAATGCACGTTTGGTTGAGGCGCTCAGTCTGACCGTTTGTCTGGAGAAAATTAGTTATTTACTCGTACTTAAAAATGATGCACCACTGCTACATAATATCAGAAGCATAAAACATTACTGTTAAGGTTACCTGTGGGTAGTAACACTGGTCACTCTTCTTTTCGTTCCTCCGGACTGCAGCAGGGCGTCCAAGACAGAGTTGCAAAACTCGCGTACTTGATCGCTGAGAATGACAAATGGCCAGCCAAAAAGCGCGAAGATGCTTTTTAACTCGGCTGCGATAGTCAGCGCTTTGATGTTCGGCAACGCCCGAAAAATGGAAAATTTTGTAAACTTGCAGCATACAGTCAGGATATATTTCGAACCGTTTGGTGTGGTAGTCGGCATTGCCCAAAATTTCTCCTCATGGCAATGACCCATGGCGATGGCAGGCCATTGCCTAGAATTCCAATTTCAATGCAACCAATTAATTCAAGCCAGTTTTTATCCAGCATCTTGCAAAGCGTATTTTGCATCAGTCAATTCAAAACGTTTATTTTAAGATGTAAATAATTAAACTGGCACAGGAATTGCAAAATCGACAGTACAAAAAGCACAGTGTCAGTATATCATGTAAATTTTTGTCGGTGATGAACATCATACTGGTCGAGCAAAGTACTAAAAGTCATTAAATAAAAAATAATATACTAGACTGTCGTTCTTATTCTTTCAGTAATTCTACGAGTACAATTTGCTGATTCCTGTAGAAGTAAAGATTGTATGCCTAATTAAAGGAACATCCGTGAAAGGTGCAATTGTTGAAGGCAAACTTCGTACCAACAGAATAGGCAGCTTCAGTGCTAACACTAACCTCCGTCGATACTACAGTCTCACGACGATCTCAAACAGCATCAGCATGTTCGGGGGCTGCAGCTTCTTGCTCTAGATCATGACGATTCAATGCCACTTGAACAGACTCACTCGTCTTTTGAAAGCGACCGGTCGCGACGCTTGGCTAGGTACCTCCTAGTCGTTCGCTCGCTCAGCTGTCCAGTAATGCTCATTATATCGCTCATTCTGTGCCTGCCGCCTCGAGATCGCATATTCGCGTGACCCTGTTTTAGAGTGCAAATTTATATAGTTGGATTCATGAGTAATTGGTAACATAACATGTATCATAACATAATTAAAGTTACTATTATTAATTTATCAGTCTTACGAATGCAATGATTCGTGTAGGTCTCAAGGCGACTTAAGTAGAAGGACGGGAAACCTCGTTTCTTAGAAAATTTTTTGAAGGCACTTTTTCCCGAAAAAATATACACTGCGGAGATAGGAAATTTTCATTTTTTCAGCACAAAAAATTGCTATAACTTTTGATGGGAGCAGATCCAGTGTTGATCTTTTGATATGTTGTGCCTTTTTATTGCTCTATCGATATTTATAAAGCTTTCCGTTCAGAAAATTAGGATTCTATGTTAATTTTTTATTCTACGGATATTTCCTGTATCTAAAAATCACAAAAATGCATGACACAGCTCTAATATTTGGTTTTATGAATCTATTTTATCATCTATGTTACGACTATTTGCTATACAGTCAGTTAAGAAGGATAAAATAGACTCATAAAACAAAGAGCCGAGCCGTGGCATTCTAATGTATTTCAAGCACAAGACACATGAAAATATACGTAGAATAAAAAATTAACATACAATCCTAATTTTCTGAACGGAAAGCTTTATAAATATCGATAGAGCAATAAAAAAGGCACAACATATCAAAAGATCAACACTGATCTGCCTCCTATCAAAAGTTATAGCAATTTTTGTGCTGAAAAAGAAAATTTCCTATCTCCGCAGTGTATTTTTTCGGGAAAAAGTGCCTTCAAAAATTTTCTAAGAAACGAGGTTTCCGTCCTTCTACTTAAGTCGTCCTTGTAGGTCTTCGCAATCCCCGCCTTCGTACTCAAGTTTCTCATAAGCCACTCAGATAATTCTCTCCACGGTTCTGCTTCGAGGAGAAAACAGGGCCTCCATCGTTGCGGCTGGCCAAAGGACGAGGAAACAGATTGTTGTCCTTCGTTGTAACTGGAAGCAGCTTGAGGTATTTCTCCACCTTTTCCACGTCGTAAATTCTGGCCTGCTTGTTGTCGGGCTGCTTCTTGGCCTTCTCTGGATCTGCTGACTTATTTTTCGAGGGCAACGGAGGCAGACAGTAGTACGGCTTTCCATCAGAGTCGACGTGCAATTGAAGTGAGCTTCTATCCTTCAAGAACTTGAGGTGCTCCTGGCCTCGCTCGCCAAAGCTGTATATGATGTAGAATAAGAATTTGTCCTGCTCAACTTCAGCTGTGCTGCCTTGGAAGTAGATCATCAGCTCCTCATGTCCCCCTCCTCGATTGGCTCAAACTGCTGCGTCCTCCCACACTCTGGTGAAAGTCTCGAACCTGCAGCATGCTATTTGCAGAAGAAAAGTCTTCTCCATTGATGATGTCAACGGTTAGCTTCTCGATCATCCGCAAATAGCGCTGCAGTCCAGCCCTGATGCACACCAGCGATGCGGGCGAGTAGGGTTCGCCGTCAATCTTCTTCAGTTTAAAGTAGAAGTAGCGAATGTATTGGTTGAGCACCGAATTCGGAATGGTTTGTAAATTGCGCTGAAGATTTTCCTCTGTGAGGAATGTCTTGAACCGCTGTCCATCTGCTTCCTGCTGTCTGCTGGTAGGCTGTCAATCTCGGCGATGTCCATGGCGCTGATATCTACGCCGCCTTCCTGCAGGAGCGGCAGATGCTCATCGGGCTCGGGCTCCTTTTGAATGAATTCGAGAATCTAGCGAACTCGTCGTCCCTTCTGTCATTGTAAGAAGCCTCCGAAACAAAATTTAATTCGTCCTTGGTCACGTTGCCCAGCTCACTGCAGGGCAAATACTTCCAATTAATAAGCGGTGCCTCCATCTCTGCAGCCATCCGCTTTTCTCTATCTGAGATTTGACCTCTAGACACGCAAATATTTATATTTTTAATTAATTTAGGGTGGGTGCAGAGTAAGGGGTGGCTGACTTCAGGTGCGCGACTTAAAGGTGAGACATAGGCGAGGTGGAGGCAACCTTATCTCAAACCCCCTTAGCAGCATCGACTGATAAGAATTCACGATAGTGTACATAAAGTGCGTAGATTACGTAAGAGTTTTGAAATTTTAAGCAATGATGCTCATCGGAAGTCAGAGTTTAAGGCAATGGCCTTTGACACGAGCGGCGGTAGCTACACTAGCGACACTAGCGGTAGCCGCGAGTGTCAATTAGGCCATTGCCTTAAACTCTGACTTCCGATGAGCCCTCCATTGTGATGCAGTCCATGCACAAAAAGCCGAAGAGGCGCTCTGCATTCCTGGAACTTCAATGGGATGCAGCTCCTTCTGCGCTGAAGAAAACTTCTTGTTGACCATTTCGCACCTCGCACACGCCTGAACCACAGCTTTGGCAATCGGTGTTACAGGTATATCGGCCATAGTACCTTGCCGTGAAAAGACTCACGGTGCTGTTCAAGCCAACATGGCTCCCTTGAGAATGAAGGCTCAAAACCTTTACTTGCACTTCTTGCTCGTAAACAGCACCTTGCGTCTGTCTTCGGGCCGCATGCGCTTACTGCCATCTTTATTTTTCACCATGTAAAACAATGCTCCATCGTGAATGCTAAAATTTCTGCTCTTTTACCTGATGCGCCTCTTCAAATTGCTTTTCTCTCTCGAGTTCAAGTCAACAGGAATTTGTGCGCAGTCATTGTTCAGTACATAAAAGAATATTTGATTCAAAGTAGCCATTTGACAAGTAGAAAGTAAAGATAACCGCAAACAGACAATTACTCACAATATGTTTTATTTCACTGCTTATATATGACAATCAAATCCCTCGACAATGCACAGAGACGAAAAATGATGCACAAGTCTGGCCAACTCTAAATTTAGCCCTCACAGGGCATGCAAATGTACGATGCACTAGATGGATGAACTCATCGAAAAAGTTGCGCAAGCTACAGGCTGCTCACGAGCTGGGCTTTCTAAAACAGAGAAATGTAATTTATCTCTTATCTTCCAATTTTCTAAGATAATAATACTCCGGAGAGTCTAGCATGGCGGCGATCTGTAACCTTATCTTATGTCATGGTTCCTGATATCCGTGAGGGCGATTGTAAAATCGCGTAATTTTTTTGGTTGGATCGCCGGCCGGAGATCCTTAACTCCGGAGAGCAGAAACCCTAACACCGGCCGTGTCGGAGTGCATTCGCCGAGCGGTCCTGTTGTTCCAGGCCAGCAGCACGCAGATGACCACCGTGCCCGACGTCAGCGCCAGAACGAGGAACACCCTGCCGAAGTAGAACTCGGCCGGTTGGTACACGAGCTTAAGGTAGTTTACACTTCTTAATCCGCAAGTATTAGTGACGTCAATCCATGTCCGATTTGCGACACATCTTTTATATTTAGCAAGACAGGAAAGGAGTTAGGAAGAGCAAAAGGCGCCAACAGATTAGAAAGTCAACTCGTTATTTTAATTTGCATTAAGTCATGATCGCACGAGTCAGCTGTGGACAGTAGCGCCACTCAATTTTACATGAACTTCAACCTGCGTATGTATAACACCGGAGAATTATCTAAATTTATTTTAAATTTTCAGAAGCTTCAGACCGTGTTGCGAGCACAGCGACTCGTCCAGGATGCCTTTTCAGCTTTGACAAACGGTCAATAAAGGCTGTCCTCATCGATAACTTTATAACCCCTGTGGCATGTTGACTTGTTGAGCGAGCGAGTCCATCAAACGCAGAGCCTCTGTCTATCAGGTCTGTCTCTGGGAAAAAACTATCACTAAGACTTTTACGATGCAGCTTTTTCTTAATTGCATTCCATTAGCAAAGCATAGTGGGAAAGAGCCACGAGACTGACTGACTGCCTACAGTGTGTAAATTTGCTTTGAAAGCAACAGAGTTGCCTGTAAGTGTGAGTGGATTAGCTGGAATCAAATGCGTGTCCACAAACATTGTCCATAAAAGCGAGAAAAAAGTTCACAGATAGATGTAGCCGCGTCTACAACCAATACGGTATTTTTACTCTAAGGCGAAACCGTGTGCAAAACGAATAAACTACAAGCAAATATGTGGCAGGAAACTGCCAGGAAGTTCAACTGCCTTTCTCCCATTCTGGCAAACATGGCATTCTCGACGATTGCAATACACGTGATTGGCACGAACGTATCAATTAAAATCAAATGTAAAAACCAACTCGTCTCTGTCTATCGACGAAACATTGCCTTCAAAAATTGACTCTTTCCCTCAAATATGCGCCTTTATCATTCCAACAGCGTTTATTGTTAAAATTGACTCATGGACGACTCTTTTGCGACTCTTAAGAAGCTACAACTCACATGACACGTTTCTGAATTCACATTCGCCTCTACGTCGAATTACAGTCATTTGAGTCGTTAAAGTTTACAAGAGTCGCCACAAAGTTACTAGAATTTTATGTGTTTTGTGATCCTTGACACGGTAGCGTTTCATCGGGTGATCACGGTGTACAGAAGGAGCTAGCCACGATAGATATGTCTAGCTTGCCATCAGCTTCGGTGTTGCCTCCATCCGATCCTGAAACTTGCTTGGCTGAAGAAGCTGCATAGCTGGAGCCGCCGCCACCTGGATTGTCTTGCGCCCCGCCGGAGCCGCCGCAGTAGCCTCCGCCACCGCCGCCTCCGGACTTATTTGGTCCCATTGATCGGCCTCCACCGCCTCCACCACCGTAGCCACCAAAGCCGCCTGATGCGCCATCACCTCCTGCCAAGTTACTTCCAACTGAGCCACAATGGCTGCCCCCAGGTGGAGTCCCAGGTGATTGCCATCCGCACCGCCGGCGCCACAGTTAATTTCGGACGGGTTGCTTCCCGCGTTTTGATTGGCCAATCCGGAGCAGCCGCCGGTCGAACTGATTCCAGGGCTGCCTGTAGCCGAACTGACGCCTCCTCCACCGCCTCCTCCTCCAGCCGCCAGCAGCAGGACGGGACTGCCGCCACTCGTGTAGACGAAAGTGCCGCCTCCGCCGCCGCCGCCATCGCCATTGTTTCCGGGTTTTCCGACAACAATAGTCAACGTCTGAGAGCTGTTCAGGATAAAGTGGGCAATTTTTATAGCCCCATGCCACCGCTGCGCTTCCGGAACCTCCTTTGGCGCCACGCGCTTCGAACCGATAGCAGGCATTGTCCACAGGGGGCGTGTAGGTCACCGGCGTTCCATGTTGTTTTGAACCCGAGGTTGGCACTGAAATTTTATGTCGCAAAGGAGAAAATTGAATTGATTTAAATTGAATTTGAAATTCGGAAGTCCAGAGGGGAAATTTTGGAAGCTTGGAGCTAGAAAACGTGTGAATATCATATATCTCGCGAATGCAGCAGAGAAAGCTTAAAACGAATTGTGCGAATTGCGTGTGCAGCGTTTGTCTATTTTAATCAGGGGTCGCCAAACATCCGACCGCAAAGTCTCTGTATCCGGTGCTTGAATCCTCTATACCGTCTGCTCAAGGCTGGTGCCTCTTCTCAGCTCTTTTCTTTTTAATCTACTTTCCTCTTTTATCTCGTTCCCACTCCTCTCCATTCGTGCAGGAATGGCGGGAGAACTCTCTCTAAGCTGACCCACAAGTTGACCCAGGCGTTCCCATCCCACATGTTCAATCGAATAATATTTTCAGAACAAAAAATAAACAAAGAAAAATCGGATGTTTAAAAGGTTTTGCCTTCACCAATCCTGCGATCTCGCGCAGGCATAAAAAACACCTAAAATGCACTTAATCAAAATATCGTGCCTTTTTACGAGATTTAACGTGGGGTGGGTTAAGCAGAAGAGAGAGCGGATGGCTCATGTACATTAAAGAGATAAAATGCATGTACAATTACGAGTAGACAACAAGAAAAACCCCTAAATTATATAGAAATGGAACTCCAGAACAGCATGTGTTCAAGGCAGCTCTAGGGCTGCTGGATTGACGGCGGCAACCCATCCGTGGCCTTGGCTTGGCCGTTTTGGGTACCGGCTTTGCCCGGAAGGGAATTTGTGCCTATGAGGCACATCTGGTTACGGCTCTAAGAAACAGTTATCACCCTCTGACCTAACAGGGTATGCGACCAGTCCCCAGTCTCCGGAGACAGCCCTCTTGTCTCCCTCGAGGGCCCAGAGTAGCACCGCGCTGGTGGACCTTTGGTTCGGCTTCTGGTTTCTACAAGCGGGGCTCTTAGCTGGGGAGCTTCTCGGTTGCTAGCGGTTGGGCCGGTAAGGGCTTAGGCCACCCCCGGTCGCTATCTTTTGGCTGGCTGTTGGGTTTGGGGTTACGGCCTAGCAGTCTCTCACCTTTAGTACGCATTCGCCTTTCAGCGACTCATTGAGTATTCTAATTGCTTCCTGTAATTTGGGGTTGTAGTCTAGTGGTTGGAGCGTCGGACTCACGATTGGTAGGACTGGAATCGGGGGTTCGATTCTCGACCCACTCGGAACAATATGTGTCCTTCAGGAAGACGCTTGACTCCGCATTGCTTCAGTTCACCCAGCTGTAAAATGGGCGCCAGCATTAGCATAGCTAGCTGGGGTAATTGAGGCTGTGTGTGGCGACCCCCCAGTCCTTGGACTGAACAGCCGTACGCAGCCTTCAGATGTGCCGCACAGTAGCTGCGGCTGAGCTGTCGGTTGCACATCTGCCCAATTAGATAGGTCTAATCAATTATTATTATCATATTAATTACTTCTAGCACGTCTATTGATGCTGCTGAAACGCCAACCGAGGTTGGTACCGCGGCTCGATCAGACATTTGCAACACCGGAACTTCCGGTGGACTCTCACTCAAATCCTGCCGCTACTCAGAACATAATCGAAATGGATGGACAACAGGGCCTCAGACCTTCAAGAGGAAGGCAATGACTGCGCATTGGGATGAGTGTTTGTGCCTTTCACATATCGGGCGAGTTCCAGCTTTTTGCGGATTCGAATTCTCGGCTGCATGAGCCTAGCCAGTTGTTAAACTTTTTTACTCCGTTGACATGCTTCTTTGTGCCAGTGGACGCTGGCGACTCTGCAGATGCATGCCTTTCTGCCCCGCCACCACCGCCTCCCTTCATTTACAGGCCGCCAAGATGCGCCGGACCCACTCATCCACCGCGACGCCTTGCTGCTGAGCGCCTCGTATGCGCCAACAATTTGTCGGCGTGAGTTTTGCCGGCAATTTGATTGGGACTCGGTCCACTGTCCTGTAGTAGCTCTGCTCAACTATCTGGCTGACCTTGTGGGCACCCGGATGCGCTCCTTCAGCGGTGTTTCCTCTGTGGCCAGCTCCCTGTCGCTCTGGTTCTGAGTCAACTCTGCGCTAGACCTGACCAACCATGCTGCCACGGCACTGCTTCCACGTGGCGCCAAACGCGAGTTGGAACTTCCAGCTACCAAGAAGTGGCCGGTATCCCTCTTCATGCTGGTGGATCTGCAGCACCAAGTCGACGGGGCCAAGTTTCAGCTAGCATGCTGGGCGACAGTCAACTGCTGCTGGCGGTTATGCTCCGCAAGTCTAACCTGCTCCGTCGAACATCTAAGGGCCGAGCACTCATGCAACGCAGAGGTACCCCAGGGTCCTTGCCCTGCGCTGCGATTCGGAAAGACCATCAAGTTTAAGGAGCGGCGTGCATCTGGTTTTTCTCCCAAGGCTGGCTCGACGGCTGGCACTGTGTCCTGTCGCTGCCCTCAAGCGACACATCTGTGAGAATCGGCTGGTGTCGGCCGATCAGCCCCTCTGGTCGTTATGCGATGCCCGAGGCAACCGGCGTCTGCCGACAGGCCCGCAGCTGGACCGCTTTCTCAGCAGCAAGCTGGCCGCGGCCAATTTCAATCGCGAGTTTTTCTCCACCCACAGCCTGCGGCGGGGGGTGCGACCTGGGTGTCGGCGCTGGGTCCGCCCGTGTCGGATGTCATGCGCATCGGGGACTGGAGGAGCAGTGCGGTGCAGCGGTACCTGCCGCAGCTCTGTCAGGCGGTGGCGGCGTCTGCTTCCTTTGCTCGGGGGGGGGGGTCTATGTCCAGTTTTAACGGCGTTACCTACTTTCTTTTGCGTCTCCTGCTAACGTTGCTGGTTTAAGTTTTTTTTCCCTTTTTTGTTTTCTGCTCGTCTTGGCTTTTAAGGCCATTGTTTTGCCTCTCTGTGCTCGTGATGTTCCTCTCTGGGTACTAATAGCGACGAAGAAGAGCGAGGAAAGCCAAGTCCGACAAGTGGCGCCAATACTGCGCGGAGTCAGAAGGCACCCACCCGTGATGACGCGTGATCGAGGCTCTCACTCTCAAAAATGTCAAAGCTCTCTCAGTAATTAAAAGACCGGATGGCCCGCTTTCTGAGAACCCAGGAAAATTGCTGGACGCCATGTTCACCAGCTCTTTCCCACGTGCCGCACCGCAGCTAGGCCCACCGAACCACTCTCCCGGCGGACAGAGACACCGGCACACCGCATCTCCCTGCGCGACACCCCAGCACCAGCTGCCCGTGGTCGCCAGCGGTTAGCGGAATGGGCGACCCCTCCCTGCTGTATCCGGATGCCCGGAAACCCCTGTCGCTAAGTCAAGTCAGATCAAGACGAATTTAAAATGCATCATGACCACACGTCGGAGTGTTTAGCAACGTACAGATTAAAATTACGAAGTTTGAGCTTTTAAAATATGCAAATTGCTTTATGGGATCTGCATTAATATTTGAGAACCCTTGAGAAACCGTGACGAAAAAAAGAATTTTCAATTAATCAGGTACGAAAGAAATAGGCCCAACGAATGGTCGCTGACGGAAGCCACAGGGACCGATAACTGATCGCTGGTCAGTGCGTACGCAGGAATTTTAATTGGAGGGGCCGCAGTCCAGAAGTGCGCCTATATTTGCTGTCTTAGCAGGTTGCCTGTCTCTTATGACGGTGAATAGGCAAAAGTTGAGCTCCTCTACTCGTCTACCTTGGCTACCTGAACTTCTTTCTATGCATACCTGTTAGTGCCAGTGGAGCCGGAGTCGTAGTGGCCGGAGTCGTAGTTGCAGCTGAAGTGGTTGTTGTAGTAGCCGGAGTGGTCGTTGTCGGAGTCGTAGTGGTCGTTGAAGGAGTTGTAGTGCTCGTTGTAGGAGTCGTAGTGGTCGTTGAAGGAGTTGTAGTGGTCGTTGTCGGAGTCGTAGTGGTCGTTGTCGGAGCCGTAGTGGTCGTTAAAGGAGTCGTAGTGGTCGTTGTAGGAGTCGTTTTGGTCGTTGTAGGAGCCGTAGTGGTCGTTGTCGGAGTCGTAGTGGTCGTTGAAGGAGTCGTAGTGGTCGTTGTGGGAGTCGTTGTGGTCGTTGTAGGAGCCGTAGTGGTCGTTGTCGGAACTGTAGTGGTCGTTGTAGGAGTCGTAGTGGTCGTTGTAGGAGTCGTAGTGGTCGTTGTAGGAGTCGTAGTGGTCGTTGTCGGAGTCGTAGTGGTCGTTGTCGGAACTGTAGTGGTCGTTGTAGGAGTCGTTGTGGTCGTTGTAGGAGCCGTAGTGGTGGTTGTCGGAACTGTAGTGGTCGTTGTAGGAGTCGTTGTGGTCGTTGTAGGAGCCGTAGTGGTCGTTGTCGGAACTGTAGTGGTCGTTGTAGGAGTCGTAGTGGTCGTTGTAGGAGTCGTAGTGGTCATTGTCGGAGTCGTAGTGGTCGTTGTAGGAGTCGTTTTGGTCGTTGTAGGAGCCGTAGTGGTCGTTGTCGGAGTCGTAGTGGTCGTTGAAGGAGTCGTAGTGGTCGTTGTGGGAGTCGTTGTGGTCGTTGTAGGAGCCGTAGTGGTCGTTGTCGGAACTGTAGTGGTCGTTGTCGGAGTCGTTGTGGTCGTTGTAGGAGTCGTAGTGGTCGTTGTCGGAACTGTAGTGGTCGTTGTCGGAGTCGTAGTGGTCGTTGTAGGAGTCGTAGTGGTCGTTGTAGGAGTCGTAGTGGTCGTTGTCGGAGTCGTAGTGGTCGTTGTCGGAACTGTAGTGGTCGTTGTAGGAGTCGTTGTGGTCGTTGTAGGAGCCGTAGTGGTCGTTGTCGGAACTGTAGTGGTCGTTGTAGGAGTCGTAGTGGTCGTTGTAGGAGTCATTGTGGGAGTCGTAATCGGAATTGAAGTCGTAGTCGGAGTCACTGACGCAGTCTCACAGTCTGCTGCGCCTCGCAGCACCTGCGTTTTGCAGGCCGGTCCGCCGTTGAGTTGCCAGAAAAGCAGCAGGTCGCAGCTGTTTCCAAGAATGCACGACCTGTTGCTAGGCGAGTACTCATACACTGAGCACAGAGTCGTGTTGCTCGCGCATTCGACAGCGCACACTCGAGGATCGGCAACGCCCAGCAGTTTGCGCGGACCGTCAGCTGCAGTCTCAGCATTGTGGCACAAGTCCGGCCTCTTGTCGAAGACAAAAGATGTACCGTCGGCGAATGAAATCAGCACTGCCAAGGTTATGGCAACTTCGTGAAGTGTCATTCCAAGACGCTGACAGCAGGGCTTGGTTGTCGAGGTAGATTGGCAGATGCTTCTAAGCCAGGAAAGTCGCTAAGCCAGTGAGCAGTTGCAGCTCTAAATATAATGTCTCAGCTGCATTTTCCTGTTGGCTGGCTGGGCTATCCAGCGAATAGAATTTGTTGTCCTCGTCTCTATGGACACCATCCCAGAATAGTATAGCTGTCAGGATAGGGGGGGGGCTTTTAGTACAAAGTTTTTCACTTCCTCCATAATTCCAATATTTTAATATTTATGATCCCTAAAATCCTGAAATAAAATATTCTCACCAGGCTCCTACCTGAATCCAACCTCACCTACTGTAAAAATCAAAATGCCACTGCAAGAAAGAATGCACCTAGTGCATACAAAGTTCTCGGCTCAAGAAGAAATTAATGTTCTTAATATCAATCAGACACTCACAGCCCATTCATTTCAAAGGTATGAAGTAACTATTAATGATTATGGCAGCTGCTACAGCTCTGCATATTACGAAGGGGACAATCAATGACAATGGGGAAGAAAGTGCACACTGACAATCAGAACAGCTAGGTTGTACCTCTGAAGTAATATATGGCTATTATTGAGGAGTTTACTTGTAGCTCGCACAGCCTATTTTATGTGCAGAATATCTGGGCTTAGGGTTGTGTTATAAAATTATTTACAAAATTACAGCTGAAGAAGACAGGCAAATCAGCTTGGCGTTATCCATAAATCCAGTGATCAGCTGGCTTCAGGCCTGCTTAGTTGTTTAGAAAATAACAAAAAAAGAACAAATGGGCATGCGATCCCTGCTCTGTAAAATCGATATTACACCGTTGCCGAATGGCTTCATCCAAGCACAGAACCCCAGCGTTCCGCCTATTGGGCTTGACTTTAATGCTTGACTTTTTTAATACGCAAATGCTTCTTTTGCTTAATCACCGACTCCCAAAGCCAATGTTATACAAGCGTACAATTAAAGGTAGCTATAGTGGGGAATGGTAGCTGAGGTACGCTCGCAACTTCCGAATGAAATGCTAAGAGGCCGTTTCTCGTACTGCGGCTGTTGCCTAATCCACGGCGCCCATGAAGATAGAGGAAATGACACAGACCAGCGTTAACACAACTGCCCTGCTCTGTAAAAATCCATATTGCACAGGAGCTTAATTACATCGATTAGTTTCATCCAAGCTTCGCTTTGCGTCTGTTGGGCTTGACTTCACTGCATTGAAGCCCAGAAACGCTGGGAAGACACTGACCCACACGACAATTTTATAAATAGAACCAGCATTTATTCCTTTGTCCACAGTTTCCTCTGTTCCAGCTGCTTCTTTTTTGCCAATCCCAACACCATCCTCGCGCTATGGTTCTTGCTTAAATCGCAACTGTCCTGCCTGCTCCGTCAAAATCGATAATTTACTGTAGCTGCATAGAGTCAGTTAAATTTTTTCTAAGCTACCATGCTTTGTTTGTAGGACTGTAGAATCTGAAAGCTTAATCATCCGAGTCACTGCTGGCACAAAAGAATGTTCCTGACTTACCTTCGACACATCATCAGAAGCCGCCGGATTGGCTCCAAGAAGCAACTCAAGCTGCAGCAGCTTCTGGAATTTAGTTGGATTGCGAGGTGTGGTAGTTGAGGTGTTTGGTCGGTCCGTGAGTTTGCATCCGGTTTGGTTTCATACTCATTTTGAATAAGAGTCGCGTTTTCCTTCAGAAAGGAAATTGAAGCTTTCAGTACTGCAGCCGAGCCAGTTGGGTTAGAAGCTTGCAGTAAACAAAACACACTCGTACTTGAGCCAACCTCGCGTTTAACCTGTTCATCCGACTGGATTTTACCTCCCTATACGAAGTTTATTTTCCGGAAAAAGAAAACCGCAAGCACAGACTTTCGATCTGTTCGCTTCTAAAACCTGCCGCAGATCTTGCTGTGGAATTTTGGATTCATATAAGAATCGACTGAATCCATTTCTGTGAAGTGGATCCATGAATCTATGAATCCATTCTGAATCCATGTCAGCAAAGTTTTTTATTTGCTGACAATCAAGCGTAAAACATTGAGCATAATTGAATGAGCTGTGAAGGCGATCAAATCGGCTCTGGATAAAATTCTCTGCATCTCCAGTCTTTCGTTAAAAAGGCCCACAGCTTTCGTCAATGATATCGGACTGCCCTTTGTTGGCCGCCACAGCTTGTCACAAAACCTAGACTACGGGGTGACATTGGAACTGTTATCATGGTATTTATCTAGATATTAAGAAAACAGTTATCAGATAACTAAACAACTGTATCAAAAAAGAAATCCGACTGATTATTATGCGTTGCAATCTAGTGCTGCCTTCAAATAAGCCCAATCCTCAATCACCCAAATCTCTCAAGCCTCATCCATATTATAAGCTAAATTATACTGATAAAATACCCAGCCAACCGCCGTCAAGCACCACCGAGTTTCTCTAAACCCATAAAGCTGTGATGATTCCGGTAGCAAGTCTGAAATTGTCCAAAATTGCCATCATGACATTGTACAGAGGTTTTTGCAATAATGCGGATGTGATGGGATTAAACAACCCACTTTATCCAACCTTGTGAACTTATAGCACTATACTGGGTATTATGCAGCGACAGTTTACTTTGGTAGTCAGGGTGACGACCCCCTAATTTTCCTGATCAAGCTAAAAATTCTGTCGACTCATTTTTCAAGACAGCCATCTCGTTTCAGGAAAAAAGCACCTGCATAAGAAGTGCCTACAAATAAATCTTTATTAAGGACCCCGGTTACTTTGGTTGCTAAGAAAAACAGCAGGAAGTCATTAAGCAACAATGAAGTCAGCCTGCACCTATAAAAGATGCAAAGGAACATCAAGAAAGGAGACGCTTTCTAGTTAACAAATTCATGCAATTGACTTTCCCAGGTGAAATGTAGAAGAAACAGGAGCAGGGAGACTTGGAGCGACCAATCTACCCAATAGGACCAGTGCTTGCCACTGAAGATATTAGTTTTGCACAGAGAAATTTACAGAACAGAACAGAAATACATGAATCATGACATGTTTTGCCTTCGATGGGCTGTTCTGTCCGCGGTTTTTTTCACGGAAATATTTCCGCCCACCCCCAAAGAAGCGCTGGGTTCATCCCCAATAGAAAGCAGAAAGGGGATGAGAATGACCGGGGCCAGAACCACTATATCCACTGTATAGGTCTGTATATATTTTGTACCTTTAAGATTTATGAGTGGTTTCTGCAATAAGCCTTAATCAATTGACAAACAACTTTAGCTGCTCATTTAGGTTGACTAGAGATGATCCAGATTGAGGAATTCGGACAGAAGCTGATCATACGATGATGGAGGTCTAACTAGCTAGTATGTAGCTGTATCTTGAAACCGTTGAGCCAAAGACCGCATTAAAAGCAGAATACTTTGAAGGCCATTGAGAAGAACATTGATGTTGCCTACACTGCCAGTTCGTGTATAGAGATGAGCGAATTGTGACACTAGACACAACATGTGCATTGTGGGTACATTACCTGTATATTCAGCATGATAATTGCGACACTGGCCTAGGGCGCTATGTTCATGGAACGTTAATTTGATCAATTCAGCGTGGGATCAATGATAGCTCGTATCTCTATACCCTGCAATGATGATTTCTCAAAAAACAAGATTAGTAAATTTTATTAGAATGAAGTAGCGGACCTGGCTACAAACATAATAGTGGAATCGCTATGACAACATTTCAGTAACAAGAGCTGTACCCGATATTTGGAGTCGATGTCAAGGACCACTAGTCATATCGCTCATTTTAACAGGAGGTAGAACTACTATGTCTTTATGGCCGGTCTGCCATTAGTGAAGCGAGTTGAGGAGGCGCACACGTGCGTAGATTTGATTGTCTACCTGGTGTACTTTAACTGTAGTAGTTGAGATATCATTTCCTATCATTTACCATATCCTATAGTCACAGCCATAGTTTCAGTTATTTAAACTCAGAGGTGTTGTATCCATAGCATCAAGCATCGTTTCAATGACAGATTCTGGGATGGATACGATGGACAAAGTTCCCGAACGGATAAGCGAAATCACGGAAGATGAGAAGGCGTACCTGTACTACACCTATGGCTATTTAAAAATAAAGGAGAGTCTGATCTCTGCCCCTGACGCACCAGACTCTAATGATGCCACCGACAACAGCGAGTTTACCTCACTTCTGTCCCGTGGACAAACTGTATACAAACGTGTATTTAGTGGTACTTGCCTTTAGAAAAGCATTCTACTCGACTGTTTTAAAGAAGCCTGCACTATATTTGAACCTCAGAAGCTCCAGAATAGGTGTATTTATAATTTATTATGGCTTTAACAAGTTAAAACTACATGCTGAAAGTACTTATGTCATTATATGCAACCTTGCAACTCCTTTAAAACTTGATATGCTTTATGCAAAAATGCTTATATTTTGTTGTCCTTTACGAATCAAATATATACTAATCTCACACTGGTTTCATTTCAGTTGTGCCATGTCTCCTATCTACCATGTTAATCTAAAATGTCTGCTGGGTTGCCATGGTGAAGTACAATGCTATGACTCATTATGCTTGTACATTATACATTGGCTTTCTGTGAGTTTTAAACTTGGTTTTCTTATTTCACAAGCATTTTTATGAAATGATAGAGGTTCTAATAGTAAGTGAACTTAAATACAAATAGTTTTGATACTGTACAAGTTTTTATTTGACTCCTACTGTTCATTTGAACAGCAAAAGAAAGATTTTGAATGTTGGAGTCCATGTCGGGCTGGTGTGCCAAGATTTCGGAAACACTGCGCCTTACTGATTTTGATAGTACTGTTTTTGATAGACTGATAGCTGAAGTGTATATCGTTTTCTTTGCAGCCTACTCAACTCTGTACTTACTAAAATAGGAGCTAAGGAGTCAGGACTGCAAATGAGAACGAGAAGTGGACTACTAGAGGTACCCCAGGACGAGTAATTCCTTCAGTCGTCATTCTTGGAAAAAATATCATCACAGAAAGCCTGAGATGAAGCGTTCTCCGTTCAGGAAAATTTCGGGGTCGGGTCGGGTCAGGTCGGGTCGGGTCGGGTCGGGTCGGGTCGGGTCAAGTCGAGTTTCGGTCCGGGTCGGGTTTCGGGTTCGGGGTCAGTGTTTCGGGGTACCCGAATCCGAAAAAAAACCCGAACACCCCTACTCTGTACAGATAATCTGCTTTTTAAAGCTTCCAAACTGCATGATATGCTGCATGGTCTACTAGCTACTTCGTTGAGACCAGGATGCAATATTTGAAATACTGGTTAAGAAAGTTAAGAAAGTTGTTTTAGGCATTGAATAGATTCGACCGTGAGATCGCTTTGCAGTTTGAGACTGAGGATGGAGTCGGGGTGGGTTATAACGGCGAAGAGTTTTATACTAACGATTTTCATTGACAGAATTTAATAAAATCAAGATATTTTTTCGGCCAGCTCTGAAAACGTCTGAGTATACAGCCTGCTTTCCATTTGCCTCGTACAGAAAACTTGTTCAAAGTATAAACTCTACTGAACAATGGGAGGATTGAGCAAGTAGTTTGTAAAAGTAGTATGCTAATACATTTTAAGGAATAAGATTATTAAGATAAATTTTCGATTTCTTTACAGATTTAATCAGCAGGCTGTAGAAAAGTCTGTTCTGAGAGTTTTTCATTTAGTAGATTAAGCCGGTAAAAACTATTATGTTTGAAGATATTCGATGATAAAAATATTGTCGGCATTAATATTTATCAGCCTTCTACGCTCATATGCACCAAAAATAACAAGATAATTTACAACATTTTAATCGACTGGCTGACTCCAATCTGCTACTGGAGTTGAAGTGTGGAGTTGAAGTGCCGCATCATCAATATGAATGAGTTGAGTTTGAGTATTTTTATGATTTGGGACTTCAAGTAGGGCGACGAGGCTCCACGGTAGAGACGTGATCAGAAAGAAGACGTTGATGAAGACCAGCATGAGGCTGATCCGAACAAGCAACCTCTGTCGCTCTCGGTTGCTCCGCGGCTGCTGCTCAGAGCCGGCCGTGTCGGAGTGCATTCGCCGAGCGGTCCTGTTGTTCCAGGCCAGCAGCAAAGAGTGGCTTTGCACATGGAGCTATCTAGAATCAAATCCGTTTGCGTTGAAACAGGAGAAAGCTTATTGTCCATGAAAACGTAAAGAATGTCACAGAGGAATATAGCCACGTCCATACACATTCATTATTTTTACTCTAAAAATAAATTCTAGCGCGAGAGGAATAACATATGAACAAATGTACGAGCTCGTACGTTCCTTCAGCCAAAAGTTATAAAAAAATTATCGTTAATTTTGAAACACCCTCACCCTCTGCTGGTATATCCAACGAGCAGTGACTCAACTGCCTTTCTCCAATGCTGTCAAACATGCATTCTCAACAACTCAACATTCTCAAATTCTCAACATGCTAATACACGACGGCACAAATGTATCAATGAAAATCAAATGTGAAAGCTAACTCGTCCCTGTCATACGACGAAACATTGTCTACCAAAATTGACTCTTTCCTTCAAATCCGCGCCTTTATCATTCCAACAGCGTTTATTGAAAAAAATGACTTGTGGGCGACTCTTTCGCGACTCTTATAAGAATCTAACACTCACGTGACGCGCTTGTGATTTCACAGTCGCCTCTACGTTGAATTACAGTTGTTTCAGTTCTAAAATTTACAATAGTCGCTATAGGGTTGTTTGTATGTGTTTTTAGCGATTCTGTCACGGTAACGTTTTCAACGGGTGATCACGGTGTGCAGAAGGAGCCATTCACGATAGATATGTCTACCTTGCCATCAGATTCGGTGTTGCCTCCATCCGATCCTGAAACTTGCTTAGCTGAAGAAGCTGCATAGCTGGAGCCGCCGCCACCCGGACTGCCCGATTCGCCGCCGGAGCCGCCGCAGTAGCCACCGCCGCCGCCGCCTCCGGCCTTATTTGCTCCATTTGTTCGGCCTCCACCGCCTCCACCACCGTAGCCACCAAAGCCGCCTCCTCATCCACCATCACCTCCTGCCAAGTTACTTCCAACTGAGCCACAATGGTTGCCTCCGGGTGAAGTTCCAGGTGATTGCCATCCTGCACCGCCGGCGCCACAGTTATTTCCGGACGGGTTGCTTCCCGCGTTTCCGGAGCAGCCGCCGGTCGAACTGATTCCAGGGCTGCCTGTAGCCGAACTGACGCCTCCTCCACCGCCTCCTCCTCCGGCCGCCAGCAGCAGGACGGGACTGCCGCCACTCGTGTAGACGAAAGTGCCGCCTCCGCCGCCGCCGCCATCGCCATCGTTTCCGGATTTTCCGACAACAATAGTCAACGTTTGAGAGCTGTTCAGGATAAAGTGGGCAATTTTTATAGCCCCGTTTCCACCAGCTGCGCTTCCGGAACCTCCTTTGGCGCCACGCGCTTCGAACCGATAGCAGGCATTGTCCACAGGGGGCGTGTAGGTCACCGGCGTTCCATGTTGTTTTGAACCCGAGGTTGGCACTGAAAATTTATGTCGCAAAGGAGAAAATTGGCAACCCTCCTTATGCTACAAACCCAGAAAACTCCGCCGAGAGTTATTGCTTAGAGCATATAGGCCCTCTGAGTCTCCTCTTGTGAGAAATGTGAGGTTAACGCCTGCAAACCACAATACCAGACGACCACCTTTTGGTTCTGCAAGTCTATTCCTTCTTGTTCTTTACGCACTTAATCGGACTAATGTCAGATGCAAAACCAGTGGTTCATCATGGAAAAGCTGGAAAGTTAGATACATCCGTACGGTAAACTTGTTTTTATGCTTACCTGTTAGTGCTAGTGGAGCAGGAGTTGTATAAGTTGTAGTCGGAGTCGTAGTGGTCGTTGTAGGAGTCGTAATCGGAATTGAAGTCGTAGTTGGAGTCACTGACGCAGTCTCACAGTCTGCTGCGCCTCGCAGCACCTGCGTGTTGCAGGCCGGTCCGCCGCTGAGTTGCCAGAAAAGCAGCAGGTCGCAGCTGTTTCCAAGAATGCATGACCTGTTGCTAGGCGAGTACTCATACACTGAGCACAGAGTCGTGTTGCTCGCGCATTCGACAGCGCACACTCGAGGATCGGCAACGCCCAGCAGTTTGCGCGGACCGTCAGCTGCAGTGCTAGCATTGTGGCACAGGTCCGGCCTCTTGTCGAAGACAAAAGATGTACCGTCGGTGAATGAAATCAGCACTGCCAAGGTTATGGCAACTTCGTGAAGTGTCATTCCAAGACGCTGACAGCAGGGCTTGGTTGTCGAGGTAGATTGGTAGATGCTTCTAAGCCAGGAAAGTCGCTAAGCCAGTGAGCAGTTGCAGCTCTAAATATAATGTCTCAGCTGTATTTTCCTGTTGGCTGGCTGGGCTATCCAGCGAATAGAATTTGTTGTCCTCGTCTCTATGGACACCATCCCAGAACAGTATAGCTGTCAGGATAGGGGGGGGCTTTTAGTACAAAGTTTTTCACTTCCTCCACAATCCCATTAACTCTATATTTATCATTCCCAAAGCAATTGCAAAATCAACAATGGCATCTTATCTTTAATTCTAACATCATACTTTTACTCGCTTCTTTTTTAGTCTACCAGTGAATCACGCTATGGAAAATCAAGCAAGCAAGATTTTCATTTTTAGTACATATGACTAGCGACAAGCTATTATTTTACTATAGCTAAATATGATCCAAGATGTCTCCCAAGATGAAATCCAAATACCAGTGAGGGAAGGAATCCCAGCACATTCAAAAGTTCTCGCCCCAAATAGAAAAATGTGATGTTTCACTAAAAAACCACTGGTTTCGAGGTGTGGAGTAATAATTAAAGATGCTACATTAAGCTACTACAACTCTGCATATTATAAGGCGGCTCTAAAAAATATTAGAGAGTATTTTATGCGTCCGGAAAGCGCGAGACCAAATTCTTGCTCCAAATGGCCTCTGAAAATAGAAATAAAAGTGTACACAGCGAATCATTATAATGAACAGCTAGGTTGTACTTTAACAACAATGAGCAACTTGTATTGAGGTTTGCTTTTTGCTCGGAGCAGCGTATTTTATGTGCAAAATATCCACGCTTCGTGTTAAGTTAAAGCAATTATATACAAAATAACGAACTGAAGAAGAAAGGCAAATTAACTTGGCCCTGTCCATAAATGCAGTGAGTGGGATTAAGCTTCAAATTCTACGCCACATAGCCTACTTTTTAGCTTTGGAAAATTTAAATTGACTCTATGCAGCTCCGGTATATTCTCGATTTTGACGGAGCAGAGCAGGACAGTTGTGAATTAAGCAGGAACCACAGCGCGAGGATGGTGATTGGGATTGGCAAAAAAGAAGCAGCTGGAACAGAGGAAACTGTGGACAAAGGAATAGATGCTGGTTCTATTTATAAAATTGCCGTGTGGGCCAGTGTCTTCCCAGCATTTCTGGGCTTCAATGCATCAAAGTCAAGCCCAACAGACGCATAGCGGACGTCCAGAGCGTGGATTAAAAAAATTGATGCAATTTGGCTCCGTTATAATATGAATCTTACAGACTAGGGCAGTTGTGTTAACGCTGATCTGTTCCATTTTTCATTTCCTCTCCTCATGGGAGCGGTGAATTAAACAAGAGCCACAGCACGAGCGCCGATATGTATGACCCCAGGCGCCCCCTACCTCTCTCCCTACCGCTCACCCTGCCTCTCCATTTCTCACCCCACATCTCACCCCATCTCTTCACCATCCATCAGTATGCAGTGTGCAGGGGTAGGTAGCCACGGATGTACAGTGGACCGTACAGTGGACCTGGAACAGGACCGTACAGTGAGGCGTGTGGTTAGTTGTGGGCGGGGCGCGTGGGGGACAGAGAGCAACGTACGGGGCACGGGCAACGCGAGGACACTCCCGAATCCTCTCCCCACCATGAGCCTCTCTTCCCAGATCCAGCAGTTGCAAGCATATAAACAAAATATAGCGTCAAAATGCAGACATTAGCCACTAGACCACAGAAATCAGGGAGAGTGCATGTCTCACTAGAGGAGACTCATAGGACCAGTATGCTCTAAGTAATACCTTATTTATGATGGAGATTTATACATGTAGCTGTGCTACTGATAGGATCTGGAAGACGATTCTGCAGGCTTTTTTATTACACCTGCCCCAATTGGGCCAGATGTGCAACCGACAGCTCAGCTGCATCTGATGGCTGCGTACGGCTGTTCAGTCGAAGGACTGGGGGGTCGCCACACACAGCCTCAATTACCTCAGCGACTGCTGGTACCCATTTTACTGCAGGGTGAACTGAAGCAATGCAGAGTTCAGTGTCTTGGACACAAACTGTTCCAGTGTGATCGGGAATCGAACTCCCGACCTTCAATTCGTGAGTCCGTCGCTCTAACCACTAGGCTACAATCCCTTCTCTGCAGGCTATGCAAACTAAAATTTAGTCGATCGCTCTGGCTGAGAGGTTCTGTTTTAAAAAAATCTTCCCACTTGGACTGGAGTTGCTAAGTTATAGCCAATTCTACTTCTGTGTAGTTGCTATTTAATATGCTATACTGATGCTTTACATTTATAACCCATAATTTGACACTACGCTCGCAGTTAAACAATGCATATGTTTGCTTCTAAATTATTTTTTTTCAGCAAGCTTGCAGGCTGAAGAATTTAAGAGTGGTGATCAGTCACTCAAAAACTCCCACTTCTACGAGCGTAGACACTGGGGGACAAGTGCCGAGGTATATGCAAAATCAGATAACTTGCTTGGTCAGACGTCTTGGTCTTGAAGGGTGTAGGTGAGCATTAAAGCATTACCATATGTGGGGTTAAGCCAATATAGCTGTTGAAATCCGGTTCCTTGAACAAACAAACGTTGGTCCTCTGTAGGGTTCTGAGTCACTCTGTTTGCCCATGATCTATTTTAAAAAATAGGTGGCAGATTTAAATTGACTTTCTTACAGTGTTACCCTTAAGTAGCACATTATGGCATGATTTTAACAGTTCTCTACAAAGCTGGTACAAGTGCAGACAGGCATTGAACAACCCATTGTGCTGGTGGTCGGACCTTGCCTGATCAGGGCCCTGAAACTATACCTATTCTGTGAGCAGTCTCAGCTGCAACTACTGTCAGATGTTCAGTCTCTTGGAAGAAATTGTTATAAATCAAGCACACATTTACTCATTGACTCTCCTCATTTGACCTATTTGACATTTAAAAAAGAGACTAATCGAGAAGCTTTCTACTATGCTTCTGCGCTTCCGTATTTCGAAGTCTATTAGTTTGGTTGAAAGTTAGGACCAAGCGTTTAAAAGATCTTCAGAAAGAGTATAATTTTTGTCGTAACCCGGGTCGGTTTGGGTGCACAGTCCCGAGTACAATATTTTATACGTAATACGACAGGCGTAGTGACGCTCTGCCTGTGCTTTTATGGATACGAGCAGGCGTGACGACGCTCTGCGATAAAGGGTCGATCCCTCTGGTGTTGTGACACTCAGAGTTCACGCTGCGGCTTGAGGTGTGGTGACACTCTCGAGTGCTTCTAGTTTCGACACTGTAGGTTGTACACACTATATAAAGTAACCGGTACAGTACTACAATAATACACAATATACAACGCTGCTGTGCTGCAGTGGTCACAGTCGCTGGCGTGATGACGCTCTAGCTATCAAACCACTGCTACGGCAAGGCCTCAGAAAAGCTAAGGAAGCGAATGAACTCGGGGGTCTTACCGGTGCCAGAAACTGTGGAGCTCGTTCGAATATCGCCATCACTTGACCGCTTTATTTTGCTCGCAATCAATTGAGTCCTCGAAGTAAAAGACCGTCGATACGGCTCGTTTGAGTATCTCTAGTTTAGTTTGAAGTAGTAGGCGCGGGGCGCAAACGCGGGGAGCTGGCTGGGCCAGGCATGAGCACTATATACCACATAAACAGGGTAGAGGGGCCGACAGCGAGAGAGAGAGAGAGAGAGAGAGAGAGAGAGAGAGAGAAACGCCAAACATAAGAAATGACCTCTCAGCCAATCAGCGCGCCCGCCGAGCAGATCCGACTGAATGGGGCTAGAAAAAAAAACACAAGCCCAGCCAACCAGTGGCCGCCGCGGGGAAAGACTCAAGCCGGGACGAGCGCCCCCCCCCCAACCAGCCAGAACTGGTCTGGGATGGCCGCCTAGAGCGCACGCAAAAACAACACAAAAAATGCAAGAGCACTCCATAGGCCAGACACCAAATTTTCAAGGGTTTGAGCTGGTGTGGGCTACGGACGTCTCTCCATTGCTAGTTTCACTTCCCATGGCCTGTGCAGGTGTTGCTGCAGGCACCCTGTGTGAACGTGTTTTTGAGTGCGTGCTTGCGTACAGTATTGGCGTTCTTTTATGTGCTCAGGAGGAGTCAGCAGAATGGGCAGTGACATTTTTTAGAGTGCATCTTGTCCTTGCTTATTCTGTTACTTGTTTGTGGCGGCGAGGTGGCAAGAAGTTATGTCCACTGAGCATGCACTCGCTCGTCAGGCATGTACACCAGCGTCTTGGTGTTTGGCACTCGATTGCGTTGCAGAACGACCAACTCCAGGTCCAACTCAGCGGATGAATCATGATTTAATCGAATCCCGGAACTCCATCGAAAGTCAGAAGCGCTACTGAGCTTCCACAGTAGTGCAACTATTCTGTTCTATTTAGGCTACATGTATTAGAACTAGTGCATGGAAACGTACATGTACAAAAAATTACTTTTGATTTTACGATCCAACTTTGTCTCAATTGCAGCCCATTTGCAAAGCCGTCCTCTGGTGGCGAAGCTAAGCGGAAATAGCTAATTTGCAAAGATATTTTGCCACACGTCGCGCTGGCTACCGCTCACCAAACGGGAAAGAAGCCATGGTTATGCAAATTTGTTTTGGAAGCAACCGAGTTGCCTGCAAGTGAGAGTGGATTAGCTAGAATTAAATCCGTTTCAGGGATGTTTGTCCATACAAGTGAGAAAAATTCACTGACAATTCTGGCCGCGTCTACAGCCATTGCAATATTTTAACTCTTAAACGAAACGACTAAGCTATAAGCAAATATGTATCCAACTGGCATGAGATTCAACTGCATTCTACTATCCTGGCAAACATGTATTCTCAAAAACTGCAAATACATGTGATTGGCCAGTGCAAATCGAATGCAAAAACTGACTCGTCTCTGTCACTGAACGAAACCTTGCATTAAAAAAATGACTCTTCTCATTAAAGATGCGAATTTATTATTCCAACAGCACGTATCGCAAAATTTACTTTTGCATGGATTCAAACCGCTAGCCACAGGTGAAAATGAACGGCACCAATACAACAGCTGCTGCAAGTGAGCCCTGGTTCCACGACCCCACCTGGAACTGGTTCATCTGGAACGTCTTCGTCTGGCTCTTTCCGCTGCTCTGTCTGGTCGGAGCGGTCGCGAACGCCGTCTCCTTCTACGTGATCGTGTCCAACAGGAAGTCATTTCCCTACGTCACCAGGCAGTACCTCACCATCATCACTGCCAGTGACTTTCTCATTCTCACGTGCAAAGTGAGCACTCACTACTTTGGCTATATGGCATTCTACGTGAAGACGAACAAGTGGACCTGGTTCACTAATCCGAGAGGTTGGGGAATCGCTTGGTGCATTGTGTACGATTTCTTTACATACTTTGCGCTAGCGGGATACAGTTTTTTCAACTGGGTCTCACGGTAGATCGGCTGATTGCAGTAGCGGTTCCGATGAAGGCCAAGGTGATTCTGACACATCGGAGAAGCTGGGTAATGCTGAGCCTCATCACTGCAATGTCACTTCTACTGCCGATCATGTTCATCGCGAATAGAACGTGGAATGACTTCACAAACACCTGCGGATTACGAAGCATGAACTACCTTATGTTCGTGTACCAGCCGGCCGAGTTCTACTTCGGCAGGGTGTTCCTCGTTCTGGCGCTGACGTCGGGCACGGTGGCCATCTGCCTGCTGCTGGCCTGGAACAACAGGACCGCTCGGCGAATGCACTCCGACACGGCCGGCTCTGGGCAGCAGCAGCGAAGCAACCGAGAGCGACAGAGGTCGCTTGTTCGGATCAGCCTCATGCTGGTCTTCATCAACGTCTTCTTTCTGATCACGTCTCTGCCGTGGAGCATCGGCGCTCTGCTCGAAGTCCAAATTCTAAATAAGCTAGCTCGGACTGAACTTCTTCATATTGATGATGCGGCACTTCAACTCGCTGCTGTACGCGAACAACGCTCTGTCCTGGGTGACGTACTTGATGGGACGGAACTTTCGAGAGGCGTTTTGCCGAGTGTGGCTGTCCCTGTGCTGCTGCTGCTGCGCCTCCTGCCGTCGTCGACCGGGCGCTTCTGGCAGCAGCTCGACGGCCAGCAATCGACAGAGCGTGCGTTAGCACTCGGACCGAGTCTGATTGCAGGGTCTTTGAACTGCTTGACTCGTGGACTGACAGAATGTTCAAAACATTTTCGAGCATCAAGTTAATATTTATTTCCTTTTATCTTTAGCTTTATTGAAAAAAATTCTGTTATTCTCTGGTTATTACTCTGGCTATTTTCTGTCCCTTTTTTCTACCGGCTGTGCTCAGTTTGTTAGCACTTTTGCCGTCCGAAAAGAAAAGTTAAGCATGTTAATTGGCTGTCAGTTGCTGAGTTTGTCTGCTTCGTGAAAGCCGCTTTGAGGAGAGCGACAAATCAAGCTGAGATGCAATTAACCTGGCTGTTATTTTATAGCAATCGAGGTTCAGTTGAAAGATCCGAGCTTCTTAAGTCTGTGCACAGCCGTCGAATGTAAAGCATGTGGCTGCGGCATTTGGATTGCTCAGCTTCTGAAGCTTCTTGGTAGGGATCCCGTTTAAACCAGCTCGCTAGTTGTTTGTTCAGTTGATAAAGTTGGTCAGTAGCGCAGCAGATGGACAGTCGTAAATTCAACAGAGAAATTCACTATGCTGATAATTGTTTAATCTGAAAATAAAAAAAATTGTGGGTATCATTTTTAAAGTGCCGGCCGCTTTCTACTAGTCAACTAGCACACTATAAATTCTCGTACATGTGTCCAACAGGGGCCGAAACAGGGCTTAAGAAGTGAAAAATGCATGCATAAACCTAGAGGATGAAATGGATTGAACATGACGCGAATGGCGTTTATATGTTCTAAGCAGGCCGAAAGACAGACGCACAAATACTAGTTGACAATAAAATTCTGGGGCGTCGCCATGGATGTTTTGGTGGGGGATAAAAGCCCAAAAATTCAACGCGACAAAATTCCTCAGCAATTTTGGGAATCGGTGATTTTGCTTTTTCATGTTGGTGTCGCATTCAGGCACTCTTTTGGCTCTGCATTCAGGCACTCATTTTGGCTCTGCATTCAGGCACTCATTTTGGCTCTACATTCAGGCACTCATTTTGGCTCTGCATTCAGGCACTCTTTTGGCTCTGCATTCAGGCACTCATTTTGGCTCTGCATTCAGGCACTCATTTTGGCTCTACATTCAGGCACTCATTTTGGCTCTGCATTCAGGCACTCATTTTGGCTCTGCATTCAGGCACTCATTTTGGCTCTGCATTCAGGCACTCATTTTGGCTCTGCATTCAGGCACTCATTTTGGCTCTGCATTCAGGCACTCATTTTGGCTCTGCATTCAGGCACTCATTTTGGTGTCGCATTCAGGCACTCATTTTGGCTCTGCATTCAGGCACTCATTTTGGCTCTGCATTCAGGCACTCATTTTGGCTCTGCATTCAGGCACTCATTTTGGCTCTGCATTCAGGCACTCATTTTGGTGTCGCATTCAGGCACTCATTTTGGCTCTGCATTCAGGCACTCATTTTGGCTCTGCATTCAGGCACTCATTTTGGCTCTGCATTCAGGCACTCATTTTGGCTCTGCATTCAGGCACTCATTTTGGCTCTGCATTCAGGCACTCATTTTGGCTCTGCATTCAGGCACTCATTTTGGCTCTGCATTCAGGCACTCATTTTGGTGTCGCATTCAGGCACTCATTTTGGCTCTGCATTCAGGCACTCATTTTGGCTCTGCATTCAGGCACTCATTTTGGCTCTGCATTCAGGCACTCATTTTGGCTCTGCATTCAGGCACTCATTTTGGCTCTGCATTCAGGCACTCATTTTGGCTCTGCATTCAGGCATTCATTTTGGCTCTGCATTCAGGCACTCATTTTGGCTCTGCATTCAGGCACTCATTTTGGTGTCGCATTCAGGCACTCATTTTGGCTCTGCATTCAGGCACTCATTTTGGCTCTGCATTCAGGCACTCATTTTGGCTCTGCATTCAGGCACTCATTTTGGTGTCGCATTCAGGCACTCATTTTGGTGCCGCAGACACTCATTCTGGTAACACAGACACTACATGCTAATTGAGACCAAGTGAAGAGACTACTTCAAGTCTAGCATTTTTCTTACATCACTGGTATATTTCCGCACTCTAACGAGTGTGGAAATTGCAGTGTTGTTGGATTCATTCTTGCACACAGTAAGAGTGGTAGGAAGCAGGGGTCAAGGGGACCATAGACAATTAAACCGAGACCAGTAATACGAGACCATAGACAATTAAACCGAGACCAGCAGTAATACGAGACCATAGACAATTAAACCGAGACCAGCAGTAATACGAGACCATAGACAATTAAACCGAGACCAGTAATACGAGACCATAGACAATTAAACCGAGACCAGTAATACGAGACCATAGACAATTAAACCGAGACCAGTAATACGAGACCATAGACAATTAAACCGAGACCAGTAATACGAGACCATAGACAATTAAACCGAGACCAGTAATACGAGACCATAGACAATTAAACCGAGACCAGCAGTAATAAGAGACCATAGACAATTAAACCGAGACCAGCAGTAATAAGAGACCATAGACAATTAAACCGAGACCAGTAATACGAGACCATAGACAATTAAACCGAGACCAGTAATACGAGACCATAGACAATTAAACCGAGACCAGCAGTAATACGAGACCATAGACAATTAAACCGAGACCAGTAATACGAGACCATAGACAATTAAACCGAGACCAGTAATACGAGACCATAGACAATTAAACCGAGACCAGCAGTAATAAGAGACCATAGACAATTAAACCGAGACCAGTAGTAATACGAGACCATAGACAATTAAACCGAGACCAGTAATACGAGACCATAGACAATTAAACCGAGACCAGCAGTAATACGAGACCATAGACAATTAAACCGAGACCAGCAGTAATACGAGACCATAGACAATTAAACCGAGACCAGTAATACGAGACCATAGACAATTAAACCGAGACCAGCAGTAATACGAGACCATAGACAATTAAACCGAGACCAGTAATACGAGACCATAGACACTTAAACCAAAGATAGAATCACGAGCCAGAGTATCGTCGAAAGCTTTAATGTTCCGTTTCCTTTATAGTGCAAGAATCGCACATCATTCCTGCACTGATTTTCTGCTTGATTTCAATGGCGTTTTTACCATAGACAGTTGCATTCCAGCACGCGAACCGAGTGCGGAAACGACATTCCTGCGCGCTGA
Source organism: Macrostomum lignano (assembly GCA_002269645.1). Classification (NCBI taxonomy): domain Eukaryota; kingdom Metazoa; phylum Platyhelminthes; family Macrostomidae; genus Macrostomum; species Macrostomum lignano. The sequence goes on along the minus strand of NIVC01001660.1, from coordinate 17,631 downwards.
ATCCGACAACACTGGCTATCGCTTGGCCATAGACGATGTCTCTCTGCTGTCTCTTTATCATGCAGCCGCAGGCGGGCAGGTCAGGGAAGGGAATCCGGGTTCGCACTTTCTGAGCTCTCTGCTCTGAAAATCTATTAAATGAGCGTCAAAAGTTGCGTCAGGTAACAAAGATTCAGATCGAGTTCATATTTAGCAAGTACACAAACGTAACTGAGAATATCACTGGGCTCATCACGTTACTTTTTGATTGTATTTTTATATAACAGAATGTTTACTCCGACGAATATTGAATGAAGTCAAGTGAAAACTAAACTCGCAATAGGCTGGATGAAACTATAAACTTCTGGCAGTGCAAAAGCAGCGCGATGTGAGAGTGAGAGCGCGATTTTAATACAGGAAACAAAACTGTCGTATACATGCAGAAACAATAACAATTCGTTTTCTATAAGAATGAGGGCAAACATCGGAAGTGAAAGGCTAACCAACCAAACAAAATTATTTACAACTGACAAAACTGTCATAGGTAGCCAGGGTAAATCGATCGCTCTCATTTAAACAAAAGTTAATTACAAATGGCGAAAGCTGTTTAACCGATTGCTTTAACACCACAGCAATACGAAGAAAGCTAATTAAACAATAAATCAATAATTGAATACTTGCAGAGAAATCAGATTCAAGTAACATGTAAATCGGATTTTACATGTGCGTTCATATTCCAAGAAACAAAAAGTCATCGCAGCACAGTTTTATCGTGCGTCTGCATCAGCAATCAAGAATTCATCTAGATCCACAACAGAACTGAAACTCGTCAAGCCAGTGGGTGCACAATTGCGATAGCCACTGGTGCAGATGACTATGGTTTAGTGTGAGATTTCGCTTATCTGCACTGGTGCAGATGTCTATGGTTTAGTGTGAGATTTCGCTTTTCTGCACTGGTGCAGATGTCTATGGTTTAGTGTGAGATTTCGCTTATCTGCGCACTTGCGCTAACAAAATATTGACCATGGACAACAGCACCAGTGCAAACGGTGGAATACTATGGAGTTGTAATCTGAGTCAGCAATGTTTGTTTTGCGTTATCTTGAGCTCTAAGCATCATCCGTTTACGACTGTTCCATCCTATTGGCAGTTTATTTCCATGGAAAACCTTTCCTTTTGTTTCTAAAAGCCATGCCCATATCGTTTGAGTCTCTTTATTAAAGTTCGATGCGTCCAGAATGGCGTAAGACAATGGATTCTTTTTTTCTAGACAAGCAAGCGGAATTCGGCTAATAATTAGGCTATTGAAAGAGGCTTCACCACCGTTTACTCTTCTCCAAACTGCTGGGCGTTCCGTCGCATCCAATCAAAAGTGCGCCCAGTCAGCTGGACGAGGCGTTCGTCGTGTCCAGCAAAAAAGTGGCGCAGCGCCGTCAGAGTGGAATTAGCCACGCTCGGGTGTCGGCGGCCTTTCTCGGAGCCGAGGCAGCGCTGTCTGCGTTTTTTACCTCGGCCGCTGCTAACAGACGGAGCCAGACAGTAGAAGCCTTTGGTGGCGTTGAAGACAAAATGCTCCGGACGAATGTGCCGCTTTAAGCCGAGAAAGTCCTCGACCTGCTGCAGCTCCGAGTGCGGTTGACTGACCAGCCGATCGCCATCCACCAAGTGGATCTGGTCGGGCTTGAAGTACCTGAGCGGTATGAGAAATCAATTGGCTTTGCTGTTAAGAAAAACTTTTTCTAAGCGTTCAGAAACCCAAATACAGTTGGCGATAACTCGAAACTCGTGAGAAGAACGCGTCACGAAGTCACCCGGTTCAGGAGTTACGAACTGGTTAAGCAATGTGATTAAGATTCAGTAACTTGTGAAGGAACCACGAGCCACGAGACAAGTGGTGGCGGAGCCAATTGCGCTAAGCCTTGAACTCACACATGTTACACGAATACGAGTCAGACGGGTAACCAATAAGCCACTCGATTTTACTCACCTGAGCCACCGCCGCAGATGTCTGTGATAGAGCGATGTTTGCACCATCTTGGCGTTCGGATTCACCCGGCCATCGCCGTTGCGCGTCAGCACGAGACTTTCGATCGGCTTGGGCGGCAAGTCCTTGGAGACTCGCCGGTGCACGTGCTGCGCATAGTCGCTGACAACGCGGGCCACGGGATCGCGCAGAATGAGGATTAGCTGGATGCTGGTGTTCATGCGCCACACCCGAGCTGGGGCAGCCTCGGTGACGAAATAGGCTGGTGACTTCTCCAAGGTGACGTCGCCGGGTCGGCTGAGCGGCATCTGGCCGCGGTACCACGACAGGCCAAGGTTGTGCCTGCGGATACCAGTCGGGAGATGCCCGAGTGTCAGTTAAGTTCGATTGGCTTACGGGAACATATAGACCAAGCATAAGCAACGATTTGATGGTTGCAATTTACCAATTTACCTCGTACCTATTGTGCCAAATAGTCTCGAATTCGAACAGTCTGCTTATTGGTCGATTGCGCCCCTGAGATCAGTGCCCCCCTCTGAGAACCGTGCCCCCTGAGGACAGTGTCCCTGAGAACCATGTCCCCTGAGGACAGTGCCCCTGAGGACAATGCCAGCTGAGGACATTGCTCCCCCCAGAGGACAGTGTTGAAATATTTAACTAGTTAATTTTTGGGCCAAAAGTAAAAAGTTAGGACAACATTTGACATGTGCCTAGTTGCAATTTTTAAATAAACATTATAAACATGGCTATTTGTAACAATGGCACTACTTACAGTATGCTAAGACTAAAGCAAGTGAGTGGCGATCATTGGTTTTGGCGTCATCACGAGGGCGTCTCCAAGGTTAATGACCCTTGAAAGACACGCTTCTCCAATACAAAGCTTCCAATGCTGCTACTCAACCGAAAATTATGTACAGGAGATCTCTAATCAAGAATTCAAGCGCACTCTGTCACAGGTTAGATTAGCAATCCATAAACCAGCCTGCGAAACACTTATGAGGACTGTGAGACCAAAGATTCCTTACAAGAACAGGACATGCCCAAAGTGCTGCGTGGGGGTAGAAATTAAAGTTCACTTACTGTTAGGTGCAATTGGAACTTTTGATGTAACCACGCTCTGGTCGCGGGATAGGGCATGGGAACTTTTTCGAAAGTGCCTCCTATCCCGTGCACCCTCTGCACAGAGCTGTCGAGACTCGGCCAGGTCTCCGACCGGGCCTGGAGACTCCCGCTCTGCTGCACCTCTCCTGCTGCCTTGGTCCCGTCTCTTCTGCCGCCACACCTGCCTTTCCGGAGCCCCTACCCCTTTCTGTACCTCCCCCTCTACCCTATCTCTTCTGTTCCCGCCCTATTCTTCCTGTACTTTCTCTACCTCCTCCTTTTTTTTGTCTCCCTCTGCACTCTTTTCCTGCGCTGTCCCCTCTTTCCCTGTGTCTACTTACAGTACTTTGTGTGCTCACCGTCTCCCCATCCCCTCTCAAACTCCCAAACGGTGACGCAAGTCGTGTGACCCCTTCTCCCCCTCGGTGACTCATCGATGACTCATCCCCCTCTCTTGCGCAACCTTTTCTCACGCTATTGTTCTCCTTCCCAAATTTCTCATGTGACACCCACCCCACCTCCGCTTCTATTGTTCTCGTTTTTGCTTCTTTTGTTCTCTCGACCCCCACCAATTATCACATTTTCTCCGATTTTCTCTTTCTTTTGTTCTCGTTTTCGCACCTAATTATCACCTTTTCTCCAATGTTTACTTTTCCATTGTTCTCAGTTTTCCCCAATTATCCCCGATTTCCAATTCCTTTGTTCTCGACCCCAGCCCTATTGTTCTCAATGTTTGCTTGCGCTTCTCATCATGACTCATTCTGACGTCATTCTGCCGGCAGCCAATCAGAGAGAGGGAGCCATGGTAACGACCTTGAGGAGGCGGCTGTGAGGTCTATAAAAGGAAGCGATTTCGGCATGAGAATACTCAACTGAGTTTATCTCTGTTCCTCTCCTCGTCCTTCTTTGGACTTGCTGTCAGATTGAGTTCTGACCCATTCGTCTATAAGACGAATCCCTGCCGGTCCGCGGTCTGTTACCGCCAAGTTATCCTTAGCTCCCCAAGTGAGCTCGCCTATCGGCCAGCGGTCTGATACCGCCCAGCATCATCAGCATCGCCTGATCTACATCAGCGCCTCGTCGCTCCAGCGCATCGCCGCTTCACCGTCTGCCTGACTGCAGCCTACAGCCGCCCTCGGTCACTCCGTCTCTCTCTCTCTCTCTGTGCAGCTGCCGGTAAGTTCCTGCTACTAATTTGTGCTCTAATTGCCTTTGCTTATCCGGGGTTTGCCTATTTTCCATTGTCTGATTAGAGAGCTGAGCCAATTGTGATACCGTATCTTTTGCTGTATTTTACTCAATAGTGAAGCTGCCTAATTGCCTGCTTATTTGCCTAAGGGCCTAATTATTAACTATTAACTAACTTCATCATTATTCAATCTTTCACCATCATTTCACTCATGGCTTGCTAAGCCTTTCTCCCGGGGTGGCAAAGCATAAGGAAGTTTGGGTAAGCTAATGGCCTCTCCCCGTGCAAAGCCCGCCTGTGAGTGCGTGATGCGGGCCGCGTGTGCGTGCAGTAGAGGGATTAGCGAGTCTTGGCACAGAATGGCAGTAGGAAGGTTGCAACCCCATGCTAACGCGTCCCTTCGCCCTGAGCAATCTAAACTGTAGACAGTACATGTTCGCCTCATACTACTCTTAGTAATCAAAGTCGCAAGTCAGCCTCGCTCACAGCCACAAAGGATCCCCTGCTGAGAAATCCTCCAGGATTGAGCCCAGAGTTCCCGATCATGCCCCAAGCAGAGTCCCTGTACTCGGCTGCATGCGTCTCCCCTGTTAGCCTAAATCCCCTGGTAACCAATCCAGGCGGGGCTCTAGCCTCGAGAGGTCTGGTAGAAAGATCCAGGTGCGCCAGGTCACATAGAGTGGTGGCAGCCACTCGGTCATACCATGACCGAGTGACCAACTATTGCACCTTGGCTACAGGTGGGGTCCATGTGGGTCCTTGGCCCTCTGGTCACGAAGCGCTACCAAAGCTACTAATCATGTGGGCGGGACAGTCTGGTGCTGGAGGTCCGTCAGGTCATTGCCCGGTCATAGGCAGCCTACGGTCATTGCCCCCTCTAGCCATGCGTTCGTCTCTCTACGGAGCGGACAGGCGACAAGGGCGGTTACATCAAAATGGTGGCAGCGGTGGGATCTGGTGCAAACAGCGCTGAGTTTCGGACTGGTGGTTTAGATGTGACAAGCGCACCTGTGGCATCCCTCAGAATGGTGGCCGAAGCGCAAAGAGTGCCATGTCTAAATCTACCAATCGTAAAAATCGCCAATCGTCATTCTCTTCTCCCATGGCGTGAGGCAACAAAATCCAAAAATATTAATGTAACTTTTCAAATTTTTCGGGCTGCGAATTCGTTCAATTCATTCGAAATTTCCAAATTCATTCATTCGCCAAAAGCCCCTGATTCAATTTAAAATTAATTTAGCCGATCAGTTTCAGCGCTAGAAAGTGTGAAGTGGTAGACGAGCGGATTTGATTACAATCAGAATAGCTACCTGGTAACGGAGTGTGTGAAGAACTGCGAAAGTGAATTTTCCGGACTCACTTTCTATTTCATGGTAATATGCTTTATTTCCCCTCCCTTTCTTTCTCTCGCCTAGCCTACAGCAGAACTGTGTGAGTGTTGAGGTGGACAGCCAGCCAGGTACGGAAGCCTCATCACGCAAGCACAGGGAAGCTGGAAGCGAAGCATTTCTTTCCTTTGTCCTACCTCTTTCTTTTACTCGGGGAGTGTAACAGTCGCTCTCCCTGATCGCTCAGTTAATCCTAGAAATGCGTAGAGACCGGAGCGTGTTTTGTTTGTCCATTAGAATGAACAGCTATCAAGGGCTATGGGGAACTCGCTATATATGCATAGTAAGGGAAGCAGTAGTCATGGCCTTGGAAACATTGGGGGATACCAAAGTCTCGCAGGAATGGGAATAGCGGTGTGATTGTATCTCTGTAGGGTATCAGTGTGACTCAAAAATCTCGGGCTAAAAAAAGTGTCACCTCCTATGGAATACCTGCGATCAGCCCGGACCTGAATTCTGCGGTAACCCCTGGTGCCTTCACGGCTGGGATTCGATCCCAACGTGTCTGCTGACTCTCCCCACTGTATTGCAGACCCGGTAGTAACTGCTTTGGTTGCATTTGGGCTGGTGCAGTGGCTGGAAATAGTAGATCCCATAGTATCCTATTGATAGTGGAGTTCAGTGAGTATTGGAATGGTGTACTGGAAGTCTGGTGGCCCCCAGTGATCTCGTAATGTTTCCTGCTGCATTCTCCTCCTTTAGTAATTCCTCCCCCCTGCTGTCAGTCTGATAGGGGAGGTGGGTGTGCCAATCAGCCCGACCCGGTAGAACGGCGCTCCTGCCCGACTTGTCAGCCTGGCCCAGGAAGGCGCTATTGCGCAACTCTTTTCCCCTCTGGCCACTGCAGCCCACTAAGCGCTTAGACGCAGGGTTGCATGCAGTCCCCTAATGTAAAGCCCCGGTACATAGAGTGCCACCCCAGTGCCCCGCAAGGTCAATAAGACGGGTTGACGTCTCTGGCAACTTGGAATAACCTAGATGGAGGTACCGCTGTCTCCTGGTAGAACCGGGCGTTCAAGTACAGTAAAGTGGAGAGGCTGACAACTGTAGGACTTTCTCCGCCATCAGATAAAGGTCCCAAGTATGCTATTTCGAGCTGCAGCAAAGGTGGAGTATCGGAGGGGCAAGCATTTCAGGAAGATACTCACTTAGGTCTGTTTATCCTAGGAAAGCGGGCGAGAGTTTCAGGCTTGTAATCCGCCTAACCTGAAAACTTCGGGGACAGTTTAGTCTGGACTCCCGCTGCGCGCCTTCGCTCTGAACAGAAGGGGGAGGTCTTGGTTTTTGTGGATTCTGCTAGACGTAGGGGAGCTGGATTCCCGCCTTTTGTGAAGCTGCGTGTACAAGATTGGTAGTCCTGAGGTGGAAGCCCCACTGGACTCCGACGGTTTTCCGGCTGTGCAAGGGCAGTAAAGTGGGAGGACCTCCATGGGGATTGCTCCCGCCACTTGGGTTTTTGGGTCCAGGCGCCAACGCTTCTTCGTAGTAGCTTTCTTAAGGAAATGGGGTCCGGCGCGCAACCCTAGGGGAGAATTTGTACAGGTGCCGTAAGTCCGTTTACGGTCGGCATTTGGGTTCCCTAGCATGGCCGCAAAATGAAGGTCAAGTCTCTCTGAATAGCCAATTTTTCCCTGTCAGGATGTGCCATAGACAACTGGTAGTGGTAGCCGCAGTTTGAGTCAGTGTGCTTTGCCGAGTGAAGCCGTTAGGACTGCCTAAATGGAATTATGTGGAGCCACCCGTTTTTCAATTTGTTTTCTTCGACGCCGCAAGTGTGTGGTTTTGTCTGTGTTTGTGTGTGTGTGATGTGTTTGTGTGTTTCGGATCAACTTTTCGGTCTTTACCTGTAGTTGCCCGGTTTTCTTTTCTTTTCCTTCCCGGTAGTGGGTACTCCCCCAGCTATCCGGCATTCACATGTCACGGGCGCGTGGAGATAGGGTCGTAGAAGCTGTGTGCGCAGACGCCCCTGGTCAACCACCCTCGGCCGCTGACACCCCAGCAGTTGCCGCCCCCGCAGCCGCAATGGCCGCAGCCGCTGGTAACCAGGTCCCTCAGCCTCCAGAAGCAGTAGTAGTTGAGGAACCAGATGAAGGAGTAGCAGCTCCCGCTCCAATCAGGGTGGCGCAGCAGCCGCCGCTGCTCCCCCGGACGCAGCCCAGAATCCTCCTCAGGCAGTCCCGCAGCTAGGAGACTTAGTTGCCGCTATAGCCAATGCGTTTAACCAGCTAAACATGGGCCAAGACGCCCAGAGGCCGAAAATCTACGTAGAAAAGTTCTCTCCCGGCGAACACTGTTTTGTGCAATGGGTAGAGAGAATGATCTACAAGCTGGACGCGGAGAGAACTGTAGGAGATCAGGCTAGGAAGCAGGTGCTCATCTCGCACCTCCCAGGTGAATTTCAGAACTTAGCCTTAGGATTGGACGGGCAATTGCCCTTTGAGCAGTTCGTATCTAGATTAGGAGAGCAGTTGGGCGAGGCCAACACTGATCTGGCTAAGAGAAATAAGCTGAAGAATCTGAGCCAGAAACCCGGCCAATCACATAGTGCTTTTGCTGCTATGATAAGATCTCAGATAACGGCCATGTTTCCTCAGATTCAGGGTGAGCAGAGAGAACAAGAAATCGTGTACACCTACTTGGAACACGCTAAGCTCCCCGCCAGGTCAGACAAGATCTGTTGAGCCGTCGCTGGCAGACAATTGAGCAGGTGTTAGAACAGCAGCAAGCCCTGTTAGAAGCCGCAGACTTAGCCGGGAAATGGGACAGTAGTGGCCCGCCCAGGTCTGAGTCCCGCACCGAAGTCCGTCTGCAACCTCAGCAGCCACCCAGGCCCCTCGCAAGTGGTCAGGATGGTGAACCAGGAAGCTGACGAGACGGAGGAGGACGGTGACGGCCTATCAGAGATGCAAGAGAGGTTGGGCGCGCTAGAGCAAACGCAAAAGGATCTGCGCAACCAGCTGGTGCAGCTCAATGAAACTATGAAGGCGACAGCAGAGTCTGTTGCCCAGCTGCCCAGCAGATGAGGCCCCCTCGCCCCGCCACTCCCAACAGGAACTGGAGGCAGGGGCAGGGCGGCTCTAATAGCAGTAGGAACTGGCGCCAACCCCAGCCCCCGCCGCTTGCAATTCAGGAGCGCCCACGCGCCGCCGGCGGTGTGCAGCAGCAGCAATTGCAGCTTCGTGCGCCACCTGATCGCCATAGGCAAGATTTAGAGGAGTGGGGCAGAGATATGTTAGACGAGGCTACCAGGGAGAGGCAGGAGAGGCTCGCCCAGCTGCGCGCGCAAGCTCTGATGCCTCCTCCTTCCACGCCTGAAGAGCCCCCGGGTTCGGGAAACCCGTGGGAGGGCTGAATGGCCCGGCCCGAACTCAGCCCCGTTCCCTCTCTAGGGCCCAGCTTAACCTGCCACGTCCGCCCAGCAAGAAGTTTAGATTTGAGAAGGTACCCGATTTCTATCAGCCAAGACCAGCTGAGGACAACGCGGGAGAGATATTGTTGTAGAGTTGCCAATTGAGAATGTTCCCACCCGCCTCCTGGTAGATGGGGGCAGTGCGCTGTCTTTGCTAACAGTCAAAGACTTTACTAAAATTACCGGACAGAGTGTGGAGGCCCTGGAGCCCCCATGTGTGAAGGCCGTGTCCTACACGGGCAATGAATTAGAGATGCTAGGCCAGGCCACCCTCACAGCAGTTATTGGGCTAGAAGAGGTGAGAATCCTCTTTCTGGTCGTTGGCAATTCAGCAGCAGTTTCCCTCCTGGGTAGTGCTTTTCTAGCCAGTACGCATGCTATCATAGACTATCGAACAGAAAAGGTTTACTTGCTAGGTGTGAGTCTCCCATTCGACCCCCGCTGAGTAACAGATCGGTAGCTAGCCAGTGATTGCTTAATTCCCCCCCCCGATTCGCGTGTCGAAATTTTGCTCGTGTTGCCCCGTTGGAGACCGCTTTTCGCGTATTTACGTATGCCCTCTATTACTCGAATTTATGTTGTGACCTCGTGCTCGTTGGTGTTGTTTAAATATCTAAGATTTTAGCTCGAAAATTAGGCCCGTACAGTATGCGTTAATTCCCTATCAGTAAATATTAACTTGGAAACTAGTAAAATTTCTATGGGTCTGCTCCACAGGAGGTCCTGCCCCGCTGTTTAAGATTTTCTGGGAACAATGGAAGTCTGGGACCGTAGGAAATTAGCACCTTTAGGTCTGATTTCGTGTGTTTGTTCACACTTTGTGAAAGTCCGATTTTGGGAAACTTTTAATTGGTTTCGATGAGGCAATAGGGGGGGCATTCAATGTAATTAAGTTTATCAGGCAAATGGGGCAGCAATTAGTTTAGAGTAGGCCAGTGGTTTAGTCAATGTAAAGTCAGGTAAGTAATTAAAGTCAAGTTATGGGGACAGATAGTTCAGAATTAGTAAGTAAGCATTAAGAACCACCAGCATCAGCAGTTGGGAAGCCGCAGAAATAGCTCCAAGAGCAGTAGCCAGTGCATTGTGAGACCGGCTATTAGGGCCGTCGACAGCACGACCAAATGCCAGGAGCCGTCGGTCTCCACCACAGGGGTTGGCAAGGGCTGTGGAGCGGCAGCCACGGGCGTCACCGCGGCGACCGGCGGCGGAGCGTGCGCTCGGGCTGACAACGGCGGTGGTACCGGATGCCAACCGGCCCCGGACGCTGGTTCGCTGGCGGCCCGGCGGTCGCATGGCCCGGGAGCCGCGGCGCCTATGCACCAGATGGCGCAGCCGGCCCAGAATCAGAGGGGGCGTCCGGCTCTGAATGGCTGTCTTCGGGCGCTTCGTAGTCGGACTCCTCTTCAAGGATGGGCTCGGCTACTAGCGGCCGGAATCCTGAAAATGAGAATTTAAGGGATGAAATAGAAGTAGGGAACTAGCCGGGTATTAGGATGTAGATAGATGGGGATTTTAACTTTATGGCGTGTGGTAGTGGCCTTCCTGGGGGTTTCTTCCTTTCTTCATTCCCTCTCCTTCCTTGAGCTCTAGGTGATCAAGTAGTGGTAGCCTTCTTCCCCGCCTTCTTTTAATGATACACCTCTAAGTGATGGCAGTTTTTCGTCTTCCTCTCCTCTGGTAGAAGGGCAATTGGTGGCAGTTTTCCCTAGCAACCTCTCTCAAAATGGTGGCTGATCCTCCTTTTCTTTTCTTTGGTAATGCGCCAAGATGGTGGTAGGTTCCCCTTTCTCTTTTAAATAGTACATCAAACTGGTGGCAGTCAAATTAATGATTAATTCCTCTTTCGAATTCTTTCGGCTGTTAAGTTTATGAGGGTCTCGGAGGCATGGATGAGAACTGCGTGCGCGTGGCGTTGAAGGAAGAAATCGAAGGGAGTTGGGCCGCATCATCATTTATCCTCCGGAGTCTAATCTCCCAAATCCCTCTTCTATTCATATTAACCAAATTAATTTGTGTGCCTGATCTGAATGTGTGCATGTGAGGTGGGAGTGCGATCTCTGTCGGCTGGAGTACGGATCTGCCGCGGGCGCGACCGGAGGTGGTCTCGGGTCTGCCCCCTGCTCACAGGTGAGGAAACAGGAAGCGGCGGAACCAGCCAATCAGAGCGCACGGAGACTAGAGCGAGCGGTCCCAAGCCAACGGCGACCCCGGCCGCAGCAGGTGTGCCTCCCAATGTGCTCAACCAATGGGAAGCCAGCCCCGGCACTATAAGAAGACCCACGCCTGCCAGAGCTGGAAATCATCAATCAGAGAAATCATTCTGTCCTTCAATCGCTGAAGCATTCTATGAACTATCCAGCTTGACATGGACACGAAGCCTACCATCAATCGAATTCAGCTATGCTCCAGCTTACCGTCTGAGCGTCCTGCCAGCCCAGTTAGCCGAAAGCGGCCCCGTGACGCCATCCAAGAGGCGGAGGACGGCCCCGAGCCGCCAGCGGCGGCCTCCGCCAGGGTCGAAGAAGGTGACGAGACAATCGACCCGGCCAATGCTGGGGGCGACACCGCGGACATTTCGGACATGGCGGCCGAATTCGGCGAGGCGGCCCGCCGCCTGCGTGATGTTCTGCCCAACAGCCGCCGAAGTGTGGACATCGCCCTGCAAAGAGAAGAAGTCGATTGGGGTCAGGTGGCTGGCGAACCTTCGGCGACAGCTATGGATCTGGTGCACTGGGTCGGGCCTGAGTCCTATCATGGCCCACTCCAGGCCGAGGACAGGCATGCGACTCTAGAGCGCCAACTTCGCGACAACCTGGACCGGCCCTGTCTGCTCATCCTGTCAAAAGCGGCCCTGCTGGGATTGGTTGACAATACGCTGTTAATGTACATCGAGGCAGCGGCCCAGAGCGCCTACAAATACGCCCTCGGCGACCTAGTCCGGCAGGCCGCCAAGTTCCTCCGCAAGGTTGTGGATGAGGAACCATCACACCTGACAGCCCGGCCGCCGTCCTGTGCCCCCATCACAGCAATCTTCAGCACCTGCGATCGGCCGGTCTACAAGAAGGTGATCATCAGCTGCGCAGCCTCCTCTCAGATGACTAGACAACTGACGCCAACCCAGAGAGCCCGGCTATTGATTGGCCTGGCCAGCTTGGCCAGCCGCTGGGGCATGCTTCCTGCGGACCTGCCAGGGCTGCTCTGGGGCTTCCTGAGCGAGGGCGCCGAATGGGAAGAGGCTCTCGTCATCCACGACGGCATTCTTGCGGCCTCCGCGCCGGCCTCTGCGCCCCTCCTCTATGCGCCGTTTGCCACAGTGGCCTGGGCCGCCACTCTCTCGCAACGGTTCAATCGCCGCTGTGGGTGGGTGTTGGCGGCCCTGGGCGACGTTGAGCCCGGCTACGCGGGCCTGGCCGAGGTGCCCCGTGGCACTTTGCAGCATTTTGCAATCGCGCAGCCGCCCCTGTCTGCACCAACTCTGACACGGCTGCAACAAGTACGGAATGCGGCCTTCGTCGTCCAATGCCAAGCCCTGGGCATCCCGACTCTGCCGCAGTTGAGGGGCGTGCTGCGCAACGACATCTTGCCTAGCCGATGGCACCGAGTGGTGCTCACGGCCGCGGCAGCCCAACGTTATGTGGAAGCATGGGCAAGTGCCATGGCTCAGGTGGCGGCATATGGCCCGTACCAGCTAAATCAAGAGGCCCATTTCGAGTAAGGATGCTGACTGCCTGCTGAGCGACGTCCGCCGGCCGGTCCGACCCGCCTTTCCGCCCCTTGCGTTGTGTGTTTGTCGTGTGTGTGTGTGTGAAATTATCCTATTAATATTCGGTTCTTCCATAATATTCATTTTTAAACTTTAATAACCAATATACGAGTCATTGTTGTGTCATTATTCTAAAAATTCCTAAAAATGGCTCTGTGTTGGCTGCTCACTACTTTTACCGTAAGAAAGGCCATATATTATTACTGCAATTGGCTCAGTTTAAAACGAAAGGCATGGCGAGTGGGTAGATTTCGTTTAACGTATAGGCGAAAGGAAATCAGGTTGGTGATGGGACTTACCGAGTAGTTGTATAGTTTGGAAAATCGCGCTGAGTGCCTTGGTTGGAAACTGCGACTCCGTGTAGGTTGCAGGCAGCCGGCTCCCGTTATCAGTGGCGCCTTTTATACAGTGGCCAGCGCACGGCGCGGCGCCTCCCAGCCTACAACCGATCGCCCCGAAGCCCTCTGACTGGCTGAAGCGGGGTCCGAGCCTTCAAGGACGCTAGGCCTCCGTGCGGTTGAACTCCCGGCGAAATTAGCTTATTAATTTACTGCGCTGCATTAGTATTTTTCCCCTGTGTAATCGTCATTCTCCCCGAGGCTCTGCCCTTGGCTGTGTGCTAGCAACCCTTCCCCCCTTCTTTTTCCCCACTTCCCTCACCCTTCCCCGTTTCCTCTCTTTCCCAGCTGCGCTTCTATCCAATTATGATAATTTATTGTTGACAATTCGCTATTTTTCTCCCTACTATTGCGCTGTCTGTGTTTCCCCCCTCCCACTTTAGCCACAGCAACAGTTGAAATTTTTGAAATTCTGTATTGCACTCCAACCTATGTATCTCGTTTGTGAATTTATTGCTATCCCCTCTATTTTATCGCCTTTTTCCATTCCCGCTCGCGGTTTGTTAATTCTGTGATTTCACGTTCGGTTGAGATCCCGCTCCCGTCTGTGTGGTTCCATGTTGGGCAGTGATGATGACGGAACCAGTTCCGTCACAAAAGGCAGTGGGGGTGTGATGTAACCACGCTCTGGTCGCGGGATAGGGCATGGGAACTTTTTCGAAAGTGCCTCCTATCCCGTGCACCCTCTGCACAGAGCTGTCGAGACTCGGCCAGGTCTCCGACCGGGCCTGGAGACTCCCGCTCTGCTGCACCCTCCTGCTGCCTTGGTCCCGTCTCTCCTGCCGCCACACCTGCCTTTCCGGAGCCCCTACCCCTTTCTGTACCTCCCCCTACCCTATCTCTTCTGTTCCCGCCCTATTCTTCCTGTACTTTCTCTACCTCCTCCTTTTTTTTCTCCCTCTGCACTCTTTTCCTGCGCTGTCCCCTCTTTCCCTGTGTCTACTTACAGTACTTTGTGTGCTCACCGTCTCCCCATCCCCTCTCAAACTCCCAAACGGTGACGCAAGTCGTGTGACCCCTTCTCCCCCTCGGTGACTCATCGATGACTCATCCCCCTCTCTTGCGCAACCTTTTCTCACGCTATTGTTCTCCTTCCCAAATTTCTCATGTGACACCCACCCCACCTCCGCTTCTATTGTTCTCGTTTTTGCTTCTTTTGTTCTCTCGACCCCCACCAATTATCACATTTTCTCCGATTTTCTCTTTCTTTTGTTCTCGTTTTCGCACCTAATTATCACCTTTTCTCCAATGTTTACTTTTCCATTGTTCTCAGTTTTCCCCAATTATCCCCGATTTCCAATTCCTTTGTTCTCGACCCCAGCCCTATTGTTCTCAATGTTTGCTTGCGCAACACTTTCGCGACCACCCGCTGCGCCAATTATCCCCCCACCCCACCTCCGGATTGCGCAATTTCCCGATTTCTCATGTTGCTATGCCGGTCTCATGCTTCTCATCATGACTCATTCTGACGTCATTCTGCCGGCAGCCAATCAGAGAGAGGGAGCCATGGTAACGACCTTGAGGAGGCGGCTGTGAGGTCTATAAAAGGAAGCGATTTCGGCATGAGAATACTCAACTGAGTTTATCTCTGTTCCTCTCCTCGTCCTTCTTTGGACTTGCTGTCAGATTGAGTTCTGACCCATTCGTCTATAAGACGAATCCCTGCCGGTCCGCGGTCTGTTACCGCCAAGTTATCCTTAGCTCCCCAAGTGAGCTCGCCTATCGGCCAGCGGTCTGATACCGCCCCATCATCAGCATCGCCTGATCTACATCAGCGCCTCGTCGCTCCAGCGCATCGCCGCTTCACCGTCTGCCTGACTGCAGCCTACAGCCGCCCTCGGTCACTCCGTCTCTCTCTCTCTCTCTGTGCAGCTGCCGGTAAGTTCCTGCTACTAATTTGTGCTCTAATTGCCTTTGCTTATCCGGGGTTTGCCTATTTTCCATTGTCTGATTAGAGAGCTGAGCCAATTGTGATACCGTATCTTTTGCTGTATTTTACTCAATAGTGAAGCCGCCTAATTGCCTGCTTATTTGCCTAAGGGCCTAATTATTAACTATTAACTAACTTCATCATTATTCAATCTTTCACCATCATTTCACTCATGGCTTGCTAAGCCTTTCTCCCGGGGTGGCAAAGCATAAGGAAGTTTGGGTAAGCTAATGGCCTCTCCCCGTGCAAAGCCCGCCTGTGAGTGCGTGCTGCGGGGCGCGTGCGTGCAGTAGAGGATTAGCGAGTCTTGGCACAGAATGGCAGTAGGAAGGTTGCAACCCCATGCTAACGCGTCCCTTCGCCCTGAGCAATCTAAACTGTAGACAGTACATGTTCGCCTCATACTACTCTTAGTAATCAAAGTCGCAAGTCAGCCTCGCTCACAGCCACAAAGGATCCCCTGCTGAGAAATCCTCCAGGATTGAGCCCAGAGTTCCCGATCATGCCCCAAGCAGAGTCCCTGTACTCGGCTGCATGCGTCTCCCCTGTTAGCCTAAATCCCCTGGTAACCAATCCAGGCGGGGCTCTAGCCTCGAGAGGTCTGGTAGAAAGATCCAGGTGCGCCAGGTCACATAGAGTGGTGGCAGCCACTCGGTCATACCATGACCGAGTGACCAACTATTGCACCTTGGCTACAGGTGGGGTCCATGTGGGTCCTTGGCCCTCTGGTCACGAAGCGCTACCAAAGCTACTAATCATGTGGGCGGGACAGTCTGGTGCTGGAGGTCCGTCAGGTCATTGCCCGGTCATAGGCAGCCTACGGTCATTGCCCCCTCTAGCCATGCGTTCGTCTCTCTACGGAGCGGACAGGCGACAAGGGCGGTTACATCACTTTTATAAATAGTGCTCCCCGGATAAATTTGACCCGGACATATTGGGTACAGTTTTTTTTCATTTAAAACCATGCCGCAGAGGATAACGGTATCGTACCAAATACTCAGGACATGACACAAGCTGGAATGCAACCTGGAATGCAACTGCCTGAGGCTTCGGACATGTATATACTGCTCATAGCAACTTTCTATCACCGGAGTATCTATACGAGTATAGTAACTTTTCAAACTGACATTGCGCAGCACTAACGAGAGGCTAGTGTACATTGCCGACTAATGATAGTGACCTGAGGACAGCACCCCCTGAACACAGTGCTGATGACAGAGTGCACCCTGAGGACATTCAAACAGGAACTGCAGTTCACAAAAAGCACAACACCCTCACCTCTCCTCGCGATCGAAATAGTGCACCTCACCGCGAGCCGCGCGTACCCGCGGGTGCACCTCCAGGAAGTCAAGCAGCGCCCTGGTGCCGCACTTCCGGGCCCCGATGACGATGGCTTGAGGTAAGCGACGAACTCGAATGTCCTCTTCCTCCTCCTCTTGGGCCTCGCTCTCGACCATCGCAGCCAACGCCGACTGCGGCATCAGAGCCGGCGACGTGTGCATCAGCGGCGACTTGGTCGTGCACGTTTGATGCAGAATGCCTACTACCGCAACAGCACAAGGAATAGGAATAACCATTCAACGGTTGAGTAGGAAATTTGCTGAGTCATGCTTGATAAACTAGCCTCTCACAAATTTGACTGTTGCGGCGGCATTCTCAGACAACAAGTACAAGCCAGCTCAAGATCTGCAAGTGAAAATAGTATACAGTCTTATTTAAACATATGGATAAACTTCCCTCTGGTCAGCCCCGGTGATAGCTCAGTTGGTAAAGCGGAGGACTGTAGAGTGCAAATGTGCAGTGATCCTTAGGTCGGTGGTTCAAATCCGCCTCACCGGAAATTCTTTGTCTTTAACGCCGTTCATTATTCCATTTGTACTTATTGCTAATCATCCTACCGAAATTAACGTTTTAATATGAAATATTGTACCTTGTTTAAATATCTGCTCTTTAGTTTTTAAAAAATATGCTACTTTTACTTGGAATGGAGAGTACCGTAAGCCGGAATTTCTCAGTGTTATATTTTTTCGATACATATCGGTTAAAATATTTTTTTCGAATTCTGATAACTTGCCAATAGTTCGATGAAACGATCTATAAATTTGAACAATTTAAAGTCAAACTTTGATAAATCAAATTCTGCGTCAGAGGAACTGACCGGATTACTGACCAGATAATTACTGACCAGAAAACCCTATCAGCCAATAAATATTTAGCAGTAGTATCAGAGAACATTTGCTGTATTTTTAAAAACTTTCTTTGAAAAAAATTATCCGACTTCGTTTTTCACTACTCAGAACAGAACTGATGCTCAAGCGAAGCGAGAGTCCACCGTCACTCGTCAACCTTAACGAAATATAATTATCTGAATGCGGACGAATATGAATAAATCAATTCCAACAGTAAAGTTAATAATGTACCAATTTTTATAAACGCAATGCAAGCAAAGTGACATCGCGCTCTCACATCGAGTTTAGTGCAGCAGCGTTA
>NIVC01001659.1:247500-254454 GCA_002269645.1 Macrostomum lignano | reverse complement strand
TGACTCCCACCTCCCTCCCCGATTAATCTGTGCCCCAATGTACACTGACTCCCACCTCCCTCCCGATTAATCTGTCCCAATGTACACTGACTCCCACCTCCCTCCCCGATTAATCTGCCCCAATGTACACTGACTCCCACCTCCCTCCCGATTAATCTTGCCCAATGTACACTGACTCCCACCTCCCTCCCGATTAATCTGTGCCCAATGTACACTGACTCCACCTCCCTCCCCCGATTAATCTGTGCCCAGCGCAAACACCTGCATTGTCCAGAGTGAGAAGTCACGCCACTGTCCAGGTCATACGGGCTTGGCCAAACTCAACAACAAGATTTCGTGCCGCATAAGTCTCTTGTGTCGGCGTTGCCTCTCTGTGATTTTCAGCGCTCGTTTATTATTTATTCACTTATTTATTAATTTGTGCGTATTAGCTGCAGCAAAAAGATTTTTCGGCCTCAATCTGAACGCCTGCAAGACTGCAGGAAGCGCTGCCAGACATTTCGCATCCTCGATGCGTTCGAGCACAAGAAAGCTTACTAATTATCCGTTTCTGAGAACATTCCCACCTGTTTTTTCTAGTACTTATACAGCTTTGACACTTTTCACTTACTTGAACTAATTTTCTTTTTGAGAGCATGCTGTCTTCTTTAAGTGACTCTGTTGTAATTCAGGCACTAATTGTGACATTTGATATAGTGAGATTTTGAGATTCCCTGCTCCTGTGGGGTGAGATTTGGATCCCTGTTGTGAGATTTGATTCCCTGCTCCTGTGGAGTGACATTTTGAGATTTCCTGCTCCTGTTGAGATTTTGAGATTCCCTGCTCCTGTGGAGTGACATTTTGAGATTCCCTGCTCCTGTGGAGTGAGATTTTGAGATTCCCTGCTCCTGTGGAGTGAGATTTTGAGATTCCCTGCTCCTGTGGAGTGACATTTTGAGATTTCCTGCTCCTGTGGGGTGAGATTTTGAGATTCCCTGCTCCTGGAGTGACATTTGAGATTCCCTGCTCCTTGGAGTGAGATTTTGAGATTCCCTGCTCCTGTGGAGTGAGATTTTGAGATTCCCTGCTCCTGTGGGGTGAGATTTTGAGATTCCCTGCTCCTGTGGAGTGAGATTTGAGATTCCCTGCTCCTGTGGGGTGAGATTTTGAGATTCCCTGCTCCTGTGGGGTAAGATTTTGAGATTCCCTGCTCCTATGGACAGATTTTGGGACTCCCTGCTCCTGTGGTGATTTCGATGATAAATAATGGGCTCCGAACCCACCTGTCGTTAAAATGCCAGCAATTGGTGTTCAGCCCCCAGGTCGCGCAACCCCAAACCTGCTTTCAGTAGTGGTGGCCTATCAGGTACAGCCTTACACAGCCCCATCTGACTTTATGATGCGACTTCTTTCAGTCTGTATTCAAATTTCTGCTAGAAGCAGCCAGCCGGCTTCATGTCACCTTAGTAGACTTCGCCTCTGTCGCTATCCTCTACCTGAGTTGCTTTAAACGCCAATCCAATATAGGAGTTCGCTTTTTCTGCCCTTTCTGTAGCTGCAAGTGCCTCGGACTCCTTGTGAGCAGGCGGTATGTGAGATCACCGCTCAATCTACCTGAAAAATACATTAATAAGCTGAACTCCGCGCTGCAGCCTCTTTTCTAACACTTTTATTGCACCAAAATTGTATGGAGATTGTTTGCCTTGACTTTGTTCCTTTCTGGGACTGCAACTGCTCAGTTCAAGACTACTCAAATGTTCATGTTAGCAATATTGTTCAAATACATGTACTGCACATTACAGATGAAATCTCCATCCGACTGCTCACACCCCGACTACCCACCCCGACTGCTCACCCGACTGCTCACACCCGATACCCACCCCGACTGCTCACCCCGACTGTTCACACCCCGACTACCCACCCGACTGCTCACCCCGACTGTTCACACCCCGACTACCCACCCCGACTGCTCACCCCGACTGCTCACACCCCGACTACCCACCCCGACTGCTCAACCCGACTGCTCACCCGATGCTCACACCCGACTACCCACCCGACTGCTCAACCCGACTGCTCACACCCCGACTACCCACCCGACTGCTCACCCGACTGTCACACCCGACTACCACCCCGACTGCTCACCCGACTGTTCACACCGACTACCCACCCGACTGCTCACCCGACTGCTCACACCCCGACTACCCACCCGACTGCTCAACCCGACTGCTCACCCCGACTGCTCACACCCCGACTACCCACCCCGACTGCTCAACCCGACTGCTCACACCCCGACTACCCACCCCGACTGCTCAACCGACTGCTCACACCCGACTACCCACCCGACTGCTCACACCCCGACTACCCACCCGACTGCTCAACCCGACTGCTCACCCGACTGCTCACACCCCGACTACCCACCCCGACTGCTCAACCCGACTGCTCACACCCCGACTACCCACCCACTGGCTCAACCCGACTGCTCACCCGACTGCTCACACCCCGACTACCCACCCCGACTGCTCAACCCGACTGCTCACACCCCAACTACCCACCCCGACTGCTCAACCCGACTGCTCACCCCGACTGCTCACATCCCGACTACCCACCCAGACTGCTCAACCCGACTGCTCACACCCCGACTACCCACCCCGACTGCTCACCCCGACTGCTCACACCCCGACTACCCACTCCGACTGCTCAACCCGACTGCTCACACCCCGACTACCCACCCCGACTGCTCAACCCGACTGCTCACACCCCGAGTACCCACTCCGACTGCTCAACCCGACTGCTCACACCCCGACTACCCACCCCGACTGCTCAACCCGACTGCTCACACCCCGACTACCCACCCCGACTACCCACCCGTGCACAGCACAGACTAATTAAGTAATGTTAGAAGGACGCCACGCGCAAAACGTGCACATTTTATTGTACTGTAGGCCAACCATCCAAGATAATTATTCATAACTCCAGATGCACACAAGAGCAGAATGCGCAAAATTCTGTTCTCACCTGCATGGCGAATGAAAATTAGAATGAAGGCCCCAGACACCAGCTGATGAAAAGTTGCAGCTCCACTTCCAGTTGTTTCAGAGCCATGCAGATGTTTCGGCAAACATACCGATGCAGGCAATGGAGACAGCAGTTTATTTTGAACACCTGAGACGAGCAATTGCGAAAAAAGGAAATGCAGCAACTACATGCAAAAAGAAATAACGTTAGGTCTATTTGCAGTGCATTAATAGAAACATCTTCGATCTACTCATAAATGCTGTGCGATAAAATTCACTTTCTGACTTCTGACATTGCCGTTTTCATACGTACTGACATTTTGAGTTCAAATTTAAACCCCTACTGTTGGATATATTTTACGAGCATATTGCTGGGGGTGTGTACATTGTCATCATCTTTCTACTGGTCAAAAAGCTCCCCTTCCAGTCACTTATCTATCTACTATTGCTTGTTGTGTGTTGGTGTCAGTTCAATTTCACATATACAAATATATTTATGCTCGTATACATACACTTTCCTAAAGCAACACGACTTCAAACGTTCAAGTTCTGCGTCCTGAGTTTTTTAACAGTCCATGAGTCTTACAATTCTTATTAAATTAAAAAACCCGTTCTTTTCCTCTATTTAATGTCTTTTTCTCTCAGTCAGAGCACTGCTGATTTCTAAATTTGCCTATGGCCCAGTTTGAGCTTTTTGCGCTAAAGAGAGGCAAGGGAGGAATTGAAGTTTGGGTGCTACATGTACATGTATAAAAGATGTGCTACATGTTGTTATCGATTGTACCATGACCTTTTTGCCCGGCGGGCACTTAATTAATCCCTTTCATACCATAGACTACATTTAAGCCCGCATAAATCGAACAAAGTCTAAATCAAAATATACCAATATTGATGGGCTGCAGAGGGCAGAAACGAGCTATAACTCCGAGGTGTGTTAGCTCGTTTCTGCCCGATGCGGCCCATCCATATTTTAGTGTTATAGTTAGCGGGCGTGAAACGCGGTTTCACGACCCCCTGAGACTGTCTATGGTAAAATCCCATTTACTCCAATGCATTCTGTCGGTTTCACGGCCCACAGAAAATGTCTATGGCAAAGTCAGAAGAAAGCGGGATCAAGGGGGCGCTTGAGCCCCCTTGCGCGGGTATGGGGGCAGAGCCCCCACATTAGCACACCAGCACTCTTGACAAAGAAAGAAAGAATGAAATCTAAAAAAATGTCTATAGCCAAAACTGCTTATTTTGCGAATTGAAAAAATATGGCATTTTCCAAGCCAATTGAGTCTATAGGAGAAGGAATTTAATCCTTATTGTGAGAATCAAGCTATTGAAAACTTGTATTTCATTGTCTATGGCCCAAAGGGGGTCTATAGAGCAACCAATTTGAGAACTTGGGCGCGCAATTAATCCTTTTCACAGTGCTCATAAATCCTTCACGAATAACTTCACTGAAATAACGTCTGCAAACAGATGGCATATCAAAAAACGATTGACACTTTGATTTCAGAGAAACCAATCAAAACAGGCAAAGGCAAAACCATGGCATACAGTATAAGCCGCGAGAACAATCGTGTCTCTCAAAACGATGTTGGACAGATTAAAATCAAACCCGATCAATGTTCAGAGAATTTCTTCCTAATTTAGGCAGCGCCAGATGAATCGAAGCATCTGTTTTTCTCTTTACGTCCAGCCATCGCAAACAGCCATTACGGCAGATGACATAAATAACTGCCTCTAATTTGCGGGCATAATTTAACAACAGTTTCAAACGAGACGGTAAATGATGCCAGCAGAATTGGCATATTTGCAAATTATTGGCATATTTGCAAATTATTGGCAAATTAATGATCCTGTCATCCAGTTTTGTTGGTGGTCCACGTTGCATGCTGGATCGGAGGCTTCAAAAGATGCATGCAATGGCTATGTACCTACTACTTTTGGGTGTCCTAATTGACTTGCACATAAAGTTATGTTGAAAAACATAACACTGTCTGCCATCATAATTCTAATTATGGGCTTTTTAAGCTTTGGAATAAAATATACATTCGTTTTAGACTCATCCTCTGTTGTCTATCCGACTCTATCAATAAGACTATTGATCAGAAAAATATCCGTAAAAACCAAACTGACTTGGAAAATGAATTATATCAAAATACATAGCCGTAACAAAAAAAATTCGGCAAATAACACTGTATAACATTTATCCTTGGACACAGATTTATAAAATAAAATTCAGAAGAAAAAAGAAGTAAAAACGTTGCTGCACCACAAAGTTGAGTATGTTATTAATCCGATATTTTAAGTTTATGTGATTTTCGCCTTTTTAGTCATCGTGCAGATTTTTTCAGCTATCTTCGTTTCAATTTACGAAGTAGCATTTTGATTGAAGCGTGATAAAGAATATTTGTATTTAAGTTTCAACTCTTTCTATCGGAGTTTTTTATTGCAATCGATAATTGGGCATAAAATGGTTCAAATCAATTAGTTTTGTAGAGAAAGTAAACTTAGTAAAGGTCCACCGTTTAAGATTGAAGTATAGTCCTGTCTCCAGATGCACACTTTGAACTTGAAGACATTGATGATCATGGAGAATGGAAAAGAAGTTCTAGAATCCTACTGAAATTTCAAGGGGTTGATTAATAAAAAAATCAGAACTTAGCAAAATTTAAGACATTGATTCTGTATAGTGTATTTTTGTTTTTGTATAGTATTGATGTATTTATGCTTTGATTTTGATATAAATTAATGAAAAAAACTCGACCGTAACATAGTTGATAGGTTTTTGTTTCGATAATTAAAAAGCAAAATTTGTATATCAGATTCATAGATTGGATTCTTTTCATCAATAAATTATTAAATACTTTAATATTTAGAAAAACATTATTTCTCAATCTCACCTACTATTAATAGCTTTTTTGAATCAAGTTGTAGAATTATAGTTTAGAATTTCCACTATATTGTCTAATAAAAAAATCATGCAAGGCCTATCAAATTTGTCATTAATTTAGCAATTTGACCAATTTCTATTGCCATAAATTAATTTGTAAGATTTTAAGCCATGGATAGTACTGTCATGGTCAGCTTTCAGAAAAATTCTAAAGATATATTTTCCATTTCAAATTAGACTTTTACAAATTGGAAATAGCATTTCTAAGATATTGTTACGGACTTGTATAATTATTTTATTAAGTCACTGTAATATAAGTTTAAAATGATATAATTTTTATCACAACAAACTTAAAATTCAGTCCAACACTTCATGAGCATTTGCTTGGCAGGTATCAGGTGATCCCGTGCTCTTGTTAAAGCCAGATTCATCTCAGCAGCTTCGCATCTTCAATCTCTTATCATGCCACCAAAGCGCAAGGCAGCAGCTGCCAAAGCAGCCGGCAAAGGTGCCAAGAAGGCCAAAGCCACAGAGCCAGCAAAGCCCGCCCTGGAGAAGAAAAGCACCCTGCAGAAGGCCCTGTCTGTTGCCAAGAAGGTGGCCGCCACCTCTCCAGCTGCTGGAGGCTCTGGCAAAGTGAACATCAAGGTGGACATCCATGTCCCCAATTCCAGTATGTACAAGGTGCGTTGGTTTCACGATAAATTTATAGCAGTCACTACAATTGCGAGATACAATATAAAAATGAAGCTATTGAGTAATCTGTGGTTGTTGGGGCTGCAGCTGAGTTCTGGCGAACAAACTCTGGTGACTTCTATTCATCCATCATTGCTTCAACTCTAATGGCTTTTTTCTGAAAAATTTGATCCTAAAATGGGCCGTTTTAATAGCGAGAGTTAAACGTAAGTTACACAAGCCGGGCGCACCTCAGGCGGGCGATTTCCAAGCTGCTATTCACTCATTTCCAATCTGCTATTCACTTAATTCCAAACTACTATTCACTCATTTCCAATCTGCTATTCACTCAATTCCAATCTGCTATTCACTAATTTCCAAGCTGCTATTCACTCAATTCCA
>NIVC01001659.1:157500-240000 GCA_002269645.1 Macrostomum lignano | reverse complement strand
TAAAAGATAATTTTAGGAACGCACGATACATTATAAAAAGTACATACATTCAAGTGATACATAAAGAACTTTACAACGTACTCGACGTTATTATAAAAAAGTCACGACAATGTAATTAATTACTCGACACTGTCTTGACATGTGTCAAGATTATTATAGTACGTCATTGCGCCGAGCTCAAACTCTCGTTAAACTCAGACTGCATTGCGGATGCGGTGGTTACTAGACTAGCCTAATATTGTGCTAACTACTCGGTCTCTAGTAGCTAAGCATCGAAACTTCCTTACTTCTGACCTTTCAAAGACCTTTCCAAATCCCACTGACAGGGATCATATGATCCGCCCCCATATTTAACCCCCATCAATCCCATCCTGGCCTGGTAGGCAATTGTGGTTATTAGGCAAGCACTAGCACTGAGCTCGGTGTTTGTATATTTTTTTGATATACATTTTTTATTCCTTTATAACTCATAATACAAGTGTATTTAAGAGCTACATTTCCTTTGCTTCAGGAATCAGTTATTGATTTTGAATTTAGTATATCAAAAATACTAGGCCTATGCTTCATGGAATTTGGGTCTTGCAGAATGCAGCAGATTTTTATATTTATCATTTAAATTTGGACTGTTGTATCAACTTAAATTTATTGCTTTAACTTTTCCCATTAATATTGTATCTTTACTTTACACTAGGCCTATGCAAAAAAGAAAAGTTTTTATTGTTTTTTAGCTTGCTTTACTATAATTATAAATCAGGGAATCGATTCATTATCTTAATCTTAGTCACCTAGTGGTCCAAAATGGCAAATGCATCGAGAAAGATGTTTTATAGTATTTATAAGTAATGCTTAATTTAATAGCTTAAATATTTAAGCTATTATTTGTAGTTTTTAATAGAGCTAGCCATTTCTGTCTGGTTTTACTTATCTAAATTGAACTTCTAAAAGACATTAAAATTTGGTTAATAAGATAGGTTTAGCTTATTATTTATTATTTCTTTTAGGTAAGCAAAAATAAATTTGTCTACCAAAGCTTTATCTTTTTAGAATTCAAATTAAAATATGCTTAATTATACAATCAAGACATATTTAAGTCTACTAATATTTTTTATTAAAAGTCACAATTTGAACTTGAAGCACATTAAAATGAATAATATAAAGATATATTGCACTGTATATATTAACTTAATTTTGGCTTTTAATAAAAAATTAGAAAAAGATATATAAAAATACATGCTTGGATATTTCAATTGATTCTTTTTTATTTTTTTTTGCCTTCAAGTATATAAATAATCTATATAATATGCTTAAAAAACTATTTAGAATATGAAATTCTAATATATTTTGTTTTTGTGTCTAAATTTAAGTCAATTTTTATTAACTGCTGATGGCAGCACCAGACAAGCTGCTATATAGCCAGACTGCCCTATGGGACAGCCAGACCACAGAGTCCTGCTTGCTCAACTTCAACCAGCAGCCAATGTCTACCACCTTTACCAGTGCCTCTACAGCAGCCACCTCAAGTGCCACCTTGTGCGAACCCAATGGCGACCCATCTGGCTTTTCCAGTGCCACTGCTACAGCAACTGCGGCTGACTCTGGCTATATGTCATCCTCGTCGCTTCACACTGCCTGCATGATCAGCGACCTTGTCAATAAGCTGGTGGACTCAGAAGACGACCAGATGCCGCCACCACTGTTGCCATCCCAGCAGCTGCTGGAGCAGCAACAGCAGCCTATGCATCTGCAAGGCCACCAGCAGCAGCCGCAGCTGCAGGCCGCAATTGACCAGAGAAGTCCGCGGCCGCTTGTGCGCATGCAGCAGCAGCAGAGCTTGCAGCATGCCGTTACGCACCAGCCTAGCCAGCAGTCTCTGCAGTTGCAGAACTGTGTGACCTCTGCTTCCGCTATGCACCCGCAGCAACAGAACTGGATGGCCCTGCAGGCCTGCCACATGGAGACCGTCCAGTCAGGTCGAACCGATGCGGCCATCAAATCAGCTGGTAATGTGACTCGAGTTCCGGTGCAGCAGCAGCAACAGCAGCAGTCGCGCGCTCATCAGCATCCGCAAGCTCTTGTCCTGCCTTCCGCGTCTAACTACATCCTGCTGTCGCAGCACCCGCAGTTTCTTCAACTGGCCCCCAGACCGCTTCATCCGCAGCCTCAGCAACTGGCCCAGCCCTCGTCATCGCTTTCTCAGTCGAGCACCGGTAACCTGGTTGCTATGGAAACTGGTCTGGCTGGTAGCCCAGGCTCCCGCCAGGCCTCAATGACGCGGCGCGCCACCCAGACAGACTCTGAGCGCTCGGCGCGGCTTTCCGAACTGACGGAGCTGCGCCGCCTGCTCGGCAAGGAGCTGCGCCATGCTGAGGCTCGCCTATCCGCGGCCTGGCAGGCTCGGAGATTCAGCGGCGTCCCAGCTGTGGCGCCAACTGGAGCTTCGGTTGGTGCGGCTGCCGCTGCTTCGTGCGGCTCGAACTCCGGCGCCCAGGCAGCCGGATTCTCGCCGCCAAGCTCGCCGCCTCCGCTCGCCAGGCAGCACGGGGCCATGGGCGGCCGGGAGGACCGGGAGCTGCTGGCGGTGTGCCAGGAGCTCAGCCGCTTGCATCAACTGGTGCAGCGGGCTGAGAGGCTGCGAAACGCCGCCCTGCCAGCCGGGGTGCACTCGGCTCTGGACCGGCTGTCCGAGGCGGTGCGCAAGTGCCAGACACGGCGCAAGGAGGAGGTGACGAGCCTGAACAACCGCGGCTCCAGCAGTGGCGGCGGTCGCGCTGTTGAAGAGCGAGACAGCCGGGCGGTGTCAGCGGCTGTTGGCGAGCTATTGGAGCAGCTGCAGGCCGCCAGGACCTGCTTGTGGGCGACCCTGCAGATGGCCGTTGCCGGGGAGGAGGTCGAGGCCGAGGTGGCCGACTGCGGCGGAGACGGCAGCGCTGAGGCCCGAGCGTTCCGCCGGCTGGAGGCGCACCGCCTGAAACTGGCCGAGCGGCGGGCGGATCCCTATGAGGACTGACGGTGATTTAGTTGTGTTGGAAAGGTTCGACTTACCGCTTATTGAAATCGGCTCCAAATGCGAAACTGTGTGGCTCTGTTATGCGGCTTATTGCCCGATTTGGGCAAAATTTGTTATTTTAGTTTTGTTTTACACTCCGTTTTTTGCTTTTGCTCAGTTGCATCTCTGTCGCTTTTTGTTTGTTTTTTTAACAAATTTCTGTCTTTGTCTTTCCAGAGTGTACCCGTATTTGCTATCAGTGTTGCGTTTTGCTGGCGGCGCATTTCAAACGTTTTTGTTGCTTTTGTTTGCCATTTTGGCATCTGCATGGTATTCTCATTGGTTGCTTAAATCAGCCATCTGCTTTTGTCAAATTCAGTTTTGAGCTCCCAGCCTTGACCGGAACTATAGTATTTGTATTTGCATTCTTGTTTCAAACCTCACCTGTGTTTTCACCTGTCTTCAACAGTAAGCATTCCCAGATAGAACTCTCATCAAGTTGGTCCCGTTTTTACACCTCCATATCGAGCCCAGTTGCACACTTGCCTACCTACAGTAGTATGTTTAATGCATGACGCACGGTAAATGCAGTTTTTTGTTGGAGTAATTTTGGCAAACAGATTTTCGACCGACCCTTTTTACGAGCGTAATGTGGCGACAGATTTTACTTCACCGATCAGCTTTGGCCTTTCATTTTTTTGTCTGACTCACAATGAAGCAGTTCATTTTGTCTTCTTCTCTTCTTTGATTTTCAATGTTTTGCTAGGATTGCAACTCGTTGCGTCTTTCGCCCCCTCACTCAGTTTTGACTCGTTTTGTATCCGCGTTTGAGTATCTGAATCCGATCAGAAGTTTCAGTTTTTCAGTGCCAAGCAGGAAATACATCCGATTAGCCCTTGTTACGTTTGGAAGTTGCCAATTTTAAACAAATGTCCTCTTCTTTTAAAGTCTTTTTAAATACTTGATGACGCTGCAATGCGAACTACAATGTACACTCTTAGAATGTCCTAGTACACATGGGATTCCCTGCGACAGCGTACGTACTTAGGATTCCCCCGTTCCCTGCTACAATGTACATACTTGGGATTCCCCCGTTCCCCGCTACAATGTACATACTTGGGATTCCCCCGTTCCCCGCTACGGTGTACACATGTGGAATTCCCCCCCTGCAGTGTACACTTGGAATTCCTCCGTTCCCCGCTGCAGTGTACATACTTGGGATTCCCCGGTTCCCCGCTACGGTGTACGCATTTGGGATTCCCCGATCCTCATTAAAATGTACGCACTTGGGAATTGAAAGTCCTCGATGCAGTGTACGTATAATATAAGCCGAGTTGCAAATTAAGCTTCAAATACGGGGTGCAAGTAGCGGCCCCCACAGTGCTAGAAATTGCAGCCGTGCCATTGTCTGTAACACCTGGCACCTTGCACTGGGTTCAGGCTTATTTCTATATCTATTGTGTACACACCTGGATTCCCCGTCACAATGTACATGTTTAGATTGGGCATTGTCATGATTAGTTCATGCGAGCCTAGTGAATTTGATAAGACGCTTGTGGATTCACCAGCATGCTCAGATTATTCACAATCACACGCCTTCGCATCGCTGCATTCTTCATTCCCGCCCAGTCTGGCCCGGTAGCCATGGCAACCCAGCCTCGCACACCCGGCATCATCACCGTTTGCGCGGTCCAACCAGCTAACAGCGAGCCGCTTCAGCGCTGCCTCTGGCCGCTGCTCGCCGGCGACGTCTTCGGCCCCGGCCGGCCTGTCCGGCTGCGATTGTGCGACCCGGCCGACCTGCCCGCCTGCCGGGACCTGGCGGCCGGCCTGCTGGACTCCGGCCTGGCGCCCGGACCCGGCCACGGCCTGCTGGCCACGGACAGCCTGTCAGCCGGGCTGGAGGGCGCCGACTTCTGCCTGCTGCGGCCGGCCGACCTGGCCTGGGCGGCGGTGCGGCCGCTGTGCCGGCAGCTGCGGCTTCGGGCGGGCCAGGCGCGGCTGGTGGCGCTGCTCAGCGGCGGGCGAGGCGATGAAGCGGAGAAGCTGGCCGAGTTTCGGCGCTGCGGCCTGCCGGTCAGCAAGCTGTCGGAGTGTCCGGGCGGCCGGCGGGGCTTGGCTGACTGCCAGCGGCTCTGCCGCCTGCTGTCCGAATTGGAGGCGCGGCCGGCCAAACTGTCCGAGGAGCTGCCGCCTGCTCCGGCACCGCTGCTGCTCCCAGCTCGCATATGAGCTGCATTCTGACAGATACGAACCAAGGACCGCTGAGTAGCAGGAGAACGGTGCGGCTGAACATGTTCACGCATGAAGTGCGCACTTCAAAATTTGGGAAATGTTAAAAACTAGAAGGCCCAATTTTAATAAATGCAGATTGAACTCGCCGAACTTCTGTGCTCACGAACCCGAGGCATGCGCGAGTAGCGCGTGTTTCTAGTCAGAATCATAATAATTCCACCGAACCGCATGGGGTCCAAATCTAAATGCAGAGAATGTCAGGCAAGCATGAAATCCATTGGACCTTTCACTCATGATCCAGCACTACGGATGTCCAGGAATTTGCTGTGGCTATAGGTAAACTATTCAATTTATCGCTGTCCTTCGCTGATTTATTCATCTACTGTCAACTTTGACTTTGATTGTAAATGCGCTTTTTTTCATTACTAATTGTCTTTGTATTTGGCTGAACAAATTCTTTTAATTTTTGTTGCAACCAGATTGACTTTGAATCGGCCGGGCCCCGAGTGCCCAGCCACTGCATTTGATTCTGCCGTTCCTTCAAATTAGATACCTGATTTCTTATTCAGGCTCTCATGCACTTATAATGCTTCATTTATCTCACCCTACCAGCCTTAGATCTCACCCCATCAGCCTTAGAGACCATCCTACCAGCCTTAGATCTCACCATAAAAATCTTAGATCTCACCCTACCAGCTTTACCGGTAGATCTCACCCTACCAGCCTTGATCTCACCCTACTAGCTTTAGATCTCACCCTACCACTCCTTGATCTCACCCTAGCAGCCTTAGATCTCACCCTACCAGCCTTGATCTCACCCTACCACTCCTTGATCTCACCCCATCAGCCTTAGAGACCATCCTACCAGCCTTAGATCTCACCATAAAAATCTTAGATCTCACCCTACCAGCTTTACCGGTAGATCTCACCCTACCAGCCTTGATCTCACCCTACTAGCTTTAGATCTCACCCTACCACTCCTTGATCTCACCCTAGCAGCCTTAGATCTCACCCTACCAGCCTTGATCTCACCCTACCACTCCTTGATCTCACCCCATCAGCCTTAGAGACCATCCTACCAGCCTTAGATCTCTCCATAAAAGTCTTAGATCTCACCCTACCAGCTTTACCGGTAGATCTCACCCTACCAGCTTTATATCTCAACCTACCAGCTTTAGATCTCACCCTACCACTCCTTGATCTCACCCTAGCAGCCTTAGATCTCACCCTACCAGCCTTAGAGCTCATCCTACCAGTCTTTGATCTCACCCTAGCAGCCTTAGATCTCACCCTAGCAACCTTATATCTCAACCTAAAAGTCTTAGATCTCACCCTACCAACTTTAAATCTCACCCTACCAGCCTTAGATCTCACCCTACCAACTTTAAATATCACCCTACAAGCTTTAAATCTCACTCTAAAAGCTTTAGATCTCACCCTACTAGCTTTTGATCCCACCCTACTAGCCTTCGATCTCATCCTACCATTCCCAAATCTAATCTAATCTAACAATCTAATCCATCTCTTTCAGCTGGCGCACCGGCGCTCGGACATCTTGGCGAACCTCTGCCGATCGTCCATCCAGTCGCCGGTGCACCGGACGCCGCTTCTGCTGACCGCGGCCTCGGCCTCCAGATGGCGGTGCTCGAGCAGCGGCGCCGCTGCCGGTGACCCGTCGGCCAGGCTGGCCCGCGCCTACGCCGCCCTGGGCGTGGCCGCCGATGCTACCGACGCCGAGCTGAAGGCCGCCTTCGTCCGGCTGGCCAAGCTGCACCACCCGGACGCGGCCGGCGACGGCGGAAGCACCGCCAAGTTCATCGAGGCGCAGGACGCCTACGCACTGGCCGCTCGGCACCGCCGGCAGAGCGGCAGCGGCGGCTTGACGGAGGAGTTCTCAGTTGAGGCGGCCACGGAGGAGGCGCTGGGCCGGTTCGACATTCGACACACGGCGCCGCAGCACCGGCAGTACTTGGAGTTCGACGGCATCGGCTCCGGGACGCCGTCGGAGCGGCAGCGGCAGCGGGAGCAGTGGCGGGTGCACCGGG
Source organism: Macrostomum lignano (assembly GCA_002269645.1). Taxonomy (NCBI): domain Eukaryota; kingdom Metazoa; phylum Platyhelminthes; family Macrostomidae; genus Macrostomum; species Macrostomum lignano. Next base: position 232,734 of record NIVC01001659.1, on the reverse strand, counting down.
CCGTCGAGAATGTCCGCGAGTTCCGCATCGCCCGCCTGCAGCAGGAGGCGGCCGCCGCTTCCGGCACTGCCGTGGCCACCGCGGCGCCGTCATTGAAGAGCTCGGAGCGCCGGTCGGCGAAGAATTTCCGGACGCACTCGCTGATTGACAGGCTGGTGGAGGATCTCATTCAGGTGCGGCCCGAAGTGCTTTGAAATCCAAGCCAGCTGGTTTCTAGGAAGAGAAATATCCCTGTAAGAGCGTCTGGCAGACCGTTGAAGGCTAGGAGAGGCAGCCCGCTGAAGGCTAGCAGAGGCAGCCCGCTGAAGGCTAGGAGAGGCAGCCCGCTGAAGGCTAGGAGAGGCAGCCCGCTGAAGGCTAGGAGAGGCAGCACGCTGAAGGCTAGGAGAGGCAGCCCGCTGAAGGCTAGCAGGGAGCGGGAGTCCAAGCGCGGAAGCGGTACCCGACGCCTCCTCCACCGCCCCCGCGCAGGACTCGCTGAGCCGCGGCGAGCTGCAGAGCTGCCGGTACTTCGGCAAGCCGCTGCCGGACCGCACAGCTGGGGGCAACGCGGACCCGTTCGCGGACTCGATGACGCACAAGCTCAACTCCATCCTGGCCAGCAACGGCTACGAGCCCGACTGGCTGCTGCTGGACAAGGCTGTCCGCGCCGGCGCCGCCGAGATCCGCAACCGGCTGACCGATGCCCGCAGTCGCCTCGGCCGCTGGCCGTTCAGCGAGGCGGACTCGGCCGCCTGGGAGCGAGCGCTGGCCGACTGCGCCGCGACAGTGTCCGAGCTCAACCAGCAGGTGGACCAGCTCAATCTGACGGTGCCCACCCTGCAGCAGCAGCGCTGCCACTACCGGCTGGACAGTCTGGCCCGGCCAATCGCCCAGGACAACTCGCTGGCTCACAGCTGGCGGCCGCCTGTGCGACCCCAGCAGCAGCGGCAGCGGCTGGAACTTGACGCTTTCAGCACTGCCGATCTGTTCTCCCTGAGCACCCTGCGGCAGGCTTGGGCCGACCTGCGGGATGCTCTGTTCAAGGGCTCGAAGGAGAGCTGACTGGCTGACCGGTTGGGGTGGGTGCTGGTGCCATGACGGGTTGGGGTGGGTGCCGGTGCCATGACGGGTTGGGGTGGGTGCCGGTGCCATGACGGGCTGGGGTGGGTGCCGGTGCCATGACGGGTTGGGGTGGGTGCTGGTGCCATGACTGGTTGGGGTGGGTGCTGGTGCCATGACGGGTTGGGGTGGGTGCTGGTGCCATGACGGGCTGGGGTGGGTGCCGGTGCCATGACGGGCTAGGGTGGGTGCCGGTGCCATGACGGGCTGGGGTGGGTGCCGGTGCCATGACTGGTTGGGGTGGGTGCTGGTGCCATGACGGGCTTGGGTGGGTGCTGGTGCCAGCGGCTCCAGCTTAATGCGCCAGCCTCGACTCGCACTCGATGGAGAGAGAGAGAGAGAGAGTGGTTACTACTCTATCATCAGGGGGTTTAAAATCCCCGACGGCTCACCTGGTGTTGGTACAGATGTACACATGCACACTTGACCAACCAGTCAGCCTATTCAACCACAGTTACTATTGTAGCTGTGATCATGTAACGCATGATGTTTTTGTTTGGCCCGCACTAATGTACTCACCCATGTGTACTCGAGCGGAACTGATTTGTACAGTATTATTTGCTCTTTAGCTAGACCACGTTGGAATAAGCAAATAAATTTTAACACTGACGATTTTATCGATGATGGATAATCCAGCCATCCAGGGCTACAATTGAGGTTCGCCTGAGTATCTTTATTATTTTCTGTTGAGAAAGGTTCGGCTCCCAGCTGTTACTTTGTAAACAGTAAGTCATTTCAGCCACTTCAGCGCTCCAGTCGCTTGAGCCCCCGTGCAGGGGAATCCCAGTCGCTTGAGCCCCCGTGCAGGGGAATCCCAATCGCTTGAGCCCCGGTGCAGGGGAATCCCAGTCGCTTGAGCCCCTGTGCAGGGGAATCCCAGTCGCTTGAGCCCCTGTGCAGGGGAATCCCAGTCGCTTGAGCCCCGGTGCAGGAGAATCCCAGTCGCTTGAGCCCTGTGCAGGGGAATCCCAGTCGCTTGAGCCCCGGTGCAGGGGAATCCCAGTCGCTTCAGGCTCATCGCACCTGGTCCTTGTCAGCCATAGAATCCAGGAAGGCGTACATGTGCATCGGCTTCTATTCGAATAGCCAGGAACAGGTTATAATTCTCATGCTAGGATTTGGCATCCAGGACCTGACGAATGCTTGGCTGTTATTCACTCGGTCGTCACCAAGCCAAGGACCGCCCTGACACGGGCGCTGCATTGTTTCTAAGATAAAAAGCTTTATTGCTCACGTATATTTGAAGAAATACATTGCCAAGATAAGCGAGCGATAGTTTATTTGTTTAAGCAGCGCCAATTCAGCAGTTTGTGGGACTTCAGATATTTAGGGAATAGAAAATTAACTCTTGATTCCAACTGCTAGGTTCAGTGTAAAAACGTTTTCTGTTGGAGACGTAGACGGTCAGAAGTTTTCTAAGAATCCTTCTAATGGTCTGGGATAAACACTGCCGCTGCGTGGGTCACATTATCCACCCACCGCCACCCACACCCGTATTTACAGCCGGACTGACGGACCCCATTCTGCTGGTAGCATCAGCCCCTCCCGGGTGGCCCCGCCCAGACCGGTGCAGTGAGCCGCCTACAGCTGAATTGGCCTGCCTGATTTCACCGGATTGCAGAGCCAGCAGCTTCTACTGGCATAGCCCTGTGCGATGGATGGCTCTGCACTTCGATGCGCCTCGCATGCATCAACCAACTGCTAGAAGCACGAGCGCAAAACGCATCGCTCATTGGGTCTTTTAGTTTGAAACTGCTGTGCGGTCACTGCGGTCACTTCCCCGCCGCCGGGGCCTCGCCCGCGCCGCCGCCGCCCTTGAACTTGACGCGCACGAAACTCTCCGGCACCTCAACGCCGTGCACCGCGCAGTTGTAGAAGGTCATCTCCGACTTGCTGTCGGCGCCACCCTCCGCAGCCTCCTGGCCGATGCTGCCTTCCTCATCGTCCTCCTCCGAATCGGAGACGAAGACCTCGGACAGGCCGGCCACGGAGCTGGGCCGGCTGCCGCAGCTGGTGGACGGGTGGCGCTGGTGCGGCTGGTGCGGCTGCTGGCCGGACCGGATCGACGGGGCTAGCGAGGCGAACGGGCTGGCGGCCTGGGAGGCGGTGGCGCCCTCCAGCCAGCGCTGCACGGGGTGCTTGGTGGACTCGCGCACCTGTGCGAGCTTGCAGCGCAGCGACCACTCGGACTCGATCACCTGCCGAGGGGGCCACAGCGTCAGCTAAATTCATTGAATATAAAATCAGGACGACTGGAGTAGGACGGGGCAGTGAAGTTTCTTAGAAAATCTGTGAAGGCCAGCTTTGTGCAAAAATACACTGCAGAGATGGGAAATTTTCGGCACACAAATAGCAACATATCTGAATAAAAAGCAGAGCGAGTTGCATTGCTTCACCGGGTTTTGTAAAGCTTTCTTCGTCAACAAGGCAGCCTTCAAAGTCGCTTTAAGAAAGGAACGATTCGCAGATCCCTCGTAAAATGTGCAGATTTTACTGGATGCCATGTACGAGGGCAGTCCAAAAAGTAGTGTTAATTTTCATTATCTCTTGTTCTGCTGATCCAAATAACATCATTTTGCACAGATTTATAGCGGCAACTCTCTTCTTTATTTTAACTTTAACATCATTAAAAACAGACAATGGAAACAAAAGTTATAATAAACTAAAATGTAGCAGGACCTTGAGAATAGACTTACAGTAAGTAGGCAAGTTAACAAAAATTCGAAGTGGTAGCTGACAAATGGGTAACTGGCCGCAGTGAATGCTGCAAAATGACTCCGGTAAATGACTGCTAAGACCCATGAGCCGATGAAGTTGAGCATGAATCTCGGCTCAACTGTCCCCCGTCCCCCAAAGGGTGTATATCACACTCCTCTGAGCAACACTTGAATGCACATCGAGGAATTTTAGCGCAGAAAAGAGGGAACAAACAGCAATAAAGCTGAAGCCCAGTTTAAAATATTCTGTTGCTTTAAAAGCTATATGCTTCTCCAAGTGTTTACATACATGTAGATATCTCTTTGTCACAGCAGCCTAACAAAGAAGTCTGAGTGCATTCAATCAAAAGTACTTTCGCTACTTTCCGCTAACTTGTCGAATTACTGTAAGTCTGGTCGAGGTCCTGCTACATTTTAGTTCATAACTTTTGTTTACATTGTCTGTTTTTAATGATGTTAAAGTTAAAATAAAGAAGAGAGTTGCCGCTATAAATTTGTGCAAAATTCAGTTTTCCACATGACTCGCCTTCTGCACTAGACTTCGGAATTGCGCTGGAAATGCAGCTACGTTTTCTGAAGGGGATTTCGCAAGGTTCGCTGAACCGCACAGCGCTGAATGGCTCTTCGCCAACGGAAAGACCGCACCAGAATGATTGAAACAACTGCATGAAATTTCGGCGGAACTCTGCTTGCTTCCCCGTCTCCAATGCCAGCCTTTTCCCGGGGGTTGGGGTCAGTCGATCCCCTTGACCCCTACCCCTGGATCCGCCAGTGAGTTCAAGCTCCGAGTTTGAGATGCATTTGAGCAATGTAATAACTATACTAAGGGCTATACTATAACTATACTATCGGGAGGGGGAGGTCAAAGGACTCCCTTGACCCCCTTGGATCCGCCAATACCGTGGTCTTCAGTAGCATTTCAAGCGAATATACATGTAGCTTGATAATTTGAGTGCACAGCTCAAACGAAACGCATGCTTGCTCTATTTGAAATTCGGAAGGTGATTTTAATTGCCAGTGGGCGTCCATTCTTAGCCGTCCATGGTTGCCCATGGTTGTTGGCTGCAGCCGCTCACCTGCGATTCGAGGCTCTCCAGCCTCTGCAGCTCCGGAGGCTGCTGCGGCTGAGGCGTTTGACTCTCGGCTTCCGCCGCAAGCGCCGCATCCCCGGCTTCATCCGCTGCCTCCGTCTGGCGGTCCTCCTCGTCCGCCGCGGCCAGCAGGAGGACTTTATTGGCGTAGGCCTCGCCCAGGTCGTGATAGACCGGCTGCCGCTCGTCGTCAAGGACGCTGAGAATCTCCAGGTAGGCGGCCATGGCCAGTTCGTTGCGCAGTGTGGCCTCGTCCGGCTCCTGGAAGTCCGTCTGGCTGGCCACGGAGCGCTGCAGGCCGGTGTCGCTGAGGTCTGCCATGCTTTGGGCGCTGCGCTGGGGGAGTTGGCCGCGGCCTGCCAGTTTTATCCTGGCGCATGACGCATGCTGCTGGAAGTCTTCCCAACCTACCCGGCCCCTCTCTGCCCCAAAAACCGCCAGCCCTGTGTGCCAATGTGCGTCTCGGCGCGGGGCTGCGTCGGGAATTTCTCTGGACCCCTGTGACTCGCCATGCAGTTCGCTGTCGGGCGGCCGCTGCTGCAGATCGATGCCCCTTCCGTGCAGAGCAACCTGTAGCAACATCACGTGTTGGCACGGACCGGCCTGTACACCAGGCTGGCTGATCTGGGGAACGGAGGTCCACTGGAAGGGAAACATATGGGAAAATTCCAGGTGCAGAAAGCGGGAGATGCTGGTGGAAGTGAAAGGAAAGAAAGGAAAAGACAGAGCAGAACACGACTGACAGGACAGATAGGACAGGACACGACTGACAGGACAGGACAGGAAGGGTCAGACAGGGTTAGACAGTCACTCGTACACGCCACAAGGGCAAGACAAATGCAGTGTCAGACAGGGACGCCTTCCTCAGTGCTGTAAGCTGATCTCAGGCGTGCGGGCTGAACACGTCGGTTGTTCGAATCCTGGAGGATACCTGCGCATGCAGTTGGCTGTGATGGAATGGTCGTAAGACAAAATTCCTATGAAGCGTTAAAATAAAGAGTCCTCACTTTTTAACACATGCTCTCGTTATAACAAAAATCTTAACGGTAAATCGTAATTATAAACTAACGATTTCTAATTTTTCTACTTTACAAATTCAAGTTTGCTAAATAGACTAATTAAAAAATATCTTAACGACAGTCCGTAAGTATTAATGAAAACTCCTATGAAAAGATCTGGTCTGGGTGCGAGAGGGTGAGACAGGGAGAGTAGAATGGAGAGAAAGGTAGAGAGAGTGAGACACAGAGACTGAGGCAGGGAGAGTGAGACACAGAGACTGAGGCAGGGAGAGTGAGACACAGAGACTGAGGCAGGGAGAGTGAGACAGAGACTGAGGCAGGGAGAGTGAGACAGAGACTGAGGCAGGGAGAGTGAGACAGAGACTGAGGCAGGGAGAGTGAGACACAGAGACTGAGGCAGGGAGAGTGAGACACAGAGACTGAGGCAGGGAGAGTGAGACACAGAGACTGAGGCAGGGAGAGTGAGACAGAGACTGAGGCAGGGAGAGTGAGACAGAGACTGAGGCAGGGAGAGTGAGACAGAGACTGAGGCAGGGAGAGTGAGACACAGAGACTGAGGCAGGGAGAGTGAGACACAGAGACTGAGGCAGGGAGAGTGAGACACAGAGACTGAGGCAGGGAGAGTGAGACACAGAGACTGAGGCAGGGAGAGTGAGACACAGTGACTGAGGCAGGGAGAGTGAGACAAAGACAGAGAGTGAGACAGAGGCCGAGTGGGATAAGGCGTTGACTGCCAGTCAAACTTCAAGCCAATAGCCGTCAATCAGCAGCAGCTCAGCCTGTTGTCCATCGACTCCGTCCCGGAGCTGCCTCAACTCGATTCGCTGGCGCGGCTCCACATCCTCCTCACCAGCTTAAGTCAGGTGGTGCCTGAGCGCCTCCTCGCGGACCGGCAAGCAGCTCAAGGCATGGCCCACTGGAAGTACTTTCCCGGCGACTATCTAGTAATGTTTGCCGTGGCAACCATTCTGACGGCGCTGCTCAGCTACTATTCCGCTTGCTGCTGCCTGCGCAGGTGCTGCCAGCCGCAGCAGCCGCCGCAGAGTCGATGGCGGATCCCGACCGACTATAACCGAGGACGACCGCTGCCCTCCCTGGAGCCCGACAACTACAGCGACGAGTTTGAGTACTGCTACCGTTGCCGGGCCTTCGTGTTGGCGGAGGACAGCGACGGCTGCTGCATCGGAGGCCGCGAGCACGTCACCAGCCGGGAGCTCTTCCGCATGACCGCGCGAGCGGCGACTACCGAGCCACCTGCCGCCGAGCCTCCGGCAGCTGGCGACGCTGATACAGACTCTGGGAGCGATGAAGGCGGCAAAGAAGAAACCGGCGGCGCCAAAGGAGAGACCGGCGGCGCTAAAGGAGAGACCGGCGGCATTAAAGAAGAGGCTGGTGGCGCTAAAAGAAAGGCTGGTGGCGCCAAAGGAGAGACCGGCGGCACCAAAGAAGAGACCGGAGGCGCCAAAGGAGAGACCGGCGGCGCCAAAAAAGAGACCGGCGGCGCCAAAAAAGAGACCGGCGGCGCCAAAGGAGAGACCGGCGGCACCAAAGAAGAGACCGGCGGCACCAAAGAAGAGACCGGAGGCGCCAAAGGAGAGACCGGAGGCGCCAAAGGAGAGACCGGCGGCGCCAAAAAAGAGACCGGCGGCGCCAAAGGAGAGACCGGAGGCGCCAAAAAAGAGACCGGCGGCGCCAAAGGAGAGACCGGCGGCGCCAAAAAAGAGACCGGCGGCGCCAAAGAAGAGACCGGAGGCGCCAAAAAAGAGACCGGCGGCGCCAAAACAGAGACCGGCGGCGCCAAAGGAGAGACCGGCGGCGCCAAAAAAGAGACCGGCGGCGCCAAAGAAGAGACCGGAGGCGCCAAAAAAGAGACCGGCGGCGCCAAAACAGAGACCGGCGGCGCCAAAGGAGAGACCGGCGGCGCCAAAGGAGAGACCGGCGGCACCAAAGGAGAGACCGGCGGCACCAAAGACTTTGCCAAAGAAGAGACCGGCGGCGCCAAAGAAGAGACCGGAGGCGCCAAAAAAGAGACCGGCGGCGCCAAAGGAGAGACCGGCGGCGCCAAAAAAGAGACCGGCGGCGCCAAAGAAGAGACCGGAGGCGCCAAAAAAGAGACCGGCGGCGCCAAAACAGAGACCGGCGGCGCCAAAGGAGAGACCGGCGGCGCCAAAAAAGAGACCGGCGGCGCCAAAGAAGAGACCGGAGGCGCCAAAAAAGAGACCGGCGGCGCCAAAAAAGAGACCGGCGGCGCCAAAGGAGAGACCGGCGGCACCAAAGAAGAGACCGGCGGCACCAAAGAAGAGACCGGAGGCGCCAAAGGAGAGACCGGAGGCGCCAAAGGAGAGACCGGCGGCGCCAAAAAAGAGACCGGCGGCGCCAAAGGAGAGACCGGAGGCGCCAAAAAAGAGACCGGCGGCGCCAAAGGAGAGACCGGCGGCGCCAAAAAAGAGACCGGCGGCGCCAAAGAAGAGACCGGAGGCGCCAAAAAAGAGACCGGCGGCGCCAAAACAGAGACCGGCGGCGCCAAAGGAGAGACCGGCGGCGCCAAAAAAGAGACCGGCGGCGCCAAAGAAGAGACCGGAGGCGCCAAAAAAGAGACCGGCGGCGCCAAAACAGAGACCGGCGGCGCCAAAGGAGAGACCGGCGGCGCCAAAGGAGAGACCGGCGGCACCAAAGGAGAGACCGGCGGCACCAAAGACTTTGCCAAAGAAGAGACCGGCGGCGCCAAAGGAGAGACCGGAGGCGCCAAAAAAGAGACCGGCGGCGCCAAAGGAGAGACCGGCGGCAAGATCAAAGAAGGGTCGCCCAGGCCAGCCGCCCGGCCAAAGCTGGAGCAGACGAGTTTTTAGGCCGCCATCAAAAACGCCTGATCGATTTGCAGCAAATAACTGATGAAGCGCGCGCCAGTCCGAGCTAGCGGACTCCTAGGACGCAAAAAACTTTATGATTCATCTACCGATTTCAAAATCTGCCCAATGCATTAAAGACCATTTTAAACGCCTAAAGAAGGCATGGTCTCGTATTTAGTGTTCCTGCGTCCTCGTAAGCCAATTATCCAATCTTGAAGGCTTTGATTTCTGTTGTTTCGGCAAACTGCGCCCCCAGTGTTGCTTCTGTCTGGCGAGGTGCAGAGTGCAGGACAGCTAAATTTCAGTGCGGGTTACTTCTGCTCAAGTCTGATTCCATCGAGAGAACAGAGAGCGTATTATTGCAAACCTGAACCGTTTTATCTATCTTTGGCTTTTGGAGGGGCCCTCTCGAATCGATTCCAACGCTTGGCGAGAAGCAGCGCTCACTTCTGTTGCTATTCGCCGCTCCCTTGCACAATACAAGCGTATTAGCCCCCCGTTACCACTGACCCGCCAAGCTTAACTCAAGCGGCCTCCTGATTGGCTGAAGGCTCATCACAAGGACAACCTGATTAACCAAAAGACAGAGCTAACGCAGAACAAGCTCAAATGCTTAGGGCTTACTTTGAGGGCGAAACGATTTAGCGAACAATAAGAGCAATTATAGAGCAGGAAAAATATTTTATTGTGCTTCATTAATTAAGTAAGTAAGCATTACAGCTCTGGTTTAAGTATGGTGAAGTCATAACGCTGCGATAGCATTTGGTACAGCTACATGTACAGTAGGGACAGCAAGGCTTGTCAAGCCGGACGACACAAAAACCGGTGCTTACGAAACAAAATTCCTCCGGTAACAGGCGATGAACCGATTCGGGATGAGTAATTGATTAACTGAGAGCAGCGATGGGAGCACAGCGGCCGGGGTGCCCGACTAGCCCGAATATCACGGCAGTCGGCAGAAAACTCAGCAAAAAACCGAGAAAAACCAAGACTAGGCGGCCAGGAAGAGACGGCGGATGGGGAAGATGCTGAGCATTGATAAACAAGTTACGCGAGCGTCGAAACGGAAGAGCCTTGGAGCCAGTGGAGCCTTGAGAAAATTGAAAACAATACTTCGTACGCCGGATAAGAGCTGGCCCGCTCTGCCAGGAAAGTCCCAGAGAAACCTGGCCAGTCAGCATAGCCCTGGGCTCCGACCGCGGCTCACGCGGCGTCCTCCCCTCCTTCCCCGACCGGAGCTCCAGCCGCCGCCGCAGCTCTTCGGCGCACCTCCTGGCCGGTGGCAGGCTCGGCCTCTTCAGCAGCTTCAGCGTCAGCCGCCGCAGCGTCTCCGGATTCTCCGTTCACCTCGCCGGCGTCCGCGGCTTCGCCCGCAGCTGCTGCCGCGGGAGTCGAGGCTGCCGAAGACGACGAGTCCTCCCGGCCGGCCTCGCCGCCAGCCCCAGCCGCCGAAGTTGACGCAGCCGGCCGGAGGTCCGTCAGCGACTGCCACTGCGGCCGGCCGGGCTGCGGGGACGCCTCGCCAAGGGGCAGCACGGGCGGGTTGGGCAGCGGCTGCCTGGGCGAGTGCAGGTAGGCGCAGTAGGCGCAGCGCCAGGCCAGGTGCGGGAACTCCTCGGCCATCGCCATGCCGTTGTGGCTGCAGCAGCGCCGGCAGATCAGGGCGTAGCGGCGGTCGGCGCCGTCTCCGACCAGCAGGTCGATGATGCGGTCCATGGCGGAGCGGTCGCGGCTCAGCACAGGCCGCGGCAGCTGGGGCCGCGGCAGAGGCTGCTGCTGCATCGGCGGCGGAGGCTGCTGCTGATTCGGCGCCGGCAACAGCTTGCGCAGCACGACTCCCTGCGGCGGCTGGGGCTGCGGCGCCGCTGGCTGCTGCTGCTGAGGCGGCGGTCGCTTGGCCAGCGATGACTTGGCGAAAAACTGGCCGGGCTTCACCGCGGCCGGAGCCTGCGGCTGCTGGAACTCGGCCTTGAACCGGTCCGGATCGAAGCGGTCCAGGATCTCCTTCGCCCGCTTGTAGGTCTCGGTGTCCATGACCCGGTCCAGCACCTTCCGCTTGTCCTCCCTCAGGCGGCTGGCCCGGGCCTCGCAGCCGGCCAGCGAGCGCACGAAAATCCACAGCAGGAAGCGGCGCAGCGCGTAAAACAGCGGCAGCACGAAGACGAAGGCGGCCACGTGCAGCAGCTGGGTGAGGCGGCTGGCCACGGGCAGGCAGTAGACATAGTACACTCCCAGGGCGCTGGGGTAGCCGATGAGGAAGGCGATGAGCAGGTAGCCCAGCAGGCGCTTCTGCAGGCGCAGCTGGTTCTGGCGCCAGGCCTCCAGGCGGTTGAGCTGGGCCTCGATGGACTCCAGCTCGGCCACCGAGTCCTTGGGCCGCCGAAAGTAGCTGAGCAGCAGGCCCATGCTGCACTCACGGCTCTGCACTCACTGCGGCGGGTCGAAAGGGCGCGAATTCGAAATCTCAAGGCACCGAGTCTCAGGCATGAATGCAGCGGCAAGGTTTTCATTATGCCACCTGTATCACTAGCCTGAGTCACCTGTATCACTAGCCTGAGTCACCTGTATCACCAGTCTGAGTCACCTGTATCACTAGCCTGAGTTACCTGTATCACTAGCCTGAGTTACCTGTATCACTAGCCTGAGTTACCTGTATCACTAGCCTGAGTTACTTGTATCACTAGCCTGAGTCACCTGCATCACTAGCCTGAGTCACCTGTATCAGCAGCCTGTGCTACCTGTATTTCAACACTGTGCTACCTGGTTATACTCGTAGGTAATATATTTACAAACACATTCAAGTGGCCACTCAGAATTTTCCCTTTTAATAGTGCAACACACAAGTACCATAATGGCTTCAGACTGCATAATTCAGACCCAAGGACTTCTGAAGCCAAAACCTGGTCGAAAAGCCAAGCTATGCTGATGCACCGGCCGGGTTTCCCCAGCACGATTCCTTTAAACCCAGAGTTGTCAAATTCTCGAGACTTTGCGCATTGAAGCGATGCAAGTTATTAGTGCTGTAGCAATGAAATATGACGCACCTCACGTTTAATATATATATATCTGGTTGGCATAGTGAAAGTCCCTAAACACAAATTAAAGTGTACGTGCTGCATAGATAAAAAGCAAGAATAGCTAAATGAGCTCTAGTTTAATCAGCACAAAGATACTCGAATACTTCAGTAGGGTTTTTGCCTAACACAGACGTTGCACAGTGCTGCAATCACCGCGGAACTTAAGAGCAAATAATTCAAACATTCGGTCATTCGAACGAGTCATCGAAACGGTACGCGTCCTCAAGGAAGTCCTTCTTGGCGTAGCCGAAGGCGGCCTTCTGCACGGCCGGGCGCATCGCCGTGTTGATGAGATAGACGGCGAAGGCGGCGATGAGCAGCAGGGCCAGCAGCAGCTGCACCAGCAGTTCGAACCGCTGGCCAATGCTGGCTGAGGCAAACAAAGACCTGCCGGCTGCCGGAGCGACGCTGCTGAATGGCAGCAGCCAGGAGTCGGCGGCGGAGGTCGCCATCCTTTGGGCTGGTCAGCCTGACTGAGCTCAGAGTTGCTCAGAGTTGGTGAGCAGCAGAGAATATCGAGCCCTCCATATTCTCTGGTGAGCAGCAAATGGATGCGCGTGGCGCTGATTGCAGCGCCTGGCGCTTGTGGCCATAGACAACAGCTCAGCGGGGAGAACTTGCGGCTGAGGGCTGCCCTAGTGGCTTCCCCAGGCTAAATATAGATTGGGGCGGCCGCCGACGCTCGAGGCACAGATTATCACACACTGTGCTGTTGGAGTCCTTAATCCCAGGCCAGATTATCTCCCAGTGTACTGTTGGAGTCCTTAATCCCAGGCCAGATTATCTCCCAGTGTACTGTTGGAGTCCTTAATCCCAGGCCAGATTGGCATCCAGTGTGCTGTTAGAGTCCTTAATCCCAGGCCAGATTATCTCCCAGTGTACTGTTGGAGTCCTTAATCCCAGGCCAGATTATCTCCCAGTGTACTGTTGGAGTCCTTAATCCCAGGCCAGATTATCTCCCAGTGTACTGTTGGAGTCCTTAATCCCAGGCCAGATTATCTCCCAGTGTACTGTTGGAGTCCTTAATCCCAGGCCAGATTAGCACCCACTGAGCTGTTAGAGTCCTTAATCCCAGGCCAGATTATCTCCCAGTGTGCTGTTGGAGTCCTTAATCCCAGGCCAGATTATCTCCCACTGTGCTGTTAGAGTCCTTAATCCCAGGCCAGATTAGCACCCACTGTGCTGTTAGAGTCCTTAATCCTAGGCCAGATTAGCACCCAGTGTGCTGTTGGAGTCCTTAATCCGCAAACTCTCAGACCAGAAGTAGCGACTCAAGCCCGAGATTTTGAGAACATGAATAAACCATTCAAATAAGGTCAAATTATTTAGCCAGAAAAAAAGCAACATACCCGAAAGCCAAAGCACTACTCATAGTAGTACACAGTGAGCGCTGAGGATTTCAGCACCAGAACAGACAGAACAAGCAACTACCCAACTACACAAAAATGCCTAAACAGCCTGCATCGCTAGCAAAAATTAAATATAAAATAACACAATGGTTTTTTTAAACGCCCACACGTAAGTCTCCCAATAGCTGTGGGATTTAAATCCCAAATTTTATTGAATTACTAATTAGCAGAATAAGCAAGAATTCGCGGAATCCACACAAAAACTTATTCGACAGAATGAAACAGAGAGCAGAACAAAGATCTGAGGCAACATCGGGCCACCCGTCACCCAGCAAAAGCATCTGGACACAGCAAACACTCGTATTACACGACGGTTTACAGTAACAGTGAGAGTTGGGGCAGCGCACCGAGAGCGAATGCGTGGCTGCTTACAGAAACTGCGCCGGTTAAAGCGCAAGAGAAAAACAAAACGGCAGGAAACACAAAACAGCGGGGAGTTTGAAAGGAATGAGGACCGCACTCACACAGCTCTCACACTGCTCACCTTGTTTGGCTGGCTTGCAATCTTTGCTCACTTCCGCCACTGGGAGATGAACCAAAGGTGGGAGATGGAGCTGGGGTAGAAGATGGAGCTGAGGTGAGAGATGAAGATAACCCAGGGGTGGGAGATGAACCAGGGGTGGGAGATGAACCAGGGGTGGGAGATGGAGCTGGGGTGGGAGATGGAGCTGAGGTGGGAGATGGAGCTGGGGTGTGGGATGGAGCTGAGGTGGGAGATGGAGCTTAGGTGGGGGAGATGGAGCTGGGGTGTGGGATGGAGCTGAGGTGGGAGATGGAGCTTAGGTGGGGGAGATGGAGCTGGGGTGGGAGATGGAGCTGGGGTGGGAGATGGAGCTGGGGTGTGGGATGGAGCTGAGGTGGGAGATGGAGCTTAGGTGGGGGAGATGGAGCTTAGGTGGGGGAGATGGAGCTGGGGTGGGAGATGGAGCTGGTTAAATGGACCTAACAGCTGGGGACTGGGCTATGATCCCATAGGGTTTACAGATGGAAACGGCAAACTTAGAAGAGGACTAAATGACAATAAAAGTGCATCTGAGATGCCGCGCACAGTTCCAATCTCAGGCCTCCCTGTTGAGAAGCACGAAGATGCCCAGCAGGCCGAGCACGGCGTACTTGAACTTGGGATAGTCGTTCATGACGATGGTAACCATGCCGATGTACGGCACGAAGCCCTTGGCCCGGCCGATTACGTCACCCTTCTCCAGCCACAGCTGGCCCGGCGCGTACAGCCCGCGGTCGTCAATGGCGTTGTTGTCGCCTTTGGTGAGGAACTTCACGTAGCCGTCATCGCGCTCGTGCACCTGGGGCGGGGATGGCAGCGGCGAGTCAGCCGGTGAGCGATGCGGCAGTGGCGGGTGAGCGATAGCGGGAGCGGGAATGGGGAGCGGGGATTGGCAGCGGGGATGGGGAGAGGGGATGGGGAGCGGGGATTGGGAGCGGGGATTGGGAGCGGGAATGAGGAGCGGGGATGGGGAGCAGGGATGGGGAGCGGGGATGGGGAGCGGGGATGGGGAGCGGGGATGGAGAGCGGGGATGGGGAGCAGGGATGAGAAGTGGGGATGGGGAGCAGGGATGAGAAGTGGGGATGGGGAGCAGGGATGAGAAGTGGGGATGGGGAGCGGGGATGGGGAGCGGGGATGGGGAGCGGGGATTGGGAGCGGGGATGGGAGCAGGGATGGGGAGCGGGGATGGGGAGCGGGGATTGGGAGCGGGGATGAGGAGCGGGGATGGGGAGCGGGGATGTGGAGCGGGGATGGAGAGCGGGGATGAGGAGCGGGGATGGCGAGCGGGGATGGGGAGCGGGGATGGGGAGCGGGGATGGGGAGCGGGAATGAGAAGTGGGGATGGGGAGCGGGGATGGGGAGCGGGGATGGAGAGCGGGGATGAGGAGCGGGATGGGGAGCGGGGATGGGGAGCGGGGATGGGGAGCGGGAATGAGAAGTGGGGATGGGGAGTGGGGATGGGGAGCGGGAATCAAGCAGCCAATCAAGAGCTCAGCAAGCGGCAGGGCGCACCTGCAGCACCCGGTGCACGATGGGGATGTCGCGGCCCTTGATGCGGAACACGGCAATGTCGCCGGCCCGGATGGGGTCCTCCAGGTCGTTGGTTAGGAACAGGAGGTCGCCGCGGTAGAAGCCGGGCTCCATGGATCCGGAGAGCACCACCACAACTGGCGACTCGCTGCCCGTGGCCACGATGAGGCCCTTCCAGATCATGAGGGCGGAGGACACGATCATGCCGAAGCTGAGGAACTGGTAGAACACCTGGCGCTTGTTCATGCGCTTCAGGTCCGACAAGAAGCTGATGTCCAGCAGGCCCATGGTCTGAAGGGGAGATGGGATGCCATGTTGCCAAGGTTGATATCAATGATGCCATGGGGATCTGTACCCGCCACCCAGACTGAACGGGGATCTGAACCCATCACCCAGATGGAATGGGGATCTGAACCCATCACCCAGACTGAATGGTGATCTGAACCCATCACCCAGACTGAATGGGGATCTGAACCCATCACCCAGACTGAATGGGGATCTGAACCCATCACTCAGACTGAATGGGGATCTGAACCCATCACCCAGACTGAATGGTGATCTGAACCCATCACCCAGACTGAATGGGGATCTGAACCCATCACCCAGACTGAATGGGGATCTGAACCCATCACCCAGACTGAATGGGGATGTGCTCAGTGACTCTCTTAAATCCCGGTTTTCATAAAACAAAAATGCAAGTGTTGATATGAGATATTTATCTGCTGTCAGTGCAATAAAAATGATTTGAATTTAATAAATAAAATTTCCCAACGACAATGGGCAAACATCAGAACTATGAATGATCAGTTTTTTGATACAGTAGGAATCATGAACATTGAGCACGAGTACATGTACAGCAGGATACATGTAGCTCCGATCAAAAGTGTTGAATATGGCAGTTAATCTGTATAATAAAATCAGGCAGTGCACCTGTACTGTACAACACAAACAGGCAATGCAATCAACGATTCTGTTCTAGGCAATCGCGCGCAAGTAGGAATAATAATTAAAATCTTCTGGCACTACTGCGAGTAGCAGCAGGTTTAGCAAAAAAATTCTAGTGGCGGACAACAGTGCTGAATGGGGCTCATTATCGGTGCTGACACTGAGATAAATTTAAAATCAGAGAAGCGACTTGATTGGGGCAACACAGCAGGCATTAAATGACTGCATGACGATATTATGCATGAGTAAACACAGCACTGCGCCTCGATCAAATACACTTTGAAACGGCTTAAGGAAATTTTAAGCACTTGGTTATTTACGTAAGCCTAGCTCAGCTCCAGTCATTCGGGAAAGCTAGAAATCCACTTCCGGTCATTCAGCTAATTCATATCTCACTTCCGGTCATTCAGATAATTCATATCTCACTTCCGGTCATTCAGATAATTCATATCTCACTTCCGGTCATTCAGATAATTCATATCTCACTTCCGGTCATTCAGCTAGCCAGTATCTCACTTCCGGTCATTCAGATAGTCAGTATCTCACTTCCGGTCGGTCATTCAGCTAATTCATATCTCACTTCCGGTCATTCAGATAATTCATATCTCACTTCCGGTCATTCAGCTAGCCAGTATCTCACTTCCGGTCATTCAGCTAGCCAGTATCTCACTTCCGGTCATTCAGCTAATTCATATCTCACTTCCGGTCATTCAGCTAGCCAGTATCT
Organism: Macrostomum lignano; assembly: GCA_002269645.1. Taxonomy (NCBI): domain Eukaryota; kingdom Metazoa; phylum Platyhelminthes; family Macrostomidae; genus Macrostomum; species Macrostomum lignano. The sequence continues at coordinate 215,766 of NIVC01001659.1, read as the reverse complement.
CACTTCCGGTCATTCAGCTAATTCATATCTCACTTCCGGTCATTCAGCTAGCCAGTATCTCACTTCCGGTCATTTATGTAGCCAGTATCTCACTTCCGGTCATTCAGATAGCCAGCATCTCACTTCCGGTCATTTATGTAGCCAGTATCTCACTTCCGGTCATTCGGAAAGCCAGCATCTCACTTCCGGTCATTTATGTAGCCAGTATCTCACTTCCGGTCATTCAGGTAGCCAGCATCTCACTTCCGGTCATTTATGTAGCCAGTATCTCACTTCCGGTCATTCAGGTAGCCAGCATCTCACTTCCGGTCATTTATGTAGCCAGTATCTCACTTCTGGTCATTCAGGTAGCCAGCATCTCACTTCCGGTCATTTATGTAGCCAGTATCTCACTTCCGGTCATTCGGAAAGCCAATAAGAAATAACTTCCGGTCACACAGAAACCTAGTAGTAAATAACTCCTGGTCATTCCAAAGGCTTTAACATTCAATAAAATTCTATAATGCTATATCTGTCTCAGCATCCCGCTTCATCCCAAACGTGGAGAGACGTCACCACACAAAAGTACAGAAGATCTCGCAGCTCAGACGCCGCCGCCCCCAGCCGCCATGGTTTGGTGCAGAGCGCGCAGCCGCTGGGCGGCGTCTCGGACAACCGGCTGTCCGGGCTGCCTGACTTCCTCCCTGGCCAGGTGCCGGCGCAGGTACTCCAGGTGATAGGCGGCGTCGGTCTTCAACCCGCTGGCGAAGTCGATGGCCTCGGCGTAGCGGCGCAGGCGGCACAGGCAGCGAACGCGCTGCTCCCGCTCGACTCGGGGCAGCAGAGCGACCGCCTCGGCCTCATTGCCGGCGTCCTGACAGGCGTTGACGAAAGGCGCGTAGCCGATGGGCGATTTGCGCTCCGATAGGCGGCGAAGCTCGGTGAAGCGGCCGGACTTGGCCAGGGCGGTCACCTGCGGTTGAAGGGGGGGGGCGGAGACATGGTTCAAATTAACGGGCCACCATGGGCATAAGAACTTTCAGACTGCTGAAAAAACTGGACACTGCTCAGAGTCAACTCGGACACAGCTATAGATTACTCGGACACAGCTTAAAGATAACTCGGACACTGCTTAGAGTCAACTCGAATACTGCCCAGAAACAACTCAGACACTGATCAAACACAACTCGGACACTGATCGAATACAACTCGGGACACTGCTCAGTGGTAACTCGGACACTGATCGAATACAACTCGGGACACTGCTCAGAGGTAACTCGGACACTGATCGAATACAACTCGGGACACTGCTCAGAGGTAACTCGGACACTGATCGAATACAACTCGGGACACTGCTCAGAGGTAACTCGGACACTGATCGAATACAACTCGGGACACTGCTCAGAGGTAACTCGGACACTGATCGAATACAACTTGGACACTGCTCAGAGGTAACTCGGACACTGCTCAGGGGTAACTCGGACACTGATCCGACACAACTCGGACACTGCTCAGGGGTAACTCGGACACTGGTCGAGACAACTGAAACACTGTCCAAGGACAACTCGGACACTGCCCAGAGACCCATAGCCAAAAGGAATATAAAAGTCTAAAAAGTTCAATTTACCTGTAGCTGCCACCACCGCTTTTCCGGCACCTCGAATTCACGCCTCAGCGATTCGGCCAGTTTCTCGCTTCCGTTGCCTAGCAACCTGGCCAGAGTGGCGTGCAGCGACAGCCCGGCAAATTGCTGGGCGCTGAGATCCCGCTCCAGTTTCCTCTGCCGCTCCAGCAGCTGCGCGGCCAGCTGGCACTCCTTGGCCAGAGCGGGCAGGCCGGCTTCAGTGAAGCGGCTGGCCGCCGACCCCAGCAGCTCCTGTCGTCGGGCCGCCTCGGTAGAGTCGAACGCGCGACGCAGCTCGAGCGCCGCCAGATCGGATCGCCGGTCCTCCTGGTCCAGCAGAGCGGCCGGGTCGCTGGCACAGTAGGCCTGCTGGTACAGCGCCATGGCAACCGGCTGTTTGCGCATGATGCCGGCCAAGTCCAGCTCGGACCGCATGTTGTGCAGCTTCAGCAGCACCTGCGAGGCGAGGGAGGCAGTGGGATGACTGTACACAGTACTGACACTGTACACAACACTCACACTGTACACAGTACTGACACTGTACACAACACTCACACTGTACACAGTACTGACATTGTACACAACACTCACACTGTACACAGTACTGTCACTGTACACAACACTCACACTGTACACAGTACTGACATTGTACACAACACTCACACTGTACACAGTACTGTCACTGTACACAACACTCACACTGTACACAGTACTGACACTGTACACAGCACCGACACACTGTACACAGCATTGACACACTGTACACAGCACTGACACACTGTACACAGCACTGACACACTGTACACAGCACTGACACCCTGTACACAGCACTGACACACTGTACACAGCACTGACACCCTGTACACAGCACTGACACACTGTACACAGCACTGACACCCTGTACACAGCACAGATTTTGCAGTGACAGACACTCTCATAACAGACACTGTAATGGCAAAAATGCACTGACAGACACTGCAATAACAGACACTGTACAGAGGATCGCAAACCTGCTGAATGAGATCTGTATCGCCAGACTTGACCGCCTTCTCCAGCGCTTTGCCGTGACTGCCCAGCGCCAGCAGCTGCTCCACCTGGTCCTGCGAGCGGGTCTCAAAGTCCAGCAGCCGCCTGGCCAGCCCAGGCCGGTTCAGACGGGCCGCCTTGCCGGCCAGCCGGGCATAGTTGACGCCCGGCCGCTGTCCGACAAACTTGACAATGTCCGCCACCAGCGCATCGCTCGCCTGGGCGTCCTCGCGACTTTCGCCGATGTCGACGCCGGCGCCGACCAGAGGCGGCAGGGTGTCGATCTGGCACTCGGCCCAGTGCATCATGACGCGGGCCTGGCCGTCAGACTCGGACAGGCGCAGCAGCTCGCAGGCCCGGAACGCGAACTCGTGAAGCCGCCGGTTCAGCAGACGGTCGATGAGGACGCCGAGGCCCAGGCGGCTGAACTGCGCGTGCGTCAGCGGCAGCCCGATGGACTCGTTGAAGCGCAGGTTGTTCAGCAGGCGCAGCTGCTGGCACAGCTCGTCCGTGCGGTGCTCCCTGCGGAGTTGACGGTGGATTTTGAATGTTAGACCAACTGATTAGCCAATGAACCCGAACCACCCCAACCAGTGACCAGAACCACCCCAGCCAATGACCCCAACAACCCCAGCCAATGACCCCAACAACCCCAGCCAATGACCCCAACAACCCCAGCCAATGACCCCAACAACCCCAGCCAATGACCCCCAACAACCCCAGCCAATGACCCCCAACAACCCCAGCCAATGACCCCCAACAACCCCAGCCAATGACCCCCAACAACCCCAGCCAATGACCCCCAACAACCCCAGCCAATGACCCCCAACAACCCCAGCCAATGACCCCAACAACCCCAGCCAATGACCCCCAACAACCCCAGCCAATGACCCCCAACAACCCCAGCCAGTGACACCCAACAACCCCAACAACCCCAGCCAATGACCCCAACAACCCCAGCCAATGACCCCAACAACCCCAGCCAATGACCCCAACAACCCCAGCCAATGACCCCCAACAACCCCAGCCAATGACCCCTAACAACCCCAGCCAATGACCCCCAACAACCCCAGCCAATGACCCCCAACAACCCCAGCCAATGACCCCCAACAACCCCAGCCAATGACCCCCCAACAACCCCAGCCAATGACCCCAACAACCCCAGCCAATGACCCCCAACAACCCCAGCCAATGACCCCCAACAACCCCAGCCAATGACCCCCAACAACCCCAGCCAATGACCCCAACAACCCCAGCCAATGACCCCTAACAACCCCAGCCAACGACCCCTAACAACCCCAAGCTCCCCAGTCGAACCTGCTGTATTTCGGCGGCAGCAGCGCCAGGCCGGTCCGGGCAGCCCGCAGCACGCGCTTCTGGTCTGGTGGCCAGGCGATGAACCTGGCGGCCTCCAGGCAGCAGCGGACGGCGGCCAGCTTGTCGGCGTCGGACTCGATGGTGAGGAAGAGCTCGTAGGCGGCGGTCTCGGTGCGCGCCTGGCCGCTGATGGTGTCGTGGGCGAGCAGCAGCACGGTGGCGGGGGACACGCAGGCGATGTTGAACAGCTGCTCCACCGGACGGGGCAGCGGCCGCAGCAGGTCGTGCCTCTCGGCAGTCAGCAGCCGGAGACCGTCGAACTCCGGGACCAACAGCGGTGCACCACTGTCGCCTTCACCTTCGTGGAATTCGTCCAGCCGATTGGCGAATCGATCGGAGCGGACGGTTGGCAGCAGGCAGCGCTGATCGGCCCACACCAGCATGACGGCGGCGTTGGCGCACCAGGCCATGCGCAGCAGGCCGCCATCGCCACCGACGAAGGCGGAGTCTGGGCCACCGGCCAGGCTGTGGCGGCTCAGAGGCGCCGGCAAGCCGCTGGCGGAGAGGCCGCTGGCCAGCGAGTACACGGTGAGGTGCCGCTGCGGCTCGCTCCACAGGGCCAGCAGGGACTGGTCCAGGCTCAGGCAGAGGTCCGTCAGCGCCTCGGCAGGCGGCGGCTCCAGCAGGCTGGCCGGAAGCCGGTTCTGCTCCAGCAGCAGCAGGCCGCCCCGGCTGAGCACGAAAATCCGGATCTGGTCGGGGCCGAGCTGGTTGCTGGGCCTGGGCGCCAGCACGCACCAGGCTGCGGGCACGGGGTCCAGGTCTGGCGGGAAGAGATGAGCGGACAGGTAAGGCTTAAACTTTTCCTCTTAGAAATCATAGCCAGCATTGCTACCTACTTAAAGTAGCCAGTCGATAGCGTCGGACTTCTCTGCAGGATGGCGCTTGATTTTTGTTTCTAATTCAGATTACCAGTGGCGTTACAAATTTCAAACTCAAATATTAAATGTAACTTCTACATTGAGCTCCGAATTTTCTTAACACTCGTAATGACTTTGAGAGGCCAAGTTGTAACGAAGTAGATTGTAAAAATATCTGAATTATTACCATACCTCTGAACTTCTCCACAAGTGCCCAAAAGCAAGATTCAAACTCGCGACAGGCCAGGGTCGGCTACTGAGTTCTTACTTCTTCACATTCCTTTCTCGATACTTTTCAGTAGGCGATTTCTTACAATATCTAATTGTACACTGATGAGGGATATTTTCTAGGAAAATGTACTAAATACCTTAACATCTCCCTGTTGGAACTCAAAGCTGAAAATCAATAATACAATTTAGAGTTGGGTAAGAGATTCTGTTCCAAATCACATGAAAGTTTAGGATTGAGTAAGATAATGAGTCATTTCATAGCTATGATATTTATTCAGCAAACCAAATTACATGCAGGTTCCTGATAATAATTGATAGATGAATAAATCAGATTTCGTAGAAAATACCAACTGAAGCAAATTAAAGCAGCAATGCTCTGGCCATGAGCTCCAAGATTTATATAAAAATTGAATCAATTAACCAGATTTATTTGCAGCTGTCAAGCACGCGACTTAAATTCTAGCTCACACGCGGAGGGCTGTTATCAGAATTACAGGGTAAAGTCATTAAGCAAAGCAAAGCTACTGGTAAGCAACCAGCTACTTGTATGCGCTCAAGCTGCCCAGCACCTAGCCGGAGCTCTTCCCCACGGTGTCGATGTAGGCGGAGATGAGGAACCGCATGCCCTCCAGGATGCTGTTGCTGAAGTAAGGCCTGGCAGCGGCCGAGGCCGTGCGGATTTCCGTGTAGTCCATCAGGCCGTTGGTGGCGAAGCTGTACAGCGTGGAGTCCTGCCTGGAGTAGAAGATGGCGATGCGGTTGGGGCAGTTGCCGCCAGCTGGAGGCCTGACGAAGGGCATCCGCTCGAACAGGTTATAGGTGATGTAGGCGGCCACCATCATCTTCTGCCGGCTGTTGTCCATGCTAAACAAGCCCTTCATCTTGTTCTCGATAACCACGGCGAAGCAGACATTGTTGATGCGGCTGCTCCGAGGGCTCTCCCGCTTGCGAATTGTGTCCTCAAGGATGTTCTTGATCTCCGCCTCAGACTGGGACAGCTCGACGTTCTTGTTAATGCAGACCTGCTGATTGCCGCAGCGCTGCCGAATTTCCACAATCTGCGCGTTGACGCCTTCGTATAGGGAGGTGTCCGGGGCGGCGGAGACGGCCGCGGCCAGAACCAGGAGACAGAGACTGGGCAATATGCAGACAGACATGCTGAGGTTATTGGATGGCGCTGGCTTGGAGAAATTCTCGATTGTTTCTAACGGAACCGGGTGGGCGCTAGCCTCTTTAACAGGAAATTCAGAGAGTTCAAAGCCGCTCAATTCTCTCTATTTGGTGGCCAACCGACCGAGGAGTACTGGACAGCGCTGTGGAGGCACCAACGTACAGACGGACGCAAGAAAATCGATCCGGCGGATCCCAACGGCGCTGCTTTTCTTCCCAGTCCACTCTCTACCTTAGATGAAGTTCAACTTAGAAGAAACCAAGCAGATCAGAAAGTGGGGTGATTCATGCCTGCCTGCGCAGTAATAAACTTGCGCAGAATTTTCTGTACCGAAACAGCAGCATCCGATGATGCACGCCGAGGCTGACAGCCAGCTACTTGCTTTTCTTGACGTAAACTGCACATAAGTTTACTACTGGACTTGGCTATATATAGTAAGGCAAAAAACAGCGAAAGCGTCAAGGTGCTTACAAACTACTACAAAATGTAGCGAACAGTAGTATTATTGGAATAAAACTTTTATACGCAGTGTCCAAATCAGAATACCGGATCAGACTTAAACTCTTTCAGATATCCTCTCTGAGTTCTGACGCTTCAGACACCTTTGATGCGGTTAGTATTCGCATTAGGACTGGAGGCACGCCCTTGAAGCTGTCACCTGACCCTGGGCATATGTTGTAACTTGTGTTAAGCTCTAAAACCAAAACAGCAGAATTTTCATATGGACAAAATCTGTTTAAAATGGATGTTCTCAGCTACAACTTGATCAGAAAACAGGCAGGGATTGCTTTCAAAAAGAGACAGAATTTGTCTCTGGTGTAATCTGATCCGGAAGATGCTGTCTATTGTGAATGTGCAAAACTTATTTCTGCCTATTTTCAAGGCCTATATCCGCTGTGCCGAGTGCTCAAATCGGTCTTCGACTTCTTCGCGCCCTGAGGTTGAACCTGGCCTCGTCCAACTAATCAGTCACCGAGTCCATAGGCAAATTCACGAACTCCAGAGCGAAGTCGCGACGCCTGACATTGTTTTCTTTGTTGCATTTTAACGTCCGGCAGATCGGATCCATTGGTGACGCTTTGAGCAGCTTTGAGCATAGTAAGCAGCATGCCCTGTAGCGTTTCTGAGATGGTGGTCAGGCCAATGCGTGGCTTGTGTGACAATCGTTCTCCGAGTTGCTCCTGTATCATTTGCAGCGTTGCCAATGGATTTTCGTCAATGATTTTCTACAGTGCAAGGCGTATATCCTCGTGAACTTTACAGCTGGCCACTTGACGACCACCCACGTCTGCCATGCAACTTGCAGTGACGCAGAATGAACGCAGCAGTTCTCCCCTTCACATTGAAAATCCTACAGACGGTGTGCATGTTCTCTCCAGTTTCATTAACTTGAATTAGACGTTCGCGTGTTTCCATTGAAATCGTCATGTACGGACCTCTGGGTCCAGGAGCAGCCATGGAGTAGGGAAAGTTGGTCTAAGATTCATTTCGTCTAAGGCAAATTTAAAGCATAAGCCTCAAATTGCTGGGCTCTTCCCTTAAATTGGACTAAAAAAGATGTCTATGGCCAAAAGTCAGCAATTTTTTTCAACTGTTGGAATGGGATGACAGAGCGAATTTGGTATATAAAATGATTAAATTGGTCCGAAAAAGCGATAACAACCGCGCGATAATGAATCGAACCGATCAACAAGACTCTTGAAAAAATATCTACCAAGATGCAGAGAAAACGGCAGCACAGGTCAACGCGAGACCAAGGCCAGTACGAATTCGACCACCACCCCGACCAGCGGAAGCATCGGCATCGCCAGTTTGAGCATCAGCCGCGGCCTGAGCAGCAAAGGCCAAGGTCGTACAAATCCGGCAGCCAGAACCCGACACACCAGCAGCCGAGTCACACACGCCAGAGCAACCAACAGAACAGCGGCTGCTCAGCAAGAAATTCCAAACCGAAGCCGGCGAATCTGCAGTGCAACATGGCCACCACCGTGAGCTACCCTACCGGGGCCAGAAGCTGTGAGATGATTGGCTGGCATGTGGCCAACATGGACGCCAAGTTGAACGCACTGTTCGACACAATGAGCGAGATCTACAAGGACACGGCCATGCTGGCCGGCGAGAGCGAGGCCGAGGCCACCGCCGGCATGCAGGAGCTGGTGGAGCCAAGCATCTTCACCATGTTGCAGCGGGAGAGCGCATCCTGGGACCCGTCGGTCATGAACAAGAAGGTCAGCCAGCTGGTGCTCATCGGCAGCTGGATCTACCACCGGACGCAGAGCGTAGTCAACAAATGACCGACAGCGGACGCTTTAAGTAAACCTACCCGTAGCTTAGACTGGCGCACCGCTTTCCACGCAAAGTTACTCGGAAATGATTCCAAGATATGTGTATGTGTGTAGCGTTTTGGCTTCATCAAGCTTAGGTCTTCGTACAAGTGCAACAGATAATACTAAATACACACTTTCATTTCGCTTTTAGACGCTCAAGTTCACTAACCTTCAAGAAAACGTATTAGTAACTTGTAATTAAAGCTCTCAAGTTGATTCACTATTTCATTCTGAAATTAGATAAGCACAGAATTCAAGTTAAAACTGGACAAGTCAGACGGGAACAGCTTCAGCGCCAGAGGGAGCTCGCTGACAGAATGGTCTCGGTCCCGTAGCAGCGGGGCAGAAATCGATATGTGCATTCATATCCCCTGCTGCCGCCATTGCTCAGCTCAGAAATATTTCCTGAATGCGGGTGCGCGCAGTTGGGAGCGCAGGGGGGGCACTCGAATGCCAAATGAGAATAGATATGGCAGACGCGCGCTAGGACAGACAGGCAGGCAGCTCTCATTCTCCGAACCCGCGCTCGCCGCAACAAATTAGAAAAAAAAGTGCCCAAGCAGCTCAAAATAAAGCAATTCCGCCATTTTGCAGCGGCGCGAAGGCCCGACACCGGCTAGAAAATGACGCAGAACAGCAGCTCGCTGAACCCGCTGACTGACGCTGAGGACAGCGGCGGCCTGGCGAAGGACTACGGCAGCAACAGCAGGAGCTACTGCGGCACTGCTCCGGGCAAGATTATCACGGTGCACTCGGTGCTGATGCTGGTTGCAGTGGGCCTGGCCGGTGGCATGCTGTACCTGTCCCGGGACACCTCCCAGCTGGTGTTCAGCCTGGTCATGTGCGGCATAGCAACTGTAATGCTGCTGCTCTGGCTGTCCATGTGCTGCCGCAGCTATCGGATTTACCGGGCCGGCTGCAAGTCCGCCGCCGGGGCAGCCGCGGCGCCAGGCGCTGCCGGAAAAGGCGACTGCACGGGCGCGGTGCGCGAGGTCTGACAGCCGGGCGCTGCTCTGCGGTGACCTTCTAGTGACCTTAGACTGCCAAGCCATTGCTTTTGCCAAGCCTTGTATAGCTTTGTTTTTTTTCAGCACCGCCAGCGCTACTTAGGGCAGTAGTATTAACTGTATAACTGGTATATGTTTGATGCTATAATAAAGTAGAAAATTAATGGTACTTTCTGCACCAAATTTTGTTGATAAAAATGCGGCAGAACTGCAAACAACAATTTATGCTATGAGTAGTAAGTACATTGTCTTAAACAATCTTCTTTCTTAAGAACGAGTAAAACTGATTAACTAGCTGTGAAAAACCCAGTCCGAAATAAGACAAACGATATGAATTCCTCCTTTATCCAAACTGGATAGACTTTTGGCTGACCGGTTTGAGTTCAAGAGAAAAACTCATTTAAATCAAGCTTTTACTTTTATAGGATGAGTACAGCAAAAACAGCTATTGTTGCAAAAAACAGAAAGCTTTTTTAAAAATGATTCGAACTCGCTACTTTGGGATTCGAACTCTGTAGCTTAGGACTCGAACTCTGTACCTTAGGATTTGAACTCTGAAACTGAGGATTCGAACTCTGAACCTTAGGACTCGAACTCTGTACCTTAGGATTTGAACTCAGTAAATTCATGAAATATCAGGATAACTCACCGTTCTGTCCAACCAGCGGCTTGGGGCTGAAATTCTCCAGTCGGTTGAGAAATGAGAACCGGCCGGTGCTAGTTGCTATGGCAACCCCGGTGCCAAACTGAGACTCGTAAAATTTTGCCGAGGCCACCTGTTCGCTGGTTTTCGCATTAATATTGAATTTCTTGAGCTGGGGTGAGCCGCCCATGAGCTGGTAGATAAGCACGGAGCCGTCAGTCTGGACGCAGACGAGACTCTCGGTGCTGCTCCACGACATCGTGAGCAGGTTGCCGCTGGTCCACTGTGGTTTGGGGGGGGGGGGTTCGTTGCCTCTTCAGCTCATTTTCTGTGGGTTCATTGATTGATTTTCTGGGGAGCCGGGCTTGTGGCGCCTACTGATGAATCTGGGAGCCGGGCTTGATACGCCTACTGATGAATCTGGGAGCCGGGCTTGTGGCGCCTACTGATGAATCTGGGAGCTGGGCTTGCGGCGCCTACTGATGAATCTGGGAGCTGGGCTTGCGGCGCCTACTGATGAATCTGGGAGCTGGGCTTGCGGCGCCTACTGATGAATCTGGGAGCTGGGCTTGCGGCGCCTACTGATGAAAATGGGAGCTGGGCTTGCGGCGCCTACTGATGAATCTGGGAGCCGGGCTTGTGGCGCCTACTGATGAAAATGGGAGCCGGGCTTGCGGCGCCTACTGATGAATCTGGGAGCCGGGCTTGTGGCGCCTACTGATGAATCTGGGAGCCGGGCTTGTGGCGCCTACTGATGAATCTGGGAGCCGGGCTTGTGGCGCCTAATGATGAAAATGGGAGCCGGGCTTGCGGCGCCTACTGATGAATCTGGGAGCCGGGCTTGTGGCGCCTACTGATGAATCTGGGAGCCGGGCTTGTGGCGCCTACTGATGAATCTGGGAGCTGGACTTGTGGCGCCTACTGATAAATCTGGGAGCCGGGCTTGTGGCGCCTACTGATGAATCTGGGAGCCGGGCTTGTGGCGCCTAATGATGAAAATGGGAGCCGGGCTTGTGGCGCCTACTGATGAATCTGGGAGCTGGGCTTGCGGCGCCTACTGATGAATCTGGGAGCCGGGCTTGTGGCGCCTACTGATGAATCTGGGAGCCGGGCTTGTGGCGCCTACTGATGAATCTGGGAGCCGGGCTTGTGGCGCCTAATGATGAAAATGGGAGCCGGGCTTGCGGCGCCTACTGATGAATCTGGGAGCCGGGCTTGTGGCGCCTACTGATGAATCTGGGAGCCGGGCTTGTGGCGCCTACTGATGAATCTGGGAGCCGGGCTTGTGGCGCCTACTGATAAATCTGGGAGCCGAGCTTGTGGCGCCTACTGATGAATCTGGGAGCCGGGCTTGTGGCGCCTAATGATGAAAATGGGAGCCGGGCTTGTGGCGCCTACTGATGAATCTGGGAGCCGGGCTTGCGGCGCCTACTGATGAATCTGGGAGCTGGGCTTGCGGCGCCTACTGATGAATCTGGGAGCCGGGCTTGTGGCGCCTACTGATGAATCTGGGAGCCGGGCTTGTGGCGCCTACTGATGAATCTGGGAGCTGGGCTCTTCTGAACTGAAGCTTGGCACTTATTGCAAAACCGCATTGCCAACCTTGAACTCGGTGATCAGCTGACCCACTGCATTGAAAATTTCCATTCTGGACTCCTCATTGAGATCGTTGCGGCGGAACACGGCCAGCGGGCCGCCATACTGGGCCAGGGCTGTGAGGTGGCTGTTCAGGTTGGGCAGGTGCCGCATGAACTTCATTGTGTAGACATTGTCATGCCTGGGGTGTGTGTGGGTTACAGATTTGCAAAAACTTTTAGCATTGTGGTAAAATTCAATAACAATTTTGCTCCATCACTCATACCTGATGTAGTAGTCGCCAACTGCATTCACATCACTCCAATAGTCCTGACTCTCCATGCTACCTGAAATAGCATTGGAACTGCCTGGGTTAGGCTGCACTGACTTGTTGGGCTGTAATAAAGTCCTACAACTTTTAGCATTACTTTCTGCTATGCAAAGGGTGCTTAAGCTTGAATATCCTGTAACCCTGTTGAATTTATGCCAACATATTAGTTATAACCAATGATAAAAATAACAGTTTAGACCACCCAATTGCAATTACATAAAAATAATGCTATTTTGCTGCAAATGCCAACTATAATATCAAGAAAAAGGCCTTAATAGTTTATAGGATTTTATTATACTATAAATATAAAAACAAAGGGGTTTTTGCATATAGAGCAAATAGTAAAAAATTATATGTTTATATGTAATATACTTACTACGCTAAGTACAAGATAAATAGAAACATGCTTAGCCAACAATGACCAAAGAGCAATACATTGCCCATGACATTTCCAAAGCTTCTATTAGTATAAATGTTTAAAACCTATGGTCCTTGCCACTCAATCATCAGACTTTCCTTGAAGTATTACATTTACTAGACTTTCTATAAATACCAATGATTTTTGCATTGGTATTGACCTCAGAGGCCATTTGGCAAAAGTGAGTTGAAAAATTTTAAGAAAAATAAATAGCGTAGTGAGCCGCTAGTTTATTGTTAGGCGTCGCCCTTGTCAGCCGCTCCCTTGCCCTCCCTTTGGGTTGCTGTCTGCCGCTGGTCAGCTTCCCGCCCCCCTTTCGTTTGCCTGTTGCCCCCCGTGTCCCTTTTCGCCCTGCTGCGGCGTCTCCGTTCTCAGCCCTCAGTCTCTCGACTGTGGGCTGTCTCTGTTTCGTTTCCATCCTGTTTTCCTCTGTCATGTGAGCAAGTCACATGACAGCTCTTGCGTTCTTTGAATCTTAAAGTGCAGTAAACATGTTTACTGCACTCGTTGGCCCTGTTTACTGGGTGAGTCACATGCTTTCGGACCCCTCCCTTCTCTAAGGAGAGGAGTGACTCATGTTGCTAAAAATAGCAACTGAGTCACAGCCATGTGTACTCTGCCGGGACCCTCAAGTGACGTCAGTTCTAAAAATAGAACAAGTCACGAGGTCTTCCACACGCTTGTACCCTGCCCAAGACTCTCGAGTGACGTCAGTTCTAAAAATAGAACAAGTCACAAGGTCTTGTGCGCGGGCATTTCCCGGCTATAAATAGGAGCCCTCTCCCCCTTGTTTCTGTCAAGGAGTCTTCTTTCTGTTCAACCTCGAGTTCTACGTCCGCGTGCGACTAAGTCCCGAGTGTCCGAGTCTCTGCGTTTATTGAATCTGTTCCTATTGCTCCGACTGAGACCCAACCAAGCCACCCCAAGCCTACGAGAGGCTAACTCAGCCCTCCCTGTACCCTCCAAGCCCGGCAGGTGCTGCTGATGAGACGCCTTATATGTTGAACTGCAAATCTGCACGTCGTGCTGTGTTCATTTCCTTCATTATTTCGTTCCGACGGGAAGCTCACCTTACCGAAGGCCGAGACCTGAAGGAACTGGTGGCAGCACTACCTACGCTACTGAGAGAGCTAAGAGAACTTCCCACTGAAGAGGCTCGAGATTTAAGGTAATCTTAAGTGCCTGAACTGGGAAGAAACCCTAACTACTTCAATAGGTAAATAATCCTAAATTTATTTATTAATGTATTCTATATAATTTATTTAATAAGTTATTCATTGACATTAGCAAAACCCTATTTTTATACATTTGTATAGGTCTACACATTGGCAAAGTCATAAGACCTTCAATGGTTTTAAAGAAAACTTTATTATAGCAGTATAGGGAATAATGACTTAAAATCAAGGGTGAAGTGGCTAGAACAATGCGGTGTTTACTTGATGCCAGTGTCAAATTCCTTTATATAAGGGCACCTGCTAAGTGGAACCTCATCCCGCATAGCAACCTATGCCTCAATATTCTCAACAAGTGTCAGGCCAATCCTGCTTTCCCCAATGGCATTGCTTCAATGCTTAACCTGAGACAACACTACTCCATAGCTATTGACTTGTGCAATACCATCAATGACCACTAGAACCCTGGTGAGCTTCACTGCTATACTGACTGTTCTTAGCAGTCAGCCAACACTGGTTTTGGTATTGGAATCTTCTTGAATGAGAGGGTCATCGCAACCTATGCTCAGTACACTGGGGTCAACTCTAGTGTCTTCCAAAATGAAGTTCTTACCATCAGCTCCTGCATTGCAGTTTCTCGCCATTGGTATAACTAGTAAGAATATCATTTTCTATTTGGACAGCCAAGCTGCCTTGCATACCATCAATGGCTGTAGTACCAATTCTGCTACAGTCCTTAACTGTATCAAACTTCTCAACATGTTGGGCTCCACCAATAAAATCATCATTAAGTGGGTTCTAGGGCATATGGAGATCTGAGGAAATGAGTTGGCTGATACCTTTGCAAAAGTTGGCACCTCTGGCTCCTTTCTCGGTCCCAACTCCCAAATCCCTTGTCTTGATTCCTGGCTGTGTCATCAACTTGCACATCAAAGTGTGGATTAGGACCTAGCACCACTCAATTTAGACAAACTGCACTACCTGCAGGCAATCCAGAGGCACTGTCCCTCATATACTGTGCAACCTAAGGATTTACCTGGCAACACATACATGTAAGTTGCTATTGGCTAAGAGCAATCATGTGACTAACTATTCTGTCCAAGTTTCTTAGACAATTTTGGATTTTTATAAAAACCAGTTCAATACATAACAATCAAATTTTTAAGTTTTAGGAATTTTCATTTTTTGCATCATTTTCAACCTTTAAAATCTCACTTAAGTCCATAACTATAGCAATAAGTAATAACAACTCCCATTTCAATAGCCTAGCTAGTTATAAAGATAAGAGCTAGAAGATTCCATGTTAGAACTTAGGTTTATTTATCAATGCTTTTAGCTTTTATTTTGTTATATCATATTCTATTATTACTCAATTATTGTATTTATATTGAAATCAGTTATTTGCTAAAATTTTATGTTTACTTTTGTTAATAGACTATACCATAGGCTTAATAAAGTTTTTTTCATTAAATTTGTTTAGAACAAAAAATTTAAATTGACAAAATAGATACCTATGGCTAGGCTATGTTGCTATGGCCCAATGATACCAGTATTTGTCGAAAAATCGATTTATTATTATTAGGAGCATGGAATAGAAAACTAAATAGGCCAGGCCTACATATATATCAAGGGAGGCTGGGGCCTTGTGGTGCATTACAAACCCAAAATATCACAACTCTGAGTCTGAACTGAAAAGTGCTTACAATCACAATCCCAAAATATCATAAACCCGAAATATCACACAAAGCCGAAATATCCCAAACCAAGAATATATCAATGCAATGGCTAGTACTAAGCAACGCCCATCATAACCCGAAACATCACAAATCCAAAATATCAAAACCAAACCAAAAGCTTTTGGCTGAAAACCAAAATAGCGATGCCACCATAAACCAAAAATTAACATAAAATATTATTTAAGTTTTGCTTTTGATTTTGGTGACTGCTTTTCATCCTTAAAGTAGGCCGTAGGGGGCCTATGTCGTTCGGTACTTTAGCTGTAACCTTGTGAATCAAGTCAACTTTTCAATTTTGCGTCACGTCATCTATTTCAAAGAAAACTCTTCTATGAATGACTTGCTTCATCAACACATGAAAAAATGGTGAACAAGGTTTTTAAACAGTAAATAGATTTGAATACAAATGCTTGCTGGTTAGTAAAATACAATGCTGTGTAAAGTTTTGTTAAACTATTTATAAAATAATTGAACCCGCGACAACGACAAGTTGTAATCGAAATACACTTAGGGACCAACATCCTGCTCAAATGAACCGATTACGGAAGGTTGAATGTTTACTCGTAGTAGCAGTTGGAACATTGCACATCTAACAGAATTGGTGTTCACCCTGTTGGGTACCAGAATTAGCTGGGGGTACAGTTAGTGTGTAATTGAGGGGTGTGGCGACCCGGCCCAGTCCTTGGGATTCAGTACGCAGCCTTCAGATGCGCTGCGCAATAGCTGCGGCTGATCTGTCGGTTGCACATCTGCCCATCAGGGCAGGTCCATGTGAATTGCCCGCAGAGGAATTGCATACCTGCCGAGAAAATTGCCCGCCGAGATTTTCCTAGTGCAATTTGCCTGCGAGTGAATTTCCCCCGAGCGAATGGCCTTGCCCGGAATGCTTTTTTCCTGCAGCGCATATAGCCATGCGGCAGATTTTGTCTGCATTGCCTCCCCTTAACGCTTGTAAGTCTTAATGAAGAGATCAACATGTACCCGATCGAAACCTTTTGATTGTTACTGCATATCAAATTCATATTTTTCTTGTAGGCATTCAGTTCTATATATCCATCCAGGGGTACATCGGTGAGCTATTAACTCATCATATGCTGTACGTGTCGCTTTGTCCCCCAAATCTCTTTATTAAGACATGTTATACTGTACATGTACACTACGCGGTACTAAGCATTGGGGGCGGGCAAATGTATAGACATAATCTGCCGCGAGGCTAAATGAGTTGCATAAAGAAACATTGCTGGCAAAACTCGGCGGGCAAACTGCACTGCGGGCAATTATTGTGCTCCACATCAAGGGCAGGTACGGTGTAATCAATTATGTTAATTAATTACAATATTATATGACGCCCTAAGCCAAATTCTTAATTCCCCAACGGGTCACAAGGTGGGGTGGGTGGGGGCAAGCTTTGGCATGCCCCCCATAGCCTTCACTGGGGGGGGCATGTCTCCCCTACCCCCCCCCCCTTGGTGGCGACGCCCCTGCTTACATGTATATACCTAGTAGTCTATGTTACATATACCTTTGAAAACACTACTAAGGACTGCTGGGTGCAATAATGTCCATTGACAGAGAGTTCGCAAGCTGTTCTTGCTCAATTTTTAAGAAAAACTTGTGAAATCGCTTTTCATTATTGACTATGCTGTAACAATTCTGGCTATATTTAATATTGATAATTTTCAGTAACAATAAACAAATAAACAGCTGAGTGTACATGTACGAGCGTACTTGTGGATACTTTTAAAGTAAAAAATCGTATTCTAATGATCATGCAAATGTACATGTATGCTTCGTGCTTGTGCACTTGTACATAGATTTAGTTATCGTAAAATATTGACTGTTGAGGTTGAAGTGCCTCTTGCGTTGCTGACCGGATTACAGAATTATTTCTGGTCCTGACTCCTGCTCCCCAGGTAGAAGCAGCACACGATCTTGACTGGAAATAAAGATGAGAAATGTTCTGTTTGTTGACATTTATAAAAATGATTGACTGTGAAAATTGTTATACGCACATGTAAAGCGTTGTGCAAAGTGTGACATGCGACTTTAAATAAATTATGAGTACCGTCTTAAGGTTAGAAAATACGATCAAGGAGACTTGTACATGTATAGTAGTAGTCTGTAAACATACATCTAATTTTCTAAAAATACAAAATTCAACAATAGCTTTCAATCTTTACCCAGCTCTGTGATGCCGCTGATTTGGAGGCTGCAAACTCGAGTTGAGGGGGTCGCTTCTACGTGTAGCCGATTCTGGCCTCGTCATTTTCGAAGTCACTATCGCAGTTTGACGATATCTGCAGCTGGGATCTGCAGCCAACTGTTGCACCTGATCACTGGCCGTCCTATCATGGGAATAATGGCCACTTTGCTGTTCATTTGTCGCTGCGGACCTGCTCTGAGGAGTCCACAGAGACTCCATGCAAGCTTGCACTCGAATTGCGGTGTCCCGCCGCTCCGCGCCGTCCAGCAGCTGGTCGTCGTGAAGTCGCATGTCGCGGCACATTTGCTCCAGCCCCTCGATGGCATCTTTAGCACCCTCACCACTCTTCATGGCCGCGGCCGCTGCTGCTCGCTCGCGTCGAAGAGCCAGCACCCGCTGAAGTTCCCCGACCTCAACGTTGTCCATGCGAGGCAGCACGCGTACAGCGTTAGGCGGTAGGTGCGGTCCGCTCGGCAGTTGACTCGGCTTGGGTTCGAGAGTCGCGGCTGTCCTGCCGGAGCGCGGGTTGGTCTGGATCCGAGTTGGGTTGGCGGGACTCTCCGCTGCCGGCCTGGTAGGCTCGCTGGCCAGCAGGTACTCGCCCGATGACTGGCCGCAGCCGCTGTCATCCTCACCGCTGCCGCCGGCATCAACTGGGGGTGGCGGTGCCCTCAACTGGTAGGTTGACAGGAGCGGCTTCGGCGCCGGCTGGACCCGGTTGTAAAACTGCTGCTCAACAGCACACTGAGCGCGGCTCAGCTGATGCGGGCTGGGAACCTGGTGGCCGAGAAACTGCTGCTTGGCTCGCCTAGGTGGTAATGGCGGCGCCTGCGCCGGAGTTTGCGCTATTTGCGGAGAATATCGGGCTGTTTGGGAGACAGCTTTGGGCTGGGCTTTGCGAGGCTGGACTTGAGCTGCTCGTGATGGAAGATGTGGCGACTCGAAGAGCGCTTTGTATGCTGTTTGCTCGTGGCGTGGTCGATCATGCGGAGCCACTGAAGCCGGTGAAGCATGTCGCTGATGAGAGTATCCTTGAGGTGATGCTTTATATGGCTCGTGATGAATTGCGCCATGGACAGCAGAACTGCTTGAGCTGCGAGAGTTATAATGCTCAGGAATATTCGAAGCTTGCTTAGGTGTTGCGCCATAATGCGAGTGCGCTTCTTGCCGACTACCCTGACTGGGCTGCGGTGTCCATTGTTTTTGGCTGCGCGGCATCTGCTGTAGCTGTTGCGGAGTTGAAGCCAGCGATCTCGACGTTGGCTGCTGTCTCGACATCAACATCTCCACAGCGGATTGGCGTCCGTTGCCATGCGGATGTGCTAGCTGCGGCTGCGGCTGCGGTGGCTGATTAATCACGTGACTCGCTCGTAACGGCGTGTACTTTTGCCTTGCTTTATTCAGCTCCGCGCTGACGTCATGCTCCGCTATGGGCGTTCGGGGCGGCTGAGGCTGCGTCTGCTGGGTGGGCGCTCGGTGCAGCATAATATGCGGACTGGGGTTGTGGAACAGGCTGCGGAGCAGCTGCGAGACGGTGGCAGAGGACGGCAGCTGCTGGATGGAGCTGCAGCGGCCTTTGGGCACCAGAATCTCCACAGCGCTTTTTGGTCGGCCAGAAAAATCCGCCGACGCCGCCTCCGACGGAGCGTCCCTGCGCAGCAGGTCCGACACCTCCAGGTCTGCCGAGTCCGGCACAGCCGGCAGGACGCGTCGACTGCGTGTCGATGCCGCAGTCTTCGGCTTGTCTGGCAGAAGTGGCGCCGGCTTTAACGCGGTTGGCAGTCCTTGCTGTTTGAAACTTCCGATCAATGGCTCGCTGACAGGGAGCTCTGGTGCGACTGCTGGCACTACTGACCTGCTCAGCTCAACCTCCACGTTGACTCCGAAGGAACCGTTGCTGTGCGTCGGAGCGTCAGTGCTGACCTGCAAGCTTGGCTTGGACATTCGAATGCTCAGGTTCACCGGCTGCGAGTTTCGGCTTTCCGACGCTTTCCACTGCCCATCCAGCACTGCCGGTGAGTGGCCACCGAATTCGGTCCAAATCTCGCCGCTGGTGCCCTCATGCGCCCTGCCATCCTGCTGAAAACCATCGCCCCTGCGCTCAGCCTGCTCGGGTGTCATCCGAGAGTCTAAAGCCGGCCTGGACACGTCAAGATAGGGGCTGGAGAGCTTTGGCCCACTGGCCAGCTGCCAAGTGTCAGTTGCGAGAGTATTCGCAGCGTCGCTGGCCAAGGACTCTGAGCTGCTGGAAGTTAGCAAGCCTGGCCCCGTGGTCTGCTGGCGATTCAGCTCCGGGTTGTACAGCGTCTCGAAGGAGGACTTCAGATGCTTAGAAGTCTCGTGCAGAGTCCTGCGGGCCACCGGCTCGCGGTAGGAGCTGGGCCGAGCCTCCTGGTACGAATTCACGTCATCGTCAGATGTCAGCATCTCGAGCGTCGCCCGCCGGTCCTTGCGCAAGATGCGTCGTCGGACTGGCGTCTTCCAGCTGGGGTTGCAAGCGTCGGCGTCTTTCTGGCCCATGGAGGCGGTCCGCCTGTAGCGCTTTCGCCGAGCGGCGCCGGACCCGACGGGCGCCTCGTCGGCCTCGTTGTCGCTTTCATCGGCGCTGTCGCGAGTGTCGCTCTCGTCCGAGCTGCCGCTGCTGAACGCAGTCGCCGACAGGAAGCTGGCCGGAACTGCGGTCGCCATGAATTTCCTTGAAGGCGACGAAACCTAAATGTGGTTTATTGGAAGTTTGCCTTGGGCATAACGCACAAAATGATGCCTACTGCTAAGTGAGTCCACTCACCAATCGCAATGGGACAGGATTAGGAGTAATGAAGGTAAACTACGGCACTTTGCAACAGCTTCATTTGATACTGTACTACGTAGACCTGCCTAGAAATACAGAATCCTGATGAACGGATTGAGCAAAAACTAAAACTCGCGGCTTCAAATACACGTGCGTTGCATTAAAATGGGCAAAATTTTCGCGGTCAGAACTCGCAGATACAGAAGTCTGTCCCACTGCCAGAGAAGAGCTAATAAAACTTTTAGCTAATGCTGCACTCTCGTACACACTCAAGTGTTGAAACATTTTCGCCATAAAAGCTGAAATGCATGCCTGAGCGTCCAGCCCTGACCCTCGTGGACAGCTCTCATCGTAGGCGTGCATTTACGAGCTATCTGCCCCGCATATTGGAGCTGCTTGATAAGAAATGGCAGACAGCCGCCCAAATTTGCAAGCCTTTTACCAGCTTATGAGATTTTTCTTGGAGAGCGGCACGCTCTGTGATGTTCGGCAACACCATGCTGCACTTTTATGAAATTTGCTTGTTTCCAATGTTCGAGAGGGTTAGTGGGAGTAGAACCGGGAGATTAAACGGAAAATGTTATCTTAGCCTTACCTTAGAGAGAGCTGCGTCGGCTGGCGAGCAAGTTGAGAATGCTGGAAACTCCACTTCGCTTTCAAGGCTTTTGAGACACAACGCACAGGTCCGCTACTGAGACCGCTTATACGTTGGCCAGTTGTACTCACGGCGAAATTCTTGTTTTTCTACCTGAGCTCTTTCTCTCTCTGCCATATTTGTCTCCCGCTCATACATGTATCCCTCCTTTCCAAGTTGTAGAATAAGTTTTCAGGTCTCAAGTCGCAGGTCGCCTTGTACGCTGGCGAGCGGCCAACCAACTGCGCAGATGCTGCTGAGCCCCGAGCGTACAGGCCGCCACCCCTGCAAGCCCCGCTGCCCCACCTCACAGCCAGCACAATTCTGTCGCCAAAAAGCAAAACTCACAGGCAGCAATGCACGCCGGCCATTAAAGCACAATGCCCGATCCATCAGCGATGTCACACGGGCACAGCGGCCTACGCACCGCCCCTCGTGTCAAGTGGCATTCATGCAGTGCTCCGAGTCGCCGCGTTTCCGCTGCGGAACCTGCAGCTGTTACTCATACTGTGATGCATTCGAATTCTATAGAAACTATGCACGAAGCGCACTGCGTGTAGCTAACCGTTTTGCGAGCACGCAACTAGGCAGGTGCAATTAAGACCTGATAAAGTTCGTAGCATAATTAGTTGACCTCGTGCATCGATTATCAACCTCTAATTAGGCTACTGAACTCATTAATTTACAGGAAAACCCCATTTTTGGTTAGCAAACTGTACCTGCACAGTTCAGTGCCTCAAATCAGAGCTGTGCAAGATTTTCGTTTTCAAATCTTCAGCTAAGCGGCATTTATCTATACTCTTGGAAGTGTTCGTACACTTTCTGGCTTGCTATTATAATCGATTAGAACCGCACCAAGCGCCAAAGAAATACGCGGAGAAGGATTTGTTACTACTCAGCTTTCTTCAATCTCTTGCTTCGCCTTTCAGTTCAAAGGCAGTTGTTTGGTTGCATGGCATTGGCTCTGTCCAGTCGGTACAATTGCCCTCAGCTAACAAGCTGTGGGGAACTATTGTCCCTCCGAGCGGCTCAGGAAGACTTCAATGCTGGTTGGCAAGTCACTGTAGCCGAACGGCTGCCCACGCGGTTCGCTATCGATTGCGCCCCAACGATAAATGGCAGCAGCGGCGATCGCACTGGGGAATTGCTTGGGCTGCCCGAGACAAATGCAACACTAGCCAGCTAGCAAGGCACGGACACAAAACTCCCCATGGCCCAAAGCTCCCCGAGTCCTCCGCTGAGATCCCGGACAGCCAACGGAGGCGCCAAGCGCTACCTAGAGCAGCGCCGCCAGCAGCAGAACCGGCAGCTGCTTCAGCAGCGCAGACAGTCTGTCGATGGGGCCGACCACCGAGCAGGCGGCCGGACTTCGACTGCAGAGAGCAACGTTGAAGCGACCGAGACGATTCGGCTGTTCCTGGAAAGTCTGGAGGCGGCGGAAGCTGAGGATCGGCAGCTTCAGCAGCCGAAATTTCCTGCCGCTGCAGCCTCCACGCGGCGGGCTTCGCTCGACTGGAGCGAGGAGCGCTTTGGCTGCTGGCGTCCGCCGCCAGACACGCGTCGCGAACTGCTGGCGGCCGCCGAGCAGCACCTGCAAGCGACCACAAGCCCAGCGAAAAGCGAAGCTGGATCCGGCGACACCGACAGCGAGCCGGAGTCCTGCTACGTGCCGCGGTCCGTGTTCGACTTCAAAAGTCGCGCCGCTTGGAAGCCGAGCGCCAGGCCGAGACCGGGGACCAATCAGCTGCCAAGGCAGGCCGAGCAGCATGAAAACCTGCCGGCCTCAGCCAAAAGTCCAAGTCATTTGGAGAACAGCTCAGAGGCTCCTACTAGAAGTCTCAGCGATTCACCAGAGCATCAGACGCGAGCATCAAGCGGGGCTCCCACCAACCACAATGAGCACCAGCCGCGAGCCTCAAGCGGGGCTCCAACCGGTCGCCATGAGCACCAGCAGCAAGCCTCACCCAGAGCTGCCGATAGCAGCCAGAATCAGCCAGCTCGGACCGAGTGGGAGTCCCGCAGCTGTCAGTCGGAGGTGCCCCGCCTGGAGCAGCTGCGGGCTCTCCGACAGGCCCCCGCCTACTCGAAGGCGAACCCCCCGACGGACGGTGCAGAGGTCGATCCAAACAGACGGCTGTTCATCGTGAAGCGCTACCACCCGGCCGAGGTGCCGAACAACTTCATCAGCGCCACCTGCAGTCAGTTCGACGACCAGATGAGCGAAACCTCCGTCTGATTCAGCAGAGACTGTTGCCATTTAGAACTCAATAAAACCTGCTCTGAGTAAGGAAGCCCAACTACTCGTACTATAGAATATACTAATATAGAAAACATACTGATGGCGGGCTCCAGAATTGATCAGTTTGAGTTGAATTGCTTTTCTTCTTATGGGGCAATTGAAAATCGAAAACAACTTAACCAGAAGTCTGAAAACACCTTCATCTGAGACTTATTGCTCAGGGTATGATCATGCTGGAAAATAAAAAAACTGTTTAAAACAATTAACAGAAACAAATTACTTCAGCAATCGTCCATGTTGAACGTAAGCAATAAACAATATGCTCATCCGCTGTATTCAACCTGCAATCAGACTAACTCCACAAGGTATGTCTCGATCGGTACTTCGTCAATCAACAAAGTTGATAATTTAAGCTTTTCGCAAATGGCGTTTCTTGTTTGGCTTGCGCAGCTTAGGACTGCTGGTTTTGCGCAGGGAGCCCATGGCCACCGACACGATGCGGTTGCGGATCTGCGGGTGAATGCGGAGAGCCAGGCTCAGGGACTGATCACGGAGAGGCAGACTCAGGGACTGATCAGGGGAGCGGAGGCAACGCGAAATTTCACAACCGCTAAATCACCTACTTTCACAACCGCGAAACTTCATAACGGCGAAACTTCACAACCGCTAAAAATTTTGCTGTCACTTTCATAACCGCGAAACTTCACAACCGCTAAATCACCTACTTTCATATGCGCTAAATTTCATAAACGCGAAACTTCATAACCGCGATACTTCACAACCGCTAAAATTTTTCCACTTACTTTCATATATAGCAGTCTTTTTAGCGGTTATGAAGCTTCGCGGTTGTGAAGTTTCGTGGTTGTGAAAGCAACCCTGATCAGGGAGCAGAGAGGCAGGCTCGGGGACGGATCAGGGAGCGGAGAGGCAGAGTCAGGGACGGATCAGGGAGCGGAGAGGCAGGCTCGGGGACGGATCAGGGAGCGGAGAGGCAGGCTCGGGGACGGATCAGGGAGCGGAGAGGCAGACTCAGGGACGGATCAGGGAGCGGAGAGGCAGGCTTAGGGACTGATCACGGAGCGGAGAGGCAGGCTCAGGGACTGATCACGGAGCGGAGAGGCAGGCTCAGGGACTGATCAGGGAGCGGAGCAGCTGCCAGCAGCCGGACCCACCTGCTTGGCCCGCGCACACTTGAAGCGATCAAAGTCGGTCATGCTGGCCCGCAGCCGGCGAGCCTCGAGCTTCTTGGCCCAGCTGGTGCCAGTCCAGCGCTCGTCCAGCTTGGCGGCCAGCCACTTCCTCCTGACCACGGCGGTGCGGGAAGAGTGCGGCAGGGGCAGGTGGAAGCCGGTCAGATGCAGCCGCTTCATGTCGCACACCTGCCGGCGCACGCCGGTGCAGGGGCCGTCGATAAGCACGCGGTTCTGGTCGACAATCTCGGCGATGGCGCACACCTTGCCGGAGTCCGCGCCGTTGGCAATGAAGGCCACGCGGCCGACTTGGACGAACTTGTCCAGCTTGCCCATCGCTGCTGAAGCAGTTAGGAGAGTCCAGCTAAGTGTACACTGGCTGCACTTACAGACCTAAGTTACCTAAGCATTTTTTTATATTTAAAGATTACTGCAATATAACAAATTGACAAAAGTCTAAATGCATCAGAAATACATCGTTTATAATTGAAACTTAGTTGACTGATGGCATGGCAGTGGCTACTTCTATATACCATCTCAACTTAGGCACTTAGGCACTTAGGCACACATGCCATCGCCAGTCACCCAACAAAATAAAAAGTAAGAATTTTTAGAAGCATAAAATATTCTTTAAAAAACATTGGGGACTGAATATTTTCATAACTGTTTGCATATTTATGGTGTATCCCCAGCCTTAGTTGTGTGGCTTTGGCCATAGACAATTATACACATGACTGTAACTGTATGCAAATATACTGAAGATGGCCACTGCAACTAAGTGGATTATTAAGCTAAGCCGATTATCTATTAAAGATACAAAAATTTATTGCAACAAAATGGTTTCTACACCTTCTAGTCAAGTCATTCCAGTCAATCTAGATTCTGGGTTGAATCATTTTCTTAAATTTCTATTTTGCATTATGGATTAAATAGTATAAAGATTACTTAAATTATCTTTAAATTGTTTCATTAGGGGTCAAAATTTAGGATATCAAAATAAAACTTTATATGCCATACCACACTACTGATAACAAACTTAAAATGAGGCATTTTATTCAGTATAATCTAATTTAGATTTAAAAAGGGTTGGGTTAGGTTTTTGCTAACCACATGGAACAAAATTGTTTTATGAGCATATATTAAAATTAAAAGTAATAATGTATTTTTTAAGTATATAATATATTTCTAATTTGAAAAAAAGCTCAGAATAATAAAAATATTTACTCAAACACAGGTGTTTTTATATTAGCTATATTGTTGCAAAGTAGCTAATTTTATTATTACTTGCAGATTTTGAACCCATGGAATTCAAATCCCCAGAAATATTTCAACAAATTTATGTCAATTGTGTCAAATTAAATTTGTGTCAAATTAAGATTTAAGGCCATTAAAACTTCTCTTATCTCTTCTCTGTCCTTTACTCTTTTCTTTTTTCTTACCTCTCTTTTCTTATTTCTAATCTTTTCTCTCCCCTCTTCTTTCTCCTCTAACTTTCTCATCTCTTCTCTCTCTTCATTTCTCCTCTTTTATCTCTTCTCTCCCCTCTCCTCTCTTCCCTCTTTGTTCCCCCTCTTCTCTCATCTCTTCTCTTTCTACTCTTTCTTCTATTTCCTATAATCTCTCCTAATCTCCTCTCAACTCTCTTCTCTCCCATCTCATCTCTTGTCTCCTCTCTCTTCTTACTCCTTGCTTATCTCTCTTCTCTTCTCTCTTGTTTCTACTCTCTCCTATTGTCTCTCTCCTTCCTACTCTACTCTCATTTCTCATATCTCCTATCTTCTCTACTCTGTTCTCTCGTCTCTTTGTCTCTAATCTGTACTTCATATTTATCATCTTTTCTCTCCTGTCTATTCTCCCATCTCTCCTCTCTGCTCCCCTATCTTTCCTTTTCTCTCTCCTTTCATATCTCATCTGTTCACTCTTGTTTTTACTGTCTCATTTCCTCTCTCTCTTCTGTCATTTTTACTCTCCTATCTGTTTTCTCACCTCTCATGTGTACTCTTATCTTTCCCTCTTCTGACTCCTCTCTTTCCTTTCTCTTCTTTTCTTTCTTTTATACTATCTCTTTTCTCTCTCTTTTCTCTACTCCCCTCTCTTTCATCTTATCCATCTCATTTTTCTTTTCCTCTCTCCCCTCTTCTTACCTCTACTTTCTTTTCTTGCATATAAGATAGTAGTTTTCACAGTGCCCTTCAACCTGCCTACTAAGATCAACTATTGAAATGATACTAGGGATGCAATCATCCTTACCTGCTGCCACCAGTTCCTATACCTTGGTGGCCTCATGCCTGATGTTGCTAACAACCTAGTGAGATGACAAGGACTGGCCTGGGCTGCACTTTGTTCTGTGCACTCTGTGTTCTATTCTAATTCTAAGGCCCTAGATAATAGGCTAAGGGCTTGGCTACTCCAGGCAGTCATTGAGACTATCTTATATAATGCCAAGACCTAGAACTTGATAGATGCTTTGGGGAGGCAGCTAGATGCTACATATGTAGCCATGCTGTATGTAGCATTTCAAGTGCACAATGGTCTATGCAACAAGACCAATGCCACACTCTATATAAGGGTATGCTAATGCGGCCTTCTGATCTACTATGCAGGCAATGACTTTGATTGGTAGGCCATATGCCGCCCATATCATCTAGTTAGAAGCCTGCTGCTTTGAACTGCTAGTTACAAAGTGTTATTGCTTAAGCTGCAAAGACTATATAAGCAAGGCAAGGCCAAAGACCAAAGGTGAATGGCAAAATATCCTTATATGCTTTTGACTAATGCTAGTGCCCAAGACCAAGCTAGGAGATATGATTTTTTAGGGCTATGGTTTAGAGATGTGCTCTTTGACTTCTGTTCTCCTTTTTAGCTATTGCATGGCTAGAGGGTAAAGTATTTTATTGTTTTTATCATAAATGCACAATTATTAGCCGATTTGGCTGATAACTCACTCTATATAAGGGTATGCTAATGCGGCCTTCTGATCTACTATGCAGGCAATGACTTTGATTGGTAGGCCATATGCCGCCCATATCATCTAGTTAGAAGCCTGCTGCTTTGAACTGCTAGTTACAAAGTGTTATTGCTTAAGCTGCAAAGACTATATAAGCAAGGCAAGGCCAAAGACCAAAGGTGAATGGCAAAATATCCTTATATGCTTTTGACTAATGCTAGTGCCCAAGACCAAGCTAGGAGATATGATTTTTTAGGGCTATGGTTTAGAGATGTGCTCTTTGACTTCTGTTCTCCTTTTTAGCTATTGCATGGCTAGAGGGTAAAGTATTTTATTGTTTTTATCATAAATGCACAATTATTAGCCGATTTGGCTGACCTGGCCACTTTAAATTATAGTAGGCCTATACCAGGGATAAGTTGCAAAAATGCCCACTTAAAAATATAGATGTAGTAGGCCTACTAATTAGATGATAAGGCATTGAGCCTTAGGCCTAATAAGACAATATAGATTATAGTTACTTTTTTCATTTACCTAAACTTGCATAATTAATATTTGTTTTAAGGTTTCTTTCATAGGTAAATTATATTCTTGGTCAAAAAATAAATCACATGGCCAGTATAAATCAAGGGGGTTGCACATATTATATGTTGTTATTGTTATATAAAAGAAATAGTGAAATAAGTTATAGCTTTCAAGGCTTATAATAAAGACTTAGATAGGCCTTAGCTCCTAGAATAACTAAGTTAAGTATATATAAAATATAAAAAATAAATAGGCCTATCAATAAACACAAAAGCCAAGCAAATATTCCTAAAAAAGACTAAGAAGTGATACAACATGCCATGGCTAAAATATCTATGCATCTTAGCCATATTTAAAAATATCTTCTAATATAATATGCCTAGGTAGGCCCTAAGATATATATAAGACATATAATTTATATAAGACATATAAAAAGCATTATTGAATAAATATAGGCCTAACTGTCATACTAATAGGCCTACCTAAAAGAAGCTCAAAACCTTTTTGGATTTAATTAGGGTTAGTAGACAGTAGTATTGTGTTGCTTAAGAATTGAAGCTATCAAGGCAAAGGTTACAATTACATTGTTACAAGAACAAGGGGTAGGGGCATAAGGCCTATATAGAAAATAGGCCTAGTGTACTTTTTGTGGACACTTGGTATTTAGGAGAGGGCTTTATTTACATGTATTTGTAATGA
Source organism: Macrostomum lignano (assembly GCA_002269645.1). NCBI lineage: Eukaryota > Metazoa > Platyhelminthes > Macrostomidae > Macrostomum > Macrostomum lignano. Next base: position 187,061 of record NIVC01001659.1, on the reverse strand, counting down.
TTCACCTACACATACTGCCGGGGCTGTTGCCCCCAGGACCCCGGGTCCTGCACGTAATGGCGTGGTGAACTATCTGTGCAGTATGAGACTGGTATGGCCTTTATCCCAGCCAGCGATGCTCACACCTGCCTCCCCTGGCGGGCTGATAGCTCAAGAGACTCTGTCTCCTGATTTTCACCTTGCAAGGCGCACTTCGAAGGGTACTCGTCCCGTGGGTGTTAAGGCAGGCCCCCTTGGGCCCTGCCGAGCTGATTCGTTGGCGCCGGGTCCTGGTGTGACCATAAACGCACCCTCTAATGTCCCAGTGTAACTCCGTGCTGATGGACGCTTGGCCAGGGAGTAGTCTGGTCGCTAACGGTTCCCCTTGCGCTTTTGGGTCCCCCCGCAGGGTGGTATTTTGCTTTTTGGGGGCCTGCCGCTTGGTTTGGGGTTGCGGCCTTGCGGCTCTTTGCCTGTGTTCTGCAGGAAGTCCCACCCTTTTTACTTCCAGCCAATGGCTTCTAACCGAAGTAACAAACCGGCTGTGGATGACACAGTGCCTCCGGCCTCGGCTGGGGCCGTGAACTCCTCGGCCATACCACCTGCTACCATCGGGGACGCCTCGGCGAGACCCGTGGAGCCAACTCTGAGCGGTGCCTCCGAGAAGACACCTGCTACTCCAGCTGCTAAGAAACGCAGCACCACCTCTGGAGCTGCCCGCCGTCGACTTAACAAGGCGAGGCGGGCCAAGGAGGGCGGAAGCCAAACCGGTGCCAGGGGCCAACGGCCCGCGGCAGCGGAAGCTTCCCAGTCTGGGGCGGTGGCGGAAGAGGGCCTCGAGCCCACGGAAGCCCCTGCCCAGGATAGGGAGGCCGATGCAGCCGGGAGGGTGGACAGCCCACCTGAAGAAAGCTCCACTGACCCCCGGGCCTCCTACGCTGATGCGGCAAAGAGGCAACCGGCGGTTGTCATCCTGGGAAAGGACGCGCGCCTGTCTCCCGATCAGCTGAAGCAGGTGAGAAGTGCCGTTGATGGCCTCCTGTGGAAGCAAACTCTGAAGGGCACGCCTCTGAACATTCATTCGAATGCGACGAGGGACTCGTGCCTTCTCATTTGGCCCAGTGATGCTGACTCGGGTCGGCGGCTCCTTGAGCTGCTGCCCGAGCAGAGCTGGGACCTCAACCTAGCCTTCTGCAGAGAGGACGAGCGCCCCCGGACCAAGAGGCATCGAATCTGGGTCCCGGCCAGGAGCGTTGTTACCTCTGCTGACGAGCTCCGGAAAGGACTGCTAGCAGTCAACCGGGAGCTTCCCGCCGCGGGCCTAGTGGTGCATGACACCCTTAAGCGCACCGACGGCACTGGCTTCACAGCCATCCTGGGGCTGTCGGACGCCTGGATGAGGCGTTATCCACACGGCAGCTTCATCAACGTCGGCCTTTGGAAGCTGCGCATCCGCTCCTACGAGGCCGACCCTCCCCGTGGCAGTGAGCAGGGCGGGCGGGATGCGGAGGCGGCCGGGGCCGAGGCGCAAGCCTCTGCTCAGACTGCCAAAGCAAACCGCCCTGCCCGGCAGCACGGCCGCGCGGGCAAAGCTGAGCGCGCTGCTGAGGGCGGAGGCGACCGACGCCCGGCGCGTAGCACCAAGCGGCGCGGCCTGTACCAGCGTGCAGCTGAGGCAGTCCGTACCGCCAAAATCTCCCAGCTGAGGCGAGAGGTCGCCGGGACGCCTAGGCGCACCAGTTCGTCCAGGGAGGGTGGGGACGTCCCAGCTGGGCCCAACCCCTCGGGGCAGGGCCGACTGGAGACGGACCCGCCTGCCCAGGCGGCTGGCTGCTCCAGGGCATTGGGCCAATCTGAGGCGGAGGACCCCATGGATGGTGGGCAAAGGGCGGCGAACGCTGCCTACTGCCTTCCGGCCAATCGGGGGCCTTTTGCTGAAGAAGAGCCCATGGACACCGGCGACCCCGACCCGAAGCCGGTGAGCGCCGAGGAGGAGGAGGAACTCCTGGCGGCTGCAACATCCGATCTGCAATGATGCCAACGACTACCTGGTGTCTGCAGATCAACACCCAGCACTGCGTGGCGGCGTCGGTCAACCTGATGCGCACGGCAGAGCAACAGCTTCCGGGCCTGGTCTTCGTACAGGAGCCCTGGATGACTAAAGGTAAGCCAAATAATGTGCCATCTGGCTACCACTGTTTTTGCATGGCGGGCTCTCAGCCTCGCCCAAGATCTCTGGTCTTTGCTGCAAAAGCTTTTGAGGCATGGATGAGACCTGATCTCTCGACTGGGGACATCTGTGTTGTTCAAATCAATAACCTCATTCCCAATAAACCTGTGCTGGTAGCTTCTGCCTATTTCCCGGGCGATGCCCCAGTTGTCTGCGACGCGTTAGTCAACCTTACTGACTATGCTGCGTCCCATCGGTTCGAGCTGCTCATTGCAGGGGATGTGAACGCACACCACCTGCATTGGGGCAGCAAGAACATCAATAGCAGAGGCGAGGAGCTGCTGGCCTATGTCAGCAGCACTAACCTCAACTTCTGTAACGTGGGCAATGCACCAACGTTCAATAATGGGCGGTGGGCCGAAGTCATCGACACCACCATCGCCTCACCCGGACTGCTTTCCGCAGTTACGGGCTGGCGAGTGTGGGACGAGGACTCGCTCTCGGACCACCGCTTTATCCGCTTTTGCATTGGGCCGACCAAGCAAAAGCCTAAGGTCACTTGGAGTCGGAACGTCAGAAACACCGATTGGGCCGCCTTTGGCTCGAAGCTGAGCCGCGGCCTTCGGGATCTTGACCCCCCAGTGACCTCTCTGACTGCCAGGTGGTGGACGATCTCGCCTCCTCCCTGGGCGGGGCGATCACCACTGCCTTTGAAGCAGCCTGCCCCCTAAAGGCCTATAAAGGCAAGAAATCTGCTCCCTGGTGGAACCCAGAGCTCGGGGCCCTTCGGCGCCGAGCCAGGACCCTCCAAAGGCGAGCGCTCAAAACCAAAGACCCATCTGACAGAGAGGCCTATACCCGTGCGATCCACGAGTTTAAGGGCCAAGTCAGAAGGGCCAAGACGGCCAAGTGGCGCCAATATTGCGAAGGGCTTGAGGGCTCTCGCCCCGTAGCCCGCGTGGTTAAGGCACTCACTAATGACCGTTTTTCTAAACTCTCTGTTGTGAAGAGACCTGACGGCTCGGTCACAGAGAGTTCGGAAGAGACTCTAGAGCTCATGCTCACAGTTTTTTCCCTAAATCTCCGACTCAGCAGGGCCCGCCCGACCACACAGTGGGAGGGCAAGGCCTAGCAAAGTCTATGATCACCAAAGACCGCATTATTAGAGCGGCAAGGTCCTTTAACCCGTTCAAGGCGCCTGGGCCCGACGGCATCTACCCAGCGTTCTTGCACGAGGCGGTGAAAAACCACCGCTTCCTGGACCTGCTCTGTCGTCTCCTTCGAGCTTGTGTGGAGCTGGGCTATGTACCAGTTGCATGGAGAGAGGCCCGGGTGGTCTTTATCCCCAAGCCTGGAAAGAGCGACTACCAATCGGTGAAGGCCTTCAGGCCTATCAGCCTCACTTCTTTCTGCCTCAAGCTCCTCGAGAGACTGGTGCTTTGGCGCCTACTTTCGTTCGAGCTGAAGCGCTTCCCACTCTCGCAGAACCAGCACGCCTTCCGCGCGGGCAGGTCAACCGAGAGTGCTCTCCATGTCATTGTTGACTTCCTGGAGAGGGCCGTTCTTGGCAGCGGCTTTGCCCTCTCGCTTTTCCTGGACATTGAGGGGGCCTTCGACAACGTCATCTTCGAGGCCTTTTGCAGAGCCCTGGAATCCAGGGCCACGCACCCTCACCTTGTCCGGTGGATCATGTTCATGATCCGAAACCGCACTGTTGTGGCCCACCTGAGCGGCAGCTCTCTTTCGGTGCCTGTCCTGAAAGGGGGCCCCCAGGGCGGCGTTCTCACCCCCGTTCTCTGGAACATGGTCATGGATGAGTTGCTTTGCAGTGATCTCCACGACCCCATTCTCAAGGTGGGCTATGCCGATGATGTGACCGCGATATGCGCGGGCCCCTCGGTTGATACCATCAGAGACCTTCTGCAGGGCTTTCTGGGACGAGCGGAGCGTTGGGCAGACCAATGTGGCCTTAGACTCTCAGAGTCGAAAACCACAGCAGTCATGTTTACCAACAAACTGCTCTGGACCATTAAGCCCCTCACCCTCTATGGAAAGAATATTTCCATGGAGAAGCAGGTCCGCTGCCTGGGCCTCACTCTGGACCACAGGCTTAACTGGACTCCGCACATTCAAACTAAAGCCAAAAAAGCCCTGGCTGTACTGGCTCAGATCAGGCGCGCCGTGGGCACCACCTGGGGGCTCACCCCCAGGAAGCTGTGGTGGATTTACACTGCCATCATCCGCCCCTCGATCAGTTACGCCAGCCTCGTGTGGGCTAGCGGCCTGAGCGTCAAGAGCAACCTCGACGCTCTCTACAAAATCCAGGGCAGAGCCTGCCGCATGACTATGGGCGCTCCACCCTCTACTCCTTTTGAAGGCATGAATGCCTTCCTCTGCGCCCCTCCTTTGGATATTTATATCAAAGGAGAGGCGGCGAAGAGCACCCGGCGTCTTCTGGATGCTGGGGTGGCCTTCAAGAAAGTGCGGGCCTTTAAGAAGCGGTCGCTTATCCCGCACTCTGACCTCTGCCTCAAGGCTCTCGAGGAGTGTGGCGGGCTCAACATCCTCACGGACTCGATCCCAGCCACCCTTCTCCTGAGCCAAAGGTATAAGGTCACCATTCAGCCTCGACACGAGGCGAGTGACAGCTGGAGCGACTCTGAAGTCCACTGTTACACTGACGGCTCTATGAGGCATGGTCTTTCAGGCTTCGGAGCTTGCGTCTTCTTCAAGGGAGAAGTGGTGTGGAGCTACTCCCAGCACACTGGGCTCAACTCCAGTGTTTTTCAGAGCGAGGTGCTTGCCATCAGCTCCTGCGCGGCAGAGCTGCGCCGAAGGCAGCTTAGCGGCCGGAAATTTATTTTTCACTCTGACAGCCAAGCAGCCCTTCGGGCCCTCTGCCGCAGCACCGCCAGCTCCAGGTCCGTCCTGGACTGCAACACCCAGCTCAACGGGCTTGCGCTAGGCAACCAGGTGGAGCTCAGATGGATCCCGGGCCACGCCGGCTTCCTCGGCAACGAGCGCGCTGACCTGCTGGCCAAGGCTGGCTCCGCCGGCGCGCTATTGGGGCCGGGCCCGGGTGCCCCCATCCCCGCCTCGGTGATCAATTCCCGCGTTAAGCGCTGGGCTGACTCCGAGCATCTCCGCAGGTGGCACGACACCCGGAATTGTAGGCAATCCCGTGCTGCCGTCCCCTGTCCCTCTCCTCTCCTGCGTAGAGCCCTCCTCAGGCTCAACCGCAGAGACCTCAGAGCAGTTAGCATGGCCCTCTCCGGGCATGGCTGCTTCTCTCGCCACCGCTTCCTTCAGGGCCAAGTACCCGAGGAGCGGTGCCCCTTCTGCCGCTCAGGCAGTGAAAACGCCGAGCATTTTATCTGCCACTGCCCGGTTTTCACCAGGGCCAGGCTTACTCACCTCGGGCCAAACCCGGTTCTCTCCGACGTTTGCAGGCCCGAGAGCATCCCACTGCTCGCCCGGTACCTCAGGGACACCGGACGAGCTGATTTCTTCCCCACCGTCGGTGAGGAGGACCGCGCTGCAGGCGAGACCGACGGGTCCCCCTGAGCGACACCACTTCAACGGAAGTCGTTGGTCGCCAGGGGCTAGCGGAATGGGCGGTCTCCTCCGCCTCCTCGCTGCATCCGCCGGACGCCCCCTGCAGCTAAGTCAAGTAAGTCAAGCCTACACATACTTTTCATTTCATTAAATCGTGTATAGGCCTAGGCCTATACATGTACATTTCAGCCGCAGTCCTTTTTCTAATATATTCAATAGCACCCACCCCATTTATTTAGAGAAATTTTGTTTTTTTTGTTTAAGTGTAAAATTATCTGTCTCTCCAAGGAGAATGTGCTTATTGGCTTTTGTTTGTTTGGCTAATAGCCGAAAAAATAAGGAGCCTCTTCATATCGCCGGTTCGAAAAACGGAACCAGTTCCGAACCGGTTCGACGCTCTTCATATCGATGGTTCGAAAAACAGAATCAGTTCCGGAACATGGTTCTGGTTCTGGATTATGGTTCGATAAATTTTCTCGAACCGTTGTCATATTTACACTTTAACAGTAAAAAATGTTTGAAATCGTCAATTTTTTATTATTGTTATATAATTATTCCGTTTTTTGTCATATCCAAGAGGAACACCCGTATATACAGTTTTGCTGGAATATATCACGAATAAGTGCAGCAAAAAGGCTCAGATATCATGATACGGTGATATTATATCATGATATTCTTAGCCAAAATGCTGCAACAATGTAGTCTATTTGGGATTGTTTATGGCGTCGTTTTAAAATTCTAAATCAAGTATATTTTGTTTTCTCTAAGCATTATACATGTAGCATAGGAAGCTTTGCTGTATCCTGGGCTGTAGCACGTGGCCATGTAAATTATGCTTGTATGCTTCTTTTAGCAAAATGAACATTGGATAGGGTTAGGGTTGCTTAACTGTATATCATCTACGGTATATAGGGCGCAGATGAATCTAAATTTATTGATTTTGATTATTGAATAGGCTGAAATAGGCATGAAAAATAGGCATGAAAATGCATTGCATCACACAGTTTATCATGGTTATGTAGTTAGTAGCTTTGCTTTACCCAATGTAGCCTAGTTCTTTTTAGTCTAGGTGCTAGACCTTTTTTCAGTTTGTACACCCATTTCAACCATTAAGGCATTAGTCCTAATTAGTAAAATAAATTATAATGCCTATCAATCATCCATGATCTACTGTAATATTAATACACTGTAGTATCCTATATTTATAACCTTATCTAAACTTATATTGATCATATTATTCGTCTTTATCAAGTCAATACAATATTGATTTTATTAAGTTTTTTAATGATTATTTGGTGGTTATATGGCTTCTCAAATATTAAAAATAGCATTTTAATATGTTAGATTAGGCCTAAACTGAGCAAAAGCAGAACTTAAAGTTTTAAAATAAATATCTAAAGATAATAAAGCCAAAGGGAATTTGGCCTGTTAGTTGACTCAGAAAGACATAAAGCCTATTTTATGTATTTTTATGGTAGGCCTAGGAAACTAGGCTTTAATTTAAGAACTAAGTCATGAAATGATAATAAAGAAAAAGCTATATTATTTAATATAAAATAATAATATATTATATATTATATATATATTTATAAAAATAGGCCTAGCAAGTCTAAAATTTCTTTGATATAATAGGCTAATGAATTGCTATTAGCTTGCTATTATATTATATATTAAGTTGTTAAAATGTTTAGGGGCCTTATTAATAAGAATAAAAGTCAATAATTGTTTGATCGATTTAAACCTTTTGCTATTTATTTGGTACTTCTTTATACTTATACTTTTCCTGTTTGTTTTTGCTTTATTCTTTTTCCTTTTATTCTACTCTATAGCTGTCTACTTTATATGTTCTTTTGCCATATTGTTCTATTCCTTACTTTGCCCCATCTGTTTGTCTCTTTATTTTGACCCCTATTTGCATCCAGCTCTATCTCCCTACTCTACCATTTGCTCTGTTCCTTATTCTGCCCTTTGGCCCTACCTTCTTGTGTCCTACTCTGTTCCTTGCTCTACCCTTTGCTCTGCCTCCCTGCTATGCCCATGCCCTCCTGCTCTGCTTGCTGTTCTGCCCTGCCTTGCCCCTGCTCTGCCAGTCTGCCTCCCTGCTCTGCCCTCCTGTTCTGCCTCCCTGCTCTGCCTATTGCTCTGCTTGCTGCTTTGCCCCCTCCCCCCCACTTTGTCCCCTACTCTTTTGCTCGCTGCTCTTCCCTCCTGCTCTTCTTTGCTGCTCTGACCTTTTGCTCTGCCCTCCTGCTCTGCCCCCTGCTTTGCCTTCCTGTTCTGCCCCTGCTCTTCTGCTTGCTGCTTTTCCCTCCTGCTCTGCCCCCCACTCTGCCCATGTTCTTCCCTCGTGCTCTTCCAGCTTCTGCTCTTCACTCTTACTCTGCCTCCTTGCTCTGGCCTCCTGGTCTGCCCACCATTCTGCTCCCTGCTTTGTCCCTGCTCTTCTGCTCGCTGCTCTGCCCCCTAATTTGCCTTCCTGCTCTGCCCCCTACTTTGCCTTCCTGCTCTGCCCCCTACTTTGTCTTCCTGCTCTGCGTCCCTGCTCTTCCCTCCTGCTCTGCCCCTCACTCTGCCCCCTACTTTGTCTTCCTGTTCCGAGTCCCTGCTCTTCCCTCCTGCTCTTCCCCCCACTCTGCCCCCTACTTTGCCTTCCTGCTCTGCCCCCCACTCTGCCCCCACTCTGCCCCCTACTTTGTCTTCCCGCTCTGCGTCCCTGCTCTTCCCTCCTGCTCTGCCCTCCTGCTCTGCCCCCCACTCTGCCCCCTACTTTGTCTTCCTGCTCTGCCCCCCACTCTGCCCCCTACTTTGCCTTCCTGCTCTGCGCTCCTGCTCTGCCCCTGCTCTTCTGCTTGCTGCTCTTCCCCCTGCTCTGCCCTCCTGCTCTGCCCTCTGCTCTGGTCCTGCTTCCTGCTGCCTATTCCATCCCTGGTTCTCTGCCCCTACTGTCTGCTCTTCTGCCCTCTGCTCTATCCGGGCTCTACCCGGCTTCTCTGCTCCTTGTTATGCGTCTGCTTACAGTATATTTGAGTTTCCAGCTTTCTAGGAGCTACTCGTTAAACAGCTCAGCTTTAAATATATGATAACGCGTTCTTAAATTCAGAGTCATGGGACGACGAAAAATTAATGTGGCAAAGACTTCCGCCAAGTTCTATCGTGGTTCTGCCCGAAGTCGAGCGAAAGTTATTCGTATCATTGTTACCTCAAAGCAGAGTTCCGCGTAAGTTATTAATATTTGCAAGCTGCTTTTCGTTTGGATTACTTTTTCAGTTGAGAGAAAAAAGATTTTTTCTATTTTCTTTTCATTTGCAGTAGTTCGTCACGCTGTCCAGACCCCGAATCCGATTTGGAGCACGAGGGTGCCGTTGAGCCCTTGGACGATGTTGAAGACGACGAAGATGATAATAATCAAGCTGAGCGGAGTCGTTTCAAAGAGTTTTGTGAGGCCGAAAGCGACCGCTGGGATGAGCTACTTTCCACAGGAACTCTTGCTGATGGTGTGGCAAAACACTATTCTCTGAAAAAATGTGTCGTATGTGGCTCTGCAGATGGATTGTATCGGTGCGAGAAGTGTCACCTACTTTCGGTCTGTCTCGAGTGTCTCGAAGCGCGCCACTCGCACCGACCTCCGCATGCTGTCCAGCTGTGGAATGTAAGAAATGCAACTTAAATTCCATATACGAGCATAAGTCACCTTCCCTTTGTTAATTTTAGAATTGCAGTAAGGATGCATATATTAAAAATAACGTCTAAGTCGGTTTTTTACGTTTTAAAATGACTTGGATGTATGCGGCTACTGTACAAATTTATGCCTGTTCACTTACTATTAAAGAGAATAGTAGCACGCATATTTGATTCACTAACACTCTTAAGTGCGAGTCTGAGAAAAATTTTATCATTTACTCAATTTTTCAGGGAAATTTTTATGAAGTTGTCCCGACAGAGGTGTGCCTTTTGCGTCAGTGTGGGTGTACCGGCATATCTAGTATATTTCCGGTAACTGTTATCACCGAGGAAGGTATGTGTTGGCTTGCGAATGCATAAATAAACTGCTTTATAAGACCATAAAAGATCTCAGCCGGCGAGGGAGATGCTGTTCGTAATCTATGTTATACTGTAAACATATTTGTTGTTGTCTAGTACCTCTATCCTTCTGGAAATTTTGGAGCTAATTAGTAATAATTGAATGGGGGTAGTACCCTTATTATATAACTATAGTTTTTATTGTATATTTCGCATCTACCGCCAGGCTACTTCCCTTAAATTTTTACGCGAAAGCTTATCACAAATGTAATTGACTCATTTACAACCTTTACAAATTGAATTATAGTGTTAAGTATGGCTAATTGTTTCTTCTTTCCAGTCAACGAGATTCCTATTAAAGTGGAGGTTTGCTCCTGCACTACCTACCGTGAAGCACTGCTGACCCACGGTTTCTGGCCAATCCAAGCAAGGCCTGAAAACGCAAGGCTGTTGACGGCCGTGGCCATTGGTTTGCTTCTTCTTATTGACTGTCTCAACTCCCAATGTACAGCCTCACTCTCCTCACTGTGTGCTGCACTGAGGCACTTTCGGAATTCAATGTGGATACCCACAACCTTGACGGTATGTTTTGTGGCTATTGTTTGGGTCATGTCATGAACTTTTATTTTCTTGTCTGAAGAGCCCCACTTTTGAATTCAGGTTGACCTTTTCCGAACACTCAACGTCAATGGATCATTTCGTGCTTTTCGGAGCGTTCTTCAGAGCTTACGACGGGGACAGAACGCGTCCTGTCCGGCGTGTCATGTGGTACGGATTGTCTAATACTAACTCTGTGCTCCTTCATTTTGCTTCGTGTCTTGATTTTCCGTCATTGTCGTAGAAATAGTAATCAGTACAGCATTTGTAAAGCCGAATCTACTTTATGGTTCTGTAAAACTACTAATTACAGTCTTTACCATAGCAACACACAGTTAGTTGATGGCAGTGCCCCACTCTATTTGTAGAAAAATGAAACATCCGATAATCCGTCACCAGTGTTTCTTATGATGGATGCGTGCTTTGGCATCCGCCATCGCAGGAACGCCGGTAAAGCTACTATGCCACCCGCTTCTGGCTTCTTTATCGACGTAGACCACAGCAATGGTGTTCAGCCTTCTGAGGGGCACTGCGCCAACTGGAGCGCCGGCGGTCGAGGCCAGGGTCTTACCAGCGGAGCGGAGCTGATCGCAACAAATTGGATGTGTACGGTTTATTTTGTGGCTCATGCCCACACTCGTTCATCAGGTACATGGAAGATGTGACTACTCCTGGCGAGCGGTAATTCCTTTCAGTGCTTTGCTGCGAGTACTGGTTTTCCTTTCTGATTTTTGAACGCCAGTTATTTTGCTTTTTTACAGCCTCAACTACAGCGAGTGCATGGTTCAGCAGATGCTGCGCGATATTCCTCCCCACGTTCCAATAATCGTATCTTACGATATAAGTTGCAAATTGGCTGGTCGATTCTGCGATCCAAGATTAACTTTTGTCTTGCCGGCATTGCACGTTTATGGTCACGTTCTTCGTTGTCAGTTGTTGTTCGGCATTCGTGCCACCGAGTCTGTGGGCCTGATAGATGGCGAGAGCGTTGAGCGCATTTGGCCGCCATTCCGCAGATTTGGACCTCAAGTAAAGGAGATGGCACATGATAATCGTCGCAATTTTTTGAATTACGTCGCTGACACTATGAACTTTGCACGCATCATGTCGATTAGTTAGTATTTTATTTGTGTGAATTAATTCGTATGTCGTTGTGATATACTGTGTTCATATTTATTATTTTTTTGTATATTATCAATCTGAATGAAAAATTCATTTCCATCTATCCATTTTCAGCTGCTTGGTTGCAAAGTCGCCGAAAGGTTGAAGAGATAGCATTCTTGCGCTTTGAGACAGAGTTCGCAAAGTTATTTTAAGAAAGCAAAAGCACTCGTGAGTTTTTATGAAAAAAATGTAGACGCTAATACTGTACAAAAAAATTCAATACTAGACAGCACTTTTGAAACATTAAACGAGGTTGCAGTGAAAAAAATCGAAGTAGTTTTTTTTACTTATTAGATTTGAGAGCGCGTTTCCATCCACCTTTTTAAGCAGGAGCTGCACTTTTCGTTTTCAGTAACTGTTGACGAATTCCTACAGAAGGCAGGAGAGTCGCGGGAGACAGTTTTGTCTTCCTTGAAGGCTAAACCCACAGCAGCAACCTCAAGGAAAGCTGAAGCCATCCGCAGCTTGTATCGTGTTGCATGCGAGCGCCAGTACCTAATTGACCATGCTGCAACTGAGCGTGGCCAGCGAATGAACCGACTGCTGACTGTAACGATACAAAAGCTTCTGAAAAAGACCAGGAGCATTGTAGCGAAATTTAACGGTCTGCACCAGAGTGACCAACTTGACTATCAAGATTTCATTTCCCCGAATTCTGAAGGATTTCAGCAGCTGCTGCACATTAATGGGGATATCGCACAGAAAGCTCGAGCTGTTAAGCTGCGAGACTTGTACTTCCGCTGTAAAGAGGAGTCACAACGAGTAGCAGCCGAAGTGAGGCGAGCATCATTTTTTTTCGTTGATGCGCTACAAGTAACCCGCTCGCAGATTCAAAAGGCCAGAGGATTACCGATTTCAACAATGCTTCACATGCGTGAAAATGGCATTTGTCGTTTAGTAAGATCTCATCTGTCAGCCTTTCCGTCCGAGTTCCCGATTCTCCATGAAGCAGCTAATACCAGATGCGACAGTGAAATTATTGAATCAAGTGAGTATTTGCATTTATTAGCCAGTCTTGCAAATTCCGATTCTGTTTTTACATTATACGTAAAACTCAAAACACTTTTTTCTAGTGCCCCTTTCGGACTTCAGTAAGGACAGTGAGAGCTCTCAGGCAACAACAATATCATCAGATACCGACGAAGACTGTATCTAGATAACTGATTGCTGTTTTGACACTTGAATTTCTGTAACTACGAGCTATGAACTTTTTGGGTACCGTTTGAATAATTCTTTTGCCAGTAAATATCCGTTTCTTGTTGCTAATTAATGCAAGTTTTTGAAGGCCTTGTCAATTTGCTTATCCTGGGATTTCATCATTTTTACGATTTATAATCATTAATATTTATCTTTGATTGCAAACCTCAGGACAAGTGTCCATTAGGATAGCACGAACTTTGCCAGCCGAGAATTTTGCTAGCCGGAGGGTTGCTGGCGGAGAAAATTTGCAGCGAGGTATTAACCAGCTCAGAATTTCAACATCTGACTAATTTTGCAGTTATGCATCAATTGTAAATTGTAAGATCTTTTGTATATCTATCTATAATACATTTATGGTATATTAGCTGCATTAAGAACCTGTATTTAAAAAAGAAATGCATGTATTAGGTTTTGTAATTGATTCATAACTGTAAAATTAGACAGATGTTGAAATTCTGAGCTGGTTAATACCTTGCTGCAAATTTTCTCCGCTAGCAACTTTCTGGCTAACAAGATTCTCGCCCGGAAACTTTATGGCTGGCAACTTTCTCCGGGTGGCAAAGTTCGTAGACCCTACCACTAGACTTAAGAATACCAGTATTTCATTTGAAACAAAGAATAAAAAATGTCTACCTATGTCTACCTAAAAAATGCCTAGTCCTAAATGATATTAACAATAGAACTACCAAGAGGGGGGGAATTTCCCCCCCCCCCTTGACAATTTTTTTGCTGCGCCGGAACGGAGCAACGCAGGCACACGAAATTCAAGAACACGGGCTAACTTTTTGTTGCGCACCTTCTCAACTTCTGGACACCCTCAGCTAGTCTCTCAAGCCTTCCATCATCACCCCGACGCCGTCGGCACCTTCAACAGGTGGCACCAGGTGACTATGAGCAGCCTGATAGGAATTTCTCGAGTTTCACTGATCAAGCCTTGACAATGGGCAAGCCTCAAACGCGGGACAGCCTCAGCTAGTCTCTCAAGCATTCGGTCATCACCCGGACGCTGTCGGCATCTTCAACAGGTGGCATCAGATGACTATGGACATATGTTAGGTTCCTTTTGCACCTATGTTAGGTTTTTCTTATCAAGCTTCAATAATGGGCAATCTGTAACTCCTGGTTATTCTCAGCAGGAATCCCAAACAGTTTTTAATCACCCGACTTAATTATGTAAATATGATGAGGTAATTTGTTATTATTGATGCCACCTGTTGATGGTGCCGACGGCGTTCGGGTGATGACCAAACGCTTGAGAGACTAGCTGAGGGTGTCCAGAAGTTGAGGTTTGCCCACTGTCGAGGCTTGATCAGCGAAACTTGAGAAATTCCTATCAGGGTGTCCATAGTCACTTGGTGCCACCTGTTGAAGGTCCAGAAGCTCCGCCTGGGTGAACACTAGTGACCAACGAAGTCAGAGCTGATGCAGACACATGTGGTCGACGTGCTGATGAAATTTGGAGGCATTGCAAGGCTGCGCTAAGGCGCAGTGCTGATTGGCGCACAGGGGTGCACTGAATACACTAACGCTTATGGGAAAAATCCGACCTTCTGGCAGAACCGTCGAATATCTCAACGGTCCGGAGGGCTGGCGACTTGATTCTTGTTTGAGAAGGTGCGCAACAGAAAGTTGGCCCGTGTTTTTGAATTTCGTGTGCCTGCGTTGCTCCGTTCCGGCGCAGCGGGAGAATTGTCAGGGGGGAATTCCCCCCTCTTGGTAGTTCGACGGGCGGAAAAACGGCTTGGTATTCCTACTGTTAATTGTACAAAAATGAGCTATTGTTTTACTGTATTTTGTCTGAAGAAGCGAGGCAACTGCTTGGCGTAGGCTTGCAGCAGTAGTAGGCTCATTTGACCCGTTGAGCACTGCAGATTGGAAAGCCTAAAATTTTGTGCCAATTGATAATCGTCATAAATTACTCAACACCCTTCCAGCGCCGGCTGTACGTAAGCAAATAATTCTAAAATAAACTATTATTTATTACATACCAAAGGAATATTGGCTCCCTCAGAAAATCCTGCAACTTCTGTTGTTTCGTAGACACTCGTTGTGCCTCCATTTTTTGGGTGGAGCAGCACAACGGCGTGCATTTCAGAATCCTCGGCCAATTCCAACTGTGAAAGCAGAATTGGTTAAAAAACCGTAAACACTAGTTTTGACAAGTTAATGAAGAGAAACTGCTGAAAATTTCTGGAAATGACAAACAGACTTACGAGCTTGTACACCGACTTTTTCAGTTTCTTCTGACGTTCAGCAAGACTTGGAGCTGCAGCCGAACTAATTAAGTTTTGCCGGCTTGTTGGATCTAAATCAGCGTATGACTTAGGGTGGCAGACCATTGTGCTTGGTCTGAAAAAAACAATAAAAAACCCATGCTTAATCTTATATAATAATATAAAAAGGTGCACAATGTTATAATTCACATTAAGAGCGCTTTATGGATGATACTAAACAAAATGCGATACATGAAATGTACGTTGAGGAATGTTGCAATAAGTGGTGCTGAGCAGAGCTCCTGTAATGTTCTGGATAAACAGATGCTGTAGGTGTGTAGGTCTATGGACTCCTTAGATTTCACTGGAATACGAGCATATGTGACCAAGCAATAGTTGCGAAGTATTCACATGTGACTGAGGAATACAGTGTTCTGTGATGTGCAGCAATCGACGAATTGATTAAATACAAGAATTATAGGTGTCCTCCACTAGACGGTTGAGCGGTGGTTTCGCTTCTTGCTCCTTTCAGATTTTGATGATGAAATTTTCAACATAGTAAAACGATATTCTTAATAAATATTGCCATACCTGCAAGCTTTTCCTTCCGGTTGCAATTTCTCCTAACATGTTCATTCCAAGCACTTAAGCGGCGGGACATTGGGTTGTGACTGCAAGAAAAAATTGCAACATTTTGTCGTAATCTTATATACAATGAACGTAGAGAGCAATTTATACTCATACTGAAGCAACTTTTAGGCCTTCAGGTTGCAGTTTGTCGAGATAATAAACACAACACTGAATTCAGTTACCAAGCTAAATTAACAAACACAGGATAAAATTGCCTATTGGCTAGAGACAGGGGCCGTTGGGGAAGAATACAAAAAAGCATAGAAGCTACGGTAAAGCATGGTTGGAGCAGGCGGCAAAGGAGCAGGATTAGGGCAGGCAGCAAGGGCAGAGCAGGATGGCATAGCAGCGAGTGCAGGGGAGTGCAGGGGTAGAGCAGGGGGTAGAGCAGAAGGGAGTGCAGGGAGGGAGAGCAGGAAGAGCAGGGAGGGAGAGCAGAGGGCAAAGCAGAAGGGAGTGCAGGGACGGAAAGGTGCAGTACAGAGTGGCAGAGCAGGGGGTAGAGCAGAAGGGAGTGCAGGGAGGGAGCGCAGGAAGAACAGGAAGGGAGAGCAGGGGCAGGCATAGCAGCGTGGCAGAGCAAGAGGCGGAGCACGGTGGCAGAGCAGGGGGAGAGCAGAAGGGAGTGCAGGGAGGGAGCGCAGGAAGAGCAGGAAGGGAGAGCAGGGGGCAGAGCGGATGGCAGAGCAAGAGGCAGAGCACGGTGGCAGAGCAGGGGGGAGAGCAGGATGGCAGGGAAGGGTGGCAGAGAAGGGATGGAGAGCAGGGGATGGAGCAGGGGGCAGAGCAGGGAGGCAGAGCAGGGGAAAGCAGGGTGGCAGAGCAGGGAGCAGAGCAGGGTGGTAGAGGAAGGTGGGAGAGCAGGGTGGCAGAGCAGGGGTGCAGAGCAGGGAGGCAGAGCAGGGGAAAGCAGGGTGGCAGAGCAGGGGGCAGAGCAGGGTGGCAGAGGAAGGTGGGAGAGCAGGGTGGCAGAGCAGGCTCAGCAGGGTGGCAGAGGAAGGTGGGAGAGCAGGATGGCAGAGCAGGAATGGAGAGCAGGGGATGGAGCAGGGGGCAGAGCAGGGAGGCAGAGCGAGGTGGCAGAGCAGGGGGCAGAGCAGGGAGGCAGAGCAGGGGAAAGCAGGGTGGCAGAGCAGGGGAAAGCAGGGTGGCAGAGCAGGGGGCAGAGCAGGGTGGCAGAGGAAGGTGGGAGAGCAGGGTGGCAGAGCAGGGGTGCAGAGCAGGGAGGGAAAGCAGGGGAAAGCAGGGTGGCAGAGGTGGCAGAGCAGGATGGCAGAGCAGGCTCAGCAGGGTGGCAGAGGAAGGTGGGAGAGCAGGATGGCAGAGCAGGCTCAGCAGGGTGGCAGAGAAAGGTGGCAGAGCAGGATGGCAGAGCAGGAGAAAACAGGGTGGCAGAGGAAGGTGGGAGAGCAGGATGGCAGAGCAGGCTCAGCAGGGTGGCAGAGAAAGGTGGCAGAGCAGGATGGCAGAGCAGGAGAAAACAGGGTGGCAGAGGAAGGTGGGAGAGCAGGATGACAGGGCAGGGTGGCAGAGCAGGGATGGAGAGCAGGGGATGGAGCAGGGGCAGAGCAGGGAGGCAGAGCGAGGTGGCAGAGCAGGGGGCAGAGCAGGGGTGCAGAGCAGGGGGCAGAGCAGGGGTGCAGAGCAGGGAGGCAGAGCAGGGGAAAGCAGGGTGGCAGAGGTGGCAGAGCAGGGGAAAGCAGGGTGGCAGAGGTGGCAGAGCAGGATGGCAGAGCAGGCTCAGCAGGGTGGCAGAGGAAGGTGGGAGAGCAGGATGGCAGGGCAGGGTGGCAGAGCAGGGATGGAGAGCAGGGGATGGAGCAGGGGGCAGAGCAGGGAGGCAGAGCGAGGTGGCAGAGCAGGGGGCAGAGCAGGGATGGAGAGCAGGGGATGGAGCAGGGGGCAGAGCAGGGAGGCAGAGCGCAGAGCGAGGTGGCAGAGCAGGGGGCAGAGCAGGGGGCAGAGCAGGGGTGCAGAGCAGGGAGGCAGAGCAGGGGAAAGCAGGGTGGCAGAGAAAGGTGGCAGAGCAGGATGGCAGAGCAGGAGAAAACAGGGTGGCAGAGGAAGGTGGGAGAGCAGGATGGCAGAGCAGGCTCAGCAGGGTGGCAGAGAAAGGTGGCAGAGCAGGATGGCAGAGCAGGAGAAAACAGGGTGGCAGAGGAAGGTGGGAGAGCAGGATGACAGGGCAGGGTGGCAGAGCAGGGATGGAGAGCAGGGGATGGAGCAGGGGGCAGAGCAGGGAGGCAGAGCGAGGTGGCAGAGCAGGGGGCAGAGCAGGGGTGCAGAGCAGGGGGCAGAGCAGGGGTGCAGAGCAGGGAGGCAGAGCAGGGGAAAGCAGGGTGGCAGAGGTGGCAGAGCAGGGGAAAGCAGGGTGGCAGAGGTGGCAGAGCAGGATGGCAGAGCAGGCTCAGCAGGGTGGCAGAGGAAGGTGGGAGAGCAGGATGGCAGGGCAGGGTGGCAGAGCAGGGATGGAGAGCAGGGGATGGAGCAGGGGGCAGAGCAGGGAGGCAGAGCGAGGTGGCAGAGCAGGGGGCAGAGCAGGGATGGAGAGCAGGGGATGGAGCAGGGGGCAGAGCAGGGAGGCAGAGCGCAGAGCGAGGTGGCAGAGCAGGGGGCAGAGCAGGGGGCAGAGCAGGGGTGCAGAGCAGGGAGGCAGAGCAGGGGAAAGCAGGGTGGCAGAGCAAGGGAAAGCAGGGTGGCAGAGGAAGGTGGGAGAGCAAGGTGGCAGAACAGGATGGCAGAGCAGGATGGCAGAGCAGGGGAAAGCAGGGTGGCAGAGCAGGGGTGCAGAGCAGGGAGGCAGAGCAGGGGAAAGCAGGGTGGCAGAGGTGGCAGACAGGCAGAGCAGGATGGCAGAGAAAGGTGGCAGAGCAGGGGGCAGAGCAGGGGGCAGAGCAGGGAGGCAGAGCAGGGGGGCAGAGCAGGGGGCAGAGCAGCGGGGAAGAGCAAGGGAAAGCAGGGTGGTAAAGGAAGGTGGGAGAGCAAGGTGGCAGAATAGGATGGCAGAGCAGGGGAAAGCAGGGTGGCAGAGCACAGATAGAGATCAGAGTGGCAGGGTAGGGATAGAGAGCAGGGCGGCAGAGCAGAGCAGCAGAGCAGGGTGGCAGAGCTAGGTGGCAAAGCAGGGATGGAGGGCAGAGGGTAGAGCAGGGTGGCAGAGCAGGGAAAGAGAGCAAGGTGGCAGAGCAGGGGGCAAAGCAAGCTGGCAGAGCAGGGGGCAAAGCAAGCTGGCAGAGCAGGGGGCAAAGCAAGGTGGCAGAGCAGGGGGCAAAGCAAGGTGGCAGAGCAGGGGGCAAAGCAAGGTGGCAGAGCAGGGGGCAAAGCAAGGTGGCAGAGCAAGGCATAGAACAAGGCATAGAACAGGGGGTAGAGCAGGGTGGCAAAGCAAGGAGGGAGAACAAGGGATAGAGCAGGGGATATAGCAAGGTGGCAGAGCAAGAGGCAAAGCAAGGGAACAATGTAGAATAGATAGCAAAAGGGTAAAACAGAAAGCAAACTAGCAAAGAGAGAGCAAATGCAAATAAGAAAGAAATAGGTATAGAAAAGTAATGTACAAATAAAATAGGGCTAAATCAACCTAATTGTTTATATTGCTATTACTTTTCTTTTCTAATTAAAAAGGCATGCAAAAACTTAACAGAGACATTTTAGCTTATTAGCTTATTAAATCAAAGAAACTGTTTATGCATAAGCCTTGTCAATGCTTATTTTTATAAATATTAATATAAATTGTTATCTTATTTTTAAACATCTAGTCTATTTTTATTTAGCTTTTAGAAGTTAAGCCTGACCAGAGTATAGTAATTTTGATTTTATTTTCCTTATTATTATATATTTTAATTTAAAATATCTAAGCTAGACCCAAAGCCTATTTCATTCTGAGAGAAACAATAACCAAGCAAAAATTAAAAAATTAAAAAAAATCATCATTGGATATTCATTGTATAATATGACTGATACAAATCTATATAACTATGCTTATCCACTAGATATACTAAATCTCTAATATCTAATACTATATATAATGATATTAACAACATTATTTTTTAATCTCTAACTATAAAAATCAAAACTCTGTGTGTCTGTCTGTGTGTGGACAATTTTGATCGCTATGGACTCCCAAACCGCTCAACCAAATTACACCAAACTTTACACCCACCCTAAACTTACTACGGAGAATGTCTTAGGCTACCTTTTAATTTCCTAGACTCAAGTCTTCCTACCTAAAAGTACAAAAAACTGCTCAAAATGCGCGATTTTTTCACTTAATCCTCCATAGCGCCGCTCCACTTCTACCGATTCTCTTCAAATTTGACACAGGCAATTTTCAACTATTTTGACACAATCGTGTAAAATTTCGAGTCTCAAAGTTAATCCTGAACGGCGCTGTGCACTTTTAAAGTTTGGCTGTTTTTTTCAGCGAGACAGCCACCCCAACCTCCACCCGCCTGCCTCTCTTTCCCGATCTGGGCAAAGGGTGTGAATAGGTTTCAAAATTGACTAACTTTCAGCTGCCATAAGTTTGCTCCACGTAAAGCGATTGACTTCAAACTTGACACAATTCTTCATTGACTCATTCTCTATCTAAATGTAAAGTTTCAACTCTGTAACTCAACCGAAAAAGAAACTGTAAGCATGTGAAGTTTGTCTGCTTTTTCTGTTGTTTGTGCCACTCACTCATTGCCCCAGAGCCAGACGAAGGGTCAGGCGATGGGACTGAATGTACATAGCAAATGTACAGTGTTTTGGAATAACTTTATTTATAGCCTTCTCTGCACCCCGCGAGTGGAGAGGCGTAGAGAGGAGAGACAGTTTAGCGAGAGATTCAAACCACTGTCCTCTGTATAGACACAAGTCTGCAGCAGTTTAACAGTGGATGGCAATTGGCAATTGGCAAATCGAGGGAATCCAGCATGGTTTGTAAAAGCGAAAGATTTATGAAAAGGCGATGCGATGCAATGCAATACAACCCTACTAAATTGGGCACACCATGGAAATTTTAGGTTTCTTTTAAAGGTACTGTATAAATATTAAATGGCCTCCTAAGAAATGCGTATTTCCTTGGTTGTTAGACTGATGCAGACTGCAGTGGAGCTGAAGATACACAAATTCCTTTCAGGGCTGCAAATTGGCAAGAAAGATGACGTGATCAAAGCATGAGAACAGCCATGAGAGTACTACGTCCCACAAACTGGCTTTCCAAGCAGGGATGGGCAGACTTTTACCTCAAAGGCCAGATAAAGAATCCAGCTCATAGCTGAGGGGCAGATGAAAGTGGAAAGAAGAAGGAATAGACGATTCGAAGAGAGGAGAGGCGACAGAGGGGATAAAAGAAAAGATAAAAGATAATAGGAGAGATGAGGGGGTGAGGACGATGAGAGAGAGGGGAGAAGAGGGGAGAGAGGAAAAGCGAGAGGAGAGAGTAGAGATGAGAGAGCAGAGAGCTGCAGATGAGAGGAGAGAGCAGAGAGCAGAGAGGAGAGCAGAGAGGAAACAGGTGAAAGAAGAGATGAGAGAGTAAAGGGAAGAGAGAAGAGATAAAGATACATCTCTACATCTCTAAGGTTCTAGAGATGAGAGAGGTTGAAGGAGAGATAAGAAATGAGAGATGAGAGATAACGGAGAGAGGAGAGTGGAGTGAGAGAAGAGAGGGAGACAGAGTATAGAAAAGGGAAGAGAAGAGAAAAGAAGAAAGGAGAAAGGAAAGTGAGGAGTCAAAAGAGGGGAAAGAAAAGAGTACAGAGGAGAGAGGTGAGAGAACATATAAGACAGAGATGCCAGATTAAAGAGGGGGATGAGAGAGCAGAGACGAGAGTGAACAGATAAAAGACGGGAGAGTAGAGAGAACAGAGGAGAGGTTACAGAGACGAGAGGAGAGAGGAGAGACAAAGGTAGAGAAGTGAGTGAGAAGAGAGGAAAGGAAAGAGGAGAATGGAGAGGGGAGAGAGTAGAGAGAGGAGGAGAGATAAGAGAGAAAGACAGAGAAGAGAGAGAGATAGAGAGAGAGAGAGAGAGAGAGAGAGAGAGAGAGAGAGAGAGAGAGAGAGAGAGAGAGAGAGAGAGAGAGAGAGGGGGGGGGGAGCAGAGAGAAATGAGAAGAGATAAGAGAGAAAAGATAAAAGAAGAGAAAGGAAAGATGAGAGAGCAAAGACGAGAGAGAAAAGAGGTGCGGGAAGAGACGAGAGAAGAGGGGAGAGATGAGAGAGTTAAGAGAAGAGAGAAAAGAAATAGAAAGGAGAAGGAAGATAAGAGAGAAGAGGGGGTGAGAGGAGAGAGGAGAGGGGAGAGAGAAGAGAGAAAACGAAAAAGTAGAGAGGAGAGAGAAAAGAAGAGACAAGAGATAAGATAAGAGAAATGAAAGAGAAGAGAGATGAGGGAAGATACGAAAGAAGAGGGGAGAGAGGAGAGACGAGAGAGGAGAGACGAGGGACGAGAGAGATGAGAGGAAACAAAGAGACGATAGAAATTTTAAAGGATCCAAGGGATGTAGGGAGAGACAGGGAGAGACCAGAGTTTAGCAATATATGTTTTAGAGTCAGACAGACATTGCCTGACATTCTGCGCAGTACCCCAGCCAACAATGTCTCAAACCCTAATTTTACACGAATGTGCTCCATTTTATGTCTACCTCTATCCTACTAACTATTAACAAGTTTTTGTTTGTGTATGGCCTTAGATTTCAGAATACATGCAAAAGTAGTTCCGGGTATTGGAATTCCCCGGGTTCAAAATCCGCGGGTTTCAACAGCTTGTATTATTATAAATGGCAAATTGGGAGTAATTGTTAATTGATTTACAATTTAATTTTTCAATCAGACTAATGCCTGGTTTAAGTATCAACTTAAATAAGGTCTGGCACCTAGACTAAAAAAGCACTAAATCGGGTAAAACTACAACTACATAACCATGATAAGTGTGATATGCATACAATACAAAGCACAGCAATGCGCTCATTTAGTTAGGGACACTAATCAAAGTCCATAAATTTATATCAATCTGCGCCTTGTAGGGGGCCTAGCTACAAGTGATGCAGTTAAGCAACACCATTTTATACAATAATGCTCATTTTGGCATTTCGCTTAAGCAAGGATCCGAGATAAGCATATAATTCGCATGGCCATGTGCTACAATGGAACTTACTAAGCTAATGCAATGCTAGCTGGGGGAATTATGCTTCATTTAGACTTTTAAAACGACGCCATAAACAATCCCAAATAGACTACATTGTTGCAGCATTTTGGCTAAGAATATCATGATATAATATCACCGTATCATGATATCTGAGCCTTTTTGCTGCACTTATTCGTGATATATTCCAGCAAAACTGTATATACGGGTGAAGAGGAAACAAAGTCAAAGAACGACAAAATTAAATTGTAAAGACTGTCAAACATAGAATAGGTTCAAAGCTCCTCATTTCACACTGGTTCTGGTTCTAGAACTCG
Source organism: Macrostomum lignano (assembly GCA_002269645.1). Taxonomy (NCBI): domain Eukaryota; kingdom Metazoa; phylum Platyhelminthes; family Macrostomidae; genus Macrostomum; species Macrostomum lignano. The sequence continues at coordinate 164,088 of NIVC01001659.1, read as the reverse complement.
AATTTATTCTGGTTCTAGAACCGATTCCCGTGAAGAGGCTCAAGGTCTCTTACTACAAAGACTCAATTTAGGCCTATTGCATGAACCTTCAAAAGACTTGGTAGGTAAATATTAAAATAAGGTAAGTTGCATTGACAATGACAAGTTTGGTGTCATTTAAGAAGTGGCAAGTCTCTTCTTTAAAATGACTTAAACTGCAATTGATTTGGATTTACATATTTTTTAGATGGCTAAGCCAAGGACAATGTCAAGGACAAGGTCGTAAGCTAGTCATAATTAATATAGGATAGTTGGGTAGGTAATGGCTAGAGTTCCGGCACCGGAACCCGTTTTCTAACAGCTATGGATCCGGCAGTGCCGTATAAAAGCATACAAAAATACTACTAAGAACATATCTTAAGAAGGGTTTCCATGCATTTCGGTGCCCATGCTTTTCGGTGCCAGGCATTTCGGTGCCCCAGTTTGCTTTTCGGTGCCAAACTTAAATATGACGCCAAATCAGTAATTGATAAGTTATATTAAGATATAAGGTATTATTTTCTCTGAAATCTGAAATAGCACAACACTGAAATAGCACAACACGATGCTGCTGATGCTGATGAAGCTGCCGATGCCGATGAAGCTGCCGATGCCGATGAAGCTGCCGATGCCGATGAAGCTGCCGATGAAGCTGCTGATAAAGGTGCTGGTGAAATCACTGATGCTGCTGATGCCGATGAAGCTGCCGATGCCGATGAAAGCTTTTACAAGGGACACAATCAAGTGGAAATTTGATTGTGTCGTCAAGGTAAGTTTGGAAATTATTTAATTGAATTGGATGTTCCAACATGCAACTGTACATGTGATATTCATTTTAGAGGCTACCGGACATGCCAAGCTAAATATTCACAACGCTTGGGGTCAGCTAGACGACAAGTTAATCACACCTACCCAGCTTTTAGCTATCTGCAGTCGCTTTGTGAGATATTAACCAATACGACAATTTCATTCGATCAGCAACGATTTTAGCAGTTCTTTTAGGAATTTTATGACTTAATTTTATCATTACGATATGTTTGTTACGATATCGATTAGTTGGACGATATGTTATTCGACTTAAATCATCCTTCTTTGTGATCGTTATACGTGTTTTTCGAATCAATCCTCGATTTGTTCTTTAAAGCAAATTCATTGAAAAAAATTAATTTGGAAGACAAAAAATAAGCTTGTTCGTTGTTCAGCTATTCGTAATTGCCTTCGATTGAATCTAGAATAACATGATTGACTTTTAGCTTCATTCCATGTATTTGTTAAGCTGGGACCGAAAAGCAAAATGAGGCACCGAAAAGCAAACTGGGGCACCGAAATGCCTGGCACCGAAAAGCACAGGCACCGAGAAGCGTGGATACCTTAAGAAGTCTGAACATTAGAAGCATCTTGTTTCGAATATTATCAGATCGTATTGAATCTTATATAGAACAAAATCTAAATATCAGCCACCTGTAGAAAGAAAAATATTATGTTCTGTCTATATTATAATGCACTGCCGGATCCATAGACGTTAGAAAACAGGTTCCCGTGACGGAACTCTAGCCATTGCCAGTTGGGTAAGTGGCCCGGTTTGGCTTGGCATTTCTTCCCGTAACGGAAATAAAACGGTGATATTGTTTTTCATTTATAATAATACTTGGTGGCGGAAAAAATTATAATTTAAAAATGTTTTGGATAAGCAGCTAATACTGTGTTTCCTATTTATTAATAAAACTAGGATTGGTTTGTTTAACTGCTATAAAATTCACAGTTTATACTGTTGCTAAATGAATTTGATTCAAAACTACGATTCCAATTTTTGGATTGTGAGTCGTGACCAGTCGTACAGGACGGTACAGTCTGCTGAATAAGCAAAATAATAAAACTATTTAAAGGTTAATATTGTATTGACTCTGACAGATAAATATTACAATTAAAGATGCCACGAGACTATGAACTCAACCGACATATTCGATATGAGGTTATTGGTACAAAAGAAGATCCAAGCGCAAAAGCCCAGAAAGATAGATTGGCGGTAAGTTTTCTTCTTTGTCAACATTAGGAGCGGATTTAGTACAAAGGCGCACCCCTTTTCAAATTAAATTTTTTTTCTATACGATTATTTGAAATTTTTAAATGAATAAATAATCAAAGCAAAGATACCTGAGTATAGTAATCTGCGCCTTCCGTTCAAAATTTTCTGGATGCGCGCTTGGTCTTCAGTGAGTTAGTTGAGAGTTCTAATATTGCTAATATTGTATTGCTCTATTGTCTTCCTTTTCTGATCATTCTGTTCTGAGAAAAGGGCTCCACTTAAAATCTCGGAATTAAAAAAGATGATTTGATTGCAGAAAATTTGGAAAAAGTCCATACACACTGATTAGTTTTAATTGTCCTGTGAGACATGTCCATTCATCCCTTATCAGTTATCACATATGCCACGTATAGTGTTGATGGCTGTATATCAAAAAAATATTTTATATCGAAGTAATGGACTTTGCTGTTGTTTTTTTGGTACTCAAAATGTTGTCCTAAGCCCCAGTCAAAATTTTTTATTAGTAACTAGCCTAGCAGAATAATATATAGTGCAGGTCACATCACATGAACATGTAACTATTATTAGTGCTCACGTTGATAAACTTAGTAATGCATTTCCCGATTTTGGACACCGGTCAAAGTTTCAGAGTTAAAAGAGTCTCTAGGCTATTTAGTATTGAGCTGTCAATGTCCAATTGCTATGCAATAGAAGAGAGCTCTTAGTTATGGAGCATTCCATTTTTCATAATTCAGATAAAATTTAAATGGGGCGTGAATCCTTTACACCCTCCCGACTATTTTCTCTTCCTGAGCATCTTAATCGGCGTATACAATTCCTGAGCTATCTTTTCGACAGGAATTTCCTGATATTTGTCCCTTTTACTAGAGCGGTGACCGCTACGGTAATTTTTTCGCAGAAAATTTCCTATAGAGCCTACTGTAAGCAGTGCTGTTAGTTACGTTATGCTTTATTTATTTAGGGTCGAAACACCTCCCCAGGATGGATAATTCCGCGAACCCGTGCAAAGGATTTCATTAAGCCTCCTTTGCTGGCCTCGGCTTCTATTCTTATCATATTCTGTTTGCCTGAGAGAGGATCAGAAAAGCGGCTTGGGAGTCTCGGACTCGTTGAGATTCGATCTCCGCATTCCCGTCTGTTTGCGGCAGGCGAACTTGCTAGTTTGAGTGGCGACCGCTGATTTTTGTGACCTGGAACTGGCTTGAAGTGCGGGGCTGGTGAGGCAGATTAGATTTTAGTTGAATACACGAAGTAGTAGGCTGCGAGATTCCAGAACACACGCGGGCTCACTTTTTGTTGCTCACCTTCTCAAACAAGAATCAAGTCGCCAGCCCTCCGGACTGTCGAGATATTCAACGATTCTGCCAGAAGGTCGGATTTTTTTCCATAAGCGCCAGTGTATTCAGCGCACCCCTGTGCGCCAATCAGCACTGCGTCTCAGTGCAACCTTGCCGCACCTCCAAATTTCATCAACACGTCGACTACGTGTGTCTGCACCAGCTCTGACTTCTTTGCTCACTGGCCTTTCACCCAGGCGGAACTTCTGGTTCTTCAACGGGTGACACCAGGTGACTATGAACACCCTGTTGCAAATTTCTCTGATGTTTCTGATCAAGCCTTGACAGTGGCCAAACCTCAACTGCTGGACATCTTCAGCTGGTCTCTCAGGCGTTCCGTCATCACCCGACGCCGTCGGCACCTTCAACAGATGACACCAAGCGTACACAATGCTAGTACAACAAAAGCAAAGGAAAATTAGCGCAAAGTATGAAATTTTTTAATATCTCTCTTGGGTGTCCTGGTCACCCTGTGTCATCTGCTGAAGGTGCCGACGTTCAAGGAGACTCGGTAGTTGGACGGGTGGAAAATGGTTTGAAATTCCTGCTGTTAGCGAAGCCCACGCCAGGCAGCGGTTCGACACCTCGGCCAATTGCGCTGACAAATTCCGGCTTTCGCTCTCAGCTGCAGCTGCGCGAAGGCGGGGCCGGCCGGGCCCGAACAGGATCTAGGTGGAGTCTCGCAGCCTCCTCCGCGCTGGCTTTCAATTTCCCAAATATGGAAATGCCTCATCAGGTAGGCGGAAATCAACTAAGGCGTTGATCAGGTGCCGAGGTGATTAAAGATTTTCTGCCGGGCAGAACAAATTTCCTCTGTCTGCTTGAAGACGCTCAGGGCCTCTGTTTCTTCCGCAGGCCACTGAGATGAAAAACTCATCATTACTTGCCTAGTCCAGCTTCCGTTTCACCCGGAAACGCTAGTATGGCGGATTTCGGGTCGCCGAAGAAATCTGCCCCAAACGCTTGGGAATTAATAAAAAAATCCACACAGAGCAATCATTGGATAGCCGGCAGGTGTGGCAACTCTCCTTGATCGCCATCATTTTGTCAATTAATTTCCAGCAGTCCGGAATCCGCATGAGCAGAGAAGCCGCCATGCCTTAAAGTGACCCTTTTTAGAAGATAACTGCGGGGTCTGCTTGCCCAATTATTTTTTATGGCGGATTTAAACCTTTGGAAGAATTTTCTGCCTGCTTATCAGAATTTCCTTTCTTCTCTTTCACCTGCGAAGTCAAACTTTATGCCTATATAAACTGGGCTGCAGTCTTCTCTTGACTTGCTGGAGAACTAAGGCTGCACCTCTTCCCCTCCCTCACGGGCCTGAAGCTGCACCTCTACCCCCTCTCTCATAGGCTTAAAGCTACACCTCTACCCCCTCTCTCATAGGCTTAAAGCTACATCTCTACCCCCCTCACGGGCCTGAAGCTGCACCTCTACCCCCTCTCTCATAGGCCTGAAGTTACACCTCTACCCCCTCTCTCATAGGCTTAAAGCTACACCTCTACCCCCTCTCTCTCATAGGCCTGGAGCTACACCTCTACCCCCTCTCTCATAGGCCTGGAGCTACACCTCTACCCCCTCTCTCATAGGCCTGAAGCTACACCTCTACCCCTGAAAGTTTCCACTAGTTTTTTACAGTACTTGCCCATTTTTAAGAATTAAAAGAAGGCTCGAAAAATGCGCTAAAACTGCAGCTATGATTTGTAGCATTTGCCATTTTTCCCATAGTTCTTTTGGCACTATGCAATTGCTAATCACAGCACATGCATTCAGTGCAATCACTCGGTGCTGTTAGTTTGAGGATGCGTATGGCGTTGCTATGCACAATGTTTTAGGGCAACATTTTCAGTCTTGAAATATTGGGGCTTGTCTCTGCAGTGATAAATTTCGCAACTGTAAATATCGACAGAAACGTAATCCACAGCAGAGTAACATGCAGATGTGTTACTAAAAGTATTATTTAGATAGTTATTGGAGTTAATGCTCAGGTGATCGAGTTAATGCTCAGGTGTTCGAGTTAATGCTCAGGTGAATGCTCGGGTGTCAAGTCCAGCTCAGATTTCATCCGTAGCGGTCCTCCGGCCTATCGAACTTGGCGAGCTGAATGAGCTGCCGCTGCCGCTGCCGCAACTGGCGAGTCTGCAGCACCGCGGGCTGCTGGTAGCGGCGGCAGCGCTGCGGCCGCTGCAGCTGGTAGACGATGGCCGGCCGGCCCCGTCCGCCGCGCGTTCGCCGCCGCCTGGCGACGCCGCACCAGGCGCTGCATCTGAGAACGCGCTGGAAGGACGGGCTGAAGGCCAGCAGGATGAAGAAGTTCAGGCAGGAGTCCACCGGCTGGAACACGCCAGCCCAGTTGGCCGCGGTCTCGAATCGGTGCAGCCGCTCAAGCTGCGCCTCACCCACCTGGCGAAGCCCCGAGCCCAGCAGGTCGGCCAGGGTGGCCACGCAAGCCACAGCGAAGGGGAACTGGCAGAGCACGAAGCTCGCGGCCAGCAGCAGGATGATCTTGCTGGCGCGCATGCTGGACGAGTGCTGCGTGAACCGGACCCGGAGGCTGTGGGCGATCTTGGCCGACACGATGAGGATGCTGCAGCCCGGTATGATGACGCCCAGCACTGCGTAGCTCAGGAACTTCAGCATCGGGGCCGAGGCCGCCCCGAAGTCCTCGTATGAGCTGCTCGAGCCGTTGGAGGCGTTGCTGGCGGTCCAGGCGGTGTCTCGCCGCTGCAGCAGCTCGCCCAGGGCGCTGGTCAGGAGCACCTCGCACGCGCTGAGCAGCGCCACGCCGGACAGCAGGGCGGCCTGACGACGCATCGGCGTCTGCAGGCGAGGCCGGGCGGTCAGGTCCGGCCGCACGGTGAGCGCCAGGCGGTACAGCGAGATGCCCAGCAGCCAGTTGTTGCGCAGCATCTGCAGGCAGTGCGTGGCGACTCCCATCTGCAAGAGGGGGGGGGGGGTGACAGTGAGAGCCTTCAGGCCACCAGCACTGCTTCAGTCCCTTACAGCCCTGGTCACTGATCTCGGACTTTTCATGCGATACCCCACTCACAAGGGCCGACCCTCAAGGCACAGACCGCACAAGAGATAAAGGCGGATCAGGAGCAAACGAACCCACCTGCCAGGGACCGGGTCCCTGCCGAGCCAGCTGACAGGCCAGGTAGGCCGCCATGGCCGCATTGGACAGAA
>NIVC01001659.1:72500-155000 GCA_002269645.1 Macrostomum lignano | reverse complement strand
CCCAGTGTGGGATTTCTGTACCCAGTGTGGGATTTCTGTACCCAGTGTGGGATTTCTATACCCAAGTGTGGATTTCTATACCAAGTGTGGAATTTCTGTAAATGAACTCCCGTGACTCCTAATGACTCTCGTGACTCTTATGACTCCTATGACTCCCATAGCCTCTGTGACTCCCATGAATCCAGTGACTCCCGTGACTCCCATGAATCCCGTGACTCCCATGAATCCCGTGACTCCCGTGTTGCTCATGACTCCCGTGACTCCGTGTTGCTCATGACTCCCGTGACTCCCGTGTTGCTCATGACTCCCGTGACTCCCGTGTTGCTCATGACTCCCGTGACTCCCGTGTTGCTCATGACTCCCGTGTTGCTCATGACTCCCGTGTTGCTCATGACTCCCGTGACTCCCGTGTTGCTCATGACTCCCGTGTTGCTCATGACTCCCGTGTTGCTCATGACTCCCGTGTTGCTCATGACTCCCGTGTTGCTCATGACTCCCGTGTTGCTCATGACTCCCGTGTTGCTCATGACTCCCGTGTTGCTCATGACTCCCGTGTTGCTCATGACTCCCGTGTTGCTCATGACTCCCGTGTTGCTCATGACTCCCGTGTTGCTCATGACTCCCGTGTTGCTCATGACTCCCGTGTTGCTCATGACTCCCGTGTTGCTCATGACTCCCGTGTTGCTCATGACTCCCGTGTTGCTCATGACTCCCGTGTTGCTCATGACTCCCGTGTTGCTCATGACTCCCGTGTTGCTCATGACTCCCGTGTTGCTCATGACTCCCGTGTTGCTCATGACTCCCGTGTTGCTCATGACTCCCGTGTTGCTCATGACTCCCGTGTTGCTCATGACTCCCGTGTTGCTCATGACTCCCGTGTTGCTCATGACTCCCGTGTTGCTCATGACTCCCGTGTTGCTCATGACTCCCGTGTTGCTCATGACTCCCGTGTTGCTCATGACTCCCACTCCACCCCTCTGCTCGCAAGGTCCGCAAGGAGGCGCTGCGGCTGCTGCTGGAGCGGGAGCGGGCCGCCTACGCCAAGGAGCTGGAGGCGGAGGGCAAGACTTTCTACATGCAGCGGGCCTGAGCTGCCGCCTAAACCCCACCTGAGCTGCCGCCTAAACTCCACCTGAGCTGCCGAGACTCAGCTTACGACTCAGCCCACGTATCGCTACGTATTATAGAGGCACCATGTTTTAATGCCTGCTGAAATGCGCTAAGCTGCTTCTGTTTGTGTTTCTGGTTTTCCTAACAAGTACATGCGAATATATATTTATACATAACAGTTTCTATGGAAACTTTGATTGCTACTGGTAAAAACGAAAAAGCGAAATTTGCAAACGAGTTGATGCGTTATGTACTGCTTTCAGTGTGTCGCTGTGCGCTCGGTTCTTGAACCCCCCCCCAAATCCTCGTTTGCTTGTCTACCGCCAGTCTCCGAGATCCTCAGTAGCTGGGCCAGTCTCCCAGATCCTCAGTAGCTGGGCCAGCCTCCCAGCCTCCCAGATCTTCAGTTGCTGGGCCAGCCTCCCAGCCTCCCAAATCTTCAGTTGCTGGGCCAGCCTCCCAGCCTCCCAGCCTCCCAGATCTTCAGTTGCTGAGCCAGCTCCCAGATCCTCAGTAGCTGATCCAGCCTCCCAGATACTCAGTAGCTGATCCAGCCTCCCAGCCTCCCAGATCCTCAGTTGCTGGGCCAGCCAGCCATACATATGAATATTTAAGCCACCGCTCCTTTTTTATTTGAGGCAAAACTGATTTCTGTCATTTTGGTCTGCACCCCTACAAACTGGAGAATTTCTGCGACAAATGCAATTCTTGGCTCAAAGGCCGCGCTTTGACTCGAGAAGAGCTCCGGCTTTAAAGCTGAGAGCTGCTAGCAAAGGGTGGGAAAATATTCAATTAAAACGACGAGTTTAATGAGAGAATCACCCGCACCCGCATCCACTGATCCACACAAAGAAATTCTAAAATAGACATCAGCAGAAGCTTCTTAAGTGACCTTCAAGGTAAAGTTCATCACCTTTATTCTATTTTACGCTCATAGGCTTGTTTGTTGGCTTCGCAGTCGGCCTCGAATGTCACTGTAGCCAATATAAATTGAACTTCTTGTTAAGAGTGAAAACATGTAAGTCAATTGATTAGCTGTGATTATTTTTCCTTGACTCTCTGCTCACTACATGGCAGTCTTGGTCCAAGCAGGGACAACTGGGACCACTGGGGCGCAAAACGAGCCAAAAAATCTTGGGAGCGAAAAAGTCCTAAGAGACCCCTTTTGAATGCACTGTTCTATGGCCAATTCCCATTAGTGTGCTTTGATTCCTCTGAATTTATGGTATCTTCCGAACTGCGATATGCTTAACAGGCAAGTGTGTTTGTACACCTGTAAGAACTCTTATATTATAGGTGATCTCCAACAGCATGCAGATATACGAGTGCTACGGATAAAGTGAAGGTGAATCAAACTGAAAAAAAAGCCTAATTTTGTGAGGATTGGTGTGAGTTTAGAAGATCATACAGACGCTGGACCAGAAGGTGACGGTATCGGCATGGAACAGACGGTTGTGCGTACTCTTCGGCAACCTTTGCTGCGTCAGTCTCCGTGCTGACTTATCCCTTGCCTGCTATGGTAGTAGTTGCTGCGTCAGTCTCCGTGCTGACTTATCCTGTACCTGCTATTCCCGTTGCAGCGTTCGGGGATGAGGCAGTGACAACAGCTTCATCAGGTTAACGTATGCCGAACTGCTAATTCAACACATGAATCCCGGTTGGGAACTATAGTGAAATATCGTAGGGGAATTCTTCCTGGTGAGGAGTTATTAGTGGGGAATTCTTCCTGGTGAGGAGTTATTAGTGGGGAATTATTCCTGGTGAGGAGTTATTAGTGGGGAATTATTCCTGGTGAGGAGTTATTAGTGAGGAATTATTCCTGTTGAGGAGTTATTAGTGGGGAATTATTCCTGGTGAGGAGTTATTAATCGGGCATTCTTCCTGGTGAGAAGTTATCAGTGGGTTTATGAATCTGGGGTTAGCGTTTGTTGTTCTCAAAAAACACTTTCAAGAAACTCGAATTCAGCTAATCCAGATCAAAAGCCTCTGGAGAAGCGGGGTCTCTGGATAGAAAACTGGCCTCGCGAGTATTGGGATTGAGATTTGGGCAGCTCGGCTTGAATTTGGTTGTCTCCGGGGCGGCAAAATTTGCTGTCGGGTTGAGCTCTGGTGTCTGGTGTCGTGTGATGACAGGCCTGCAGGTTCCTCATCAACTTTTGTTGCTCAGAAATCAAAGCTGCATAAAACAACAGGAAAAAACAAAGAAAAAGCAGTTTTAGCAGTTTAGCAGCGGGGTTGCGGCTAAATGTGTAGAATGGGATTTCATGAGAATCTGAGGCTCTCCAATGGAAGCGGTGGCCGGAGAACTAACAATGAGAGAAGAATCATCAAAAGCCTCACCATTCCATCAATTAGTGGGATAAATGGGAAAACATGGGGACCAAATGATAGAGGGATGCAGTTTTCGATCACTGTCAGTTCAGTAGTGCAATCTGATTAGTCCGAAATTTCGCTTTCCACATGCGCTTCAGTTCACATCCTCTTTAGCTCTAGTCATCTGCGCAAACCGGTTTTCCTTAATTATTGACCACTTAATACATCAGGAACCATGAAAGTAGCACCCGAGATAAGCCACTGTGATATACATGTAGTAGCACCCGAGATAAGCCACTGTGATATACATGTAGTAGCACCCGAGATAAGCCACTGTGATATACATGTAGTAGCACCCGAGATAAGCCACTGTGATATACATGTAGTAGCACCCGAGATAAGCCACTGTGATATACATGTAGTAGCACCCGAGATAAGCCACTGTGATATACATGTAGTAGCACCCGAGATAAGCCACTGTGATATACATGTAGTAGCACCCGAGATAAGCCACTGTGATATACATGTAGGATCACCCGAGATAAGCCACTGTGATATACATGTAGTAGCACCCGAGATAAGCCACTGTGATATACATGTAGGATCACCCGAGATAAGCCACTGTGATATACATGTAGGATCACCCGAGATAAGCCACTGTGATATACATGTAGGATCACCCGAGATAAGCCACTGTGATATACATGTAGTAGCACCCGAGATAAGCCACTGTGATATACATGTAGGATCACCCGAGATAAGCCACTGTGATATACATGTAGTAGCACCCGAGATAAGCCACTGTGATATACATGTAGGATCACCCGAGATAAGCCACTGTGATATACATGTAGGATCACCCGAGATAAGCCACTGTGATATACATGTAGGATCACCCGAGATAAGCCACTGTGATATACATGTAGTAGCACCCGAGATAAGCCACTGTGATATACATGTAGGATCACCCGAGATAAGCCACTGTGATATACATGTAGTAGCACCCGAGATAAGCCACTGTGATATACATGTAGGATCACCCGAGATAAGCCACTGTGATATACATCTAGGATCACCCGAGATAAGCCACTGTGATATACATGTAGGATCACCCGAGATAAGCCACTGTGATATACATGTAGGATCACCCGAGATAAGCCACTGTGATATACATGTAGTATCACCCGAGATAAGCCACTGTGATATACATGTAGGATCACCCGAGATAAGCCACTGTGATATACATGTAGGATCACCCGAGATAAGCCACTGTGATATACATGTAGGATCACCCGAGATAAGCCACTGTGATATACATGTAGGATCACCCGAGATAAGCCACTGTGATATACATGTAGTAGCACCCGAGATAAGCCACTGTGATATACATGTAGGATCACCCGAGATAAGCCACTGTGATATACATGTAGGATCACCCGAGATAAGCCACTGTGATATACATGTAGGATCACCCGAGATAAGCCACTGTGATATACATGTAGTAGCACCCGAGATAAGCCACTGTGATATACATGTAGGATCACCCGAGATAAGCCACTGTGATATACATGTAGTAGCACCCGAGATAAGCCACTGTGATATACATCTAGGATCACCCGAGATAAGCCACTGTGATATACATGTAGGATCACCCGAGATAAGCCACTGTGATATACATGTAGGATCACCCGAGATAAGCCACTGTGATATACATGTAGTATCACCCGAGATAAGCCACTGTGATATACATCTAGGATCACCCGAGATAAGCCACTGTGATACATGTATTACCACCCGAGATAAGCCACTGTGATACATGTAGTGTCACCTGAACTGACTAATCAATCGTGACCGCAAGGCCGTTGCCAGACGACCCGAAGATTCGGCTCTGCGCCCTGCCACTTTCAGTCCCGAGTCCCCCGCTGCCCTGAGGCTGTTCGAATTCGGTCGACATGATGCTTCAGGATGCTGCAGGACTGGAGCTGGCAGACTCGAGCGAACATTCGGGCAATCGGTCCCCACACGCTCTGTGGCTGCTGTCAGTTTTAGAGTGTCCAGAGGGCCGAAACAGGACTACTCAAATACTTGACATGGCCTGTCCATGGCCAGATACAGGTGAACCAGCCTTCATGATATAAATTATGATTTGGAGCGCTGCTGCCCCTGGCCCCAAATCATTTTAAAGTAAATTTAGAAGTTAGAATGAAAGCATTCCACTTTGGGTATAGATGTGCGTATGGATTAGCAGAGAAGTCCCCACTGGCTTGGTTCTAATGGTTATAGACGAAGTATGGCTGCTTTTTATTTTACAAGGGGTGTCCGGAAAGTTCTGACACTTTTAATCCCAGAACAAAAGCAGTCGTAGCTGTAAGCACAAGTTTGGTGTCTTTTAAAGCGGCACATCTCTTCTTTCCAATGAATTCAGTCGCGTGTATTTTGAGTGTTCTCAACATAGTCTCCACCTGTAGCAACACACTTTTCCCATTCCGTGCCTTTGGCCTTATTTCAATTGCACACTCATGATGGTGCCAATAATCACAAAAATCAAAACACTTGACTAAGCAAAATTTCGCAAGGTTCAAAACAATGAGATTTGCTTACAAGTGACGGAGTGTATAAAATACTCAACACGGAAGCGGTGGACGGTAAGAGAGGGATGCACTGTAAATTACCTGTTGAGTAGTTGACAAGAGCAAACAAGATCCATAAAAAACTGGCTAAGTTATGTGCTTCACCTTTTACTGTAAGTCTCTCAGTGGGATTGCAATGGTTTTTCGCGTGTAACTTTTGAATAAAATGACCGAAACACACGCGACTGAATTCATTGGAAAGAAAAGATGTGCCGCTTTAAAATGACACCAAACTTGTGCTTGCAGCTGCTACTGCTTTTGTTCTGGGATTAAAAGTTCAGAACTTTCCGGACACCCCTCGTACACTTTACCAGCCACGCACGATCACACAATCAATATAATATGCAGCACGCATCTGGGTCTGCTAGAAAGCACATTCAATCTGTTCATTTTTGCGAGCAACGTTAAATGACCTACCGTTTTTTATCTAATTAAAAACTATAGAGAGATTCGTTTTATATTCTTCTCTCGCTACTCGGTAGTAGGTAGTGGAATAATGTTATGTAAAAACTTTATTGATACAAAAAAGTACAACAAATATGCAAGCCGGAAACCATGTTTTGTCAATTGCTTTGACTCACCCTTACCTGCAGCTAGCTAACAAGTACATTCAGAGAGAGAGAGAGAGAGAGAGAGAGAGAGAGAGAGAGAGAGAGAGAGAGAGAGAGAGAGAGAGAGAGAGAGAAGGGAGGGAGGGAACCATAGCGTTGCAACCCAACCCAGCGCAAGGTACCAAGTTACCAAATCCCCCACGCAAAGAAAAAAGATTTCAACATAAAAGAATCACCACCAAAAACAATTAAGGTTTACTGAAAGTTCAATTGCACTCGTAGGTCAGTCTATCCGGTGCCCTTGTGGTCCTCTCCGATCGCCGCAACCTCGGATGGTTGTTGTTGTTGTAGCCCAGGCCCGTCGGTGGGCCGGGGCCGGCGCCCGGGAAGTGGTCTCGAGAAACGTGGTGATCTCCTGAGGCTGGGTCCAGAGAGCCTGAGGGGTCGGGTTGGTCGGCAGAGCAGGGCAGTGAAAAGGTGGACAATCGTCTCGTCGACAGCAGCTTTCGGAACGATGGATGGCAGGAGCCTGAGAGCCTAGCACAGGGTTGACCTGCAGATTAAGCAGATGGTTGCGAACGAAGCTGGTATGGAGCGTATGGAGGCATGATTTATACTTTAAATCAGTCTGAATGCACTGACTGCCTTTCTACCTTATACTGTGTTCTCAGTGATGCAGGTGCTGTGGTATGGTATGGATATCGAATGTTTGCATTTCAGCTTCCCGCTACTCATGTCCAAGCACAAATTTGCATTTGACTGACCTACTAATTGATGGTGCAATTGGCATTGGACCTGAGCTGAGTGAGTTCTTGAATGCTAGGGTCAAGAGTTTGTTGCTTCATCATGTTGTCTCTTGGCAAACATGAGTTGACATATTTATGAGTACGAAGCATTGCGGTCTTAGGACCAAAAAAATGTGGCCTTAAATATGTTCGTGTCTGAGGCAGCCAGGAGTCGGTTAAACAGAATGAAGACGCAAATTTGATTCAGCTTGAAAATTTTCTGACTCCAAAATCAGACACACAATCTACCATTGTCTGCCTCCAAAACCATACACACAATCTACCATTGTCTGCCTCCTAAACCATACACACAATCTACCATTGTCTGCCTCCAAAACCAGACACACAATCTACCATTGTCTGCCTCCAAAACCATACACACAATCTACCATTGTCTGCCTCCTAAACCATACACATAATCTACCATTGTCTGCCTCCAAAACCATACACACAATCTACCATTGTCTGCCTCCAAAACCATACACACAATCTACCATTGTCTGCCTCCTAAACCATACACACAATCTACCATTGTCTGCCTCCAAAACCATACACACAATCTACCATTGTCTGCCTCCAAAACCATACACACAATCTACCATTGTCTGCCTCCAAAACCATACACACAATCTACCATTGTCTGCCTCCTAAACCATACACACAATCTACCATTGTCTGCCTCCAAAACCAGACACACAATCTACCATTGTCTGCCTCCAAAACCATACACACAATCTACCATTGTCTGCCTCCAAAACCATACACACAATCTACCATTGTCTGCCTCCTAAACCATACACATAATCTACCATTGTCTGCCTCCAAAACCATACACACAATCTACCATTGTCTGCCTCCTAAACCATACACACAATCTACCATTGTCTGCCTCCAAAACCAGACACACAATCTACCATTGTCTGCCTCCAAAACCATACACACAATCTACCATTGTCTGCCTCCAAAACCATACACACAATCTACCATTGTCTGCCTCCTAAACCATACACACAATCTACCATTGTCTGCCTCCAAAACCAGACACACAATCTACCATTGTCTGCCTCCAAAACCATACACACAATCTACCATTGTCTGCCTCCTAAACCATACACACAATCTACCATTATCTGCCTCCAAAACCATACACACAATCTACCATTGTCTGCCTCCAAAACCATACACACAATCTACCATTGTCTGCCTCCAAAACCAGACACACAATCTACCATTGTCTGCCTCCAAAACCATACACACAATCTACCATTGTCTGCCTCCAAAACCATACACACAATCTACCATTGTCTGCCTCCAAAACCAGACACACAATCTACCATTGCTGGGCAGAGGAGGGCCAGAAGCCACAGCAAACAGGGGGGGGGGGGATCACGCAGCGGACTCGTGCTGCTGCATTTAGCGTCCCACAAGGCCAGAAGACTGAGCAATAGTTTTCATAACTGGCCAATCAGCCAGCGTCAAATATACACATATAATTTTTTAATCCCGTTTTAATATCCAATAGTTGTATAAATTTATATAAGCTGCTGCAGAAGCAGAAGAGCCGCTCAGTTGTGAGGCTTTCAGCCCAGAGTACCCATTAGCCAGCGTGCTCATTCTGCCAGCCCCGACCCGGCGCATGCACTTGTCATGCTGGTGCAGTCGCGCTCTCAGCTGCTGGCTTGCCTCACCAGCGCATCCTCTCAGTGGCGGTGCATGGATGGACTCTGAAATTACTGGACTAAGAATACGATTGGAATTCAAGTGGGAATCCAATTGAAGCAATCTTTTAACTTATACACTCGTAGAACGAAAAGAAAATGAGCAATAGTACTGTAGAATCGACTGAGTTATTGGCACATTCTGTGTAAAAGTACAAATAAAATGATTAGATAAAATGACTGAGATCAGAAAGTTTGCTAAGCAGTGTTTAGGGAGGAATTTCTACTTCAGATTAAAAATAAAGATTTTCTTTGCTTGACCCTTATTACTACCATTAGTATGGACTGATATTGTTAGAATATATTAGTTACATGTAGTCTTGGTTCACAATTGCAGTTTCAGTGAGTTTAGTGGTTAATACGCGTCTTTGTTTTTGTTTAACTGTTTTTTACCTCATATGTATAAAAAAGCACACATTATTTCTATTTAGGCGACAGTCATTACAGCGAAAACTTGCCGGATGCGGACTTCTTTGTATCAAAAGGAGCCGATAGCAGGGTAATAAGATAAGATAAAACGTGGCTCACACGAGCAAGCATTGCTTCAAAAGGCTTAGAAAAGGCAAAATGGTCACCCTGCAGCAGAATGGTTTGCACGGACGCGCCGAGTTACTCAGCATGCAGAGAGATTGCATCTCCAGAAATAACAAAACAAATCCTCTTGACCTTTAAATCAAAATAAAAACTCTGGCACTGGCTATCTACAGGCCACAGCTGATGGGGGGCTGTCGTCATTACTTTTTTAGACAGTGAGAGAGCAAGGCTCGCACTGCTGATGTCCCAGGGCTGTTCAGGGAGGCGCCAAGGTCACGCAGTTCAAATTATAGCTGAACCGCATGTTCAAATCTCTATATATATATATTAATTGTTGTCCAACCCTCCAGTTAGAGTATCCACATGGCGAGATCCACCTGTAATGCTCGTAGAAGATATTATGAAAAATACTTTAAAAAGCAATTGAGTCCTTTCTATCAACTTAATCAATCAACTTAATCCTTTCTATTTGCTACGAAAAGATTTATCGTACAAAATTGTGACTGGTGCAGAGACTGGTTTCCAAAACTTTATTAGCGGCACTCTGTGGTAGGACTGGCAGGGAGTAGCGGTACTCTATGCTAGGACTGGCAGGGAGTAGCGGTACTCTCTATGGTAGGACTGGCAGGGAGTAGCGGCACTCTGTGGTAGGACTGGCAGGGAGTAGCGGCACTCTATGGTAGGACTGGCAGGGAGTAGCGGCACTCTGTGGTAGGACTGGAAGGGAGTAGCGGCACTCTGTGGTAGGACTGGAAGGGAGTAGCAGCACTCTATGGTACATGTAGGACTGGCAGGGAGTAGCGGTACTCTATGGTACATGTAGGACTGGAAGGGAGTAGCGGCACTCTGTGGTAGGACTGGCAGGGAGTAGCGGTACTCTATGGTACATGTAGGACTGGAAGGGAGTAGCGGCACTCTGTGGTAGGACTGGCAGGGAGTAGCGGTACTCTGTGGTAGGACTGGCAGGGAGTAGCGGCACTCTGTGGTAGGACTGGCAGGGAGTAGCGGCACTCTGTGGTAGGACTGGCAGGGAGTAGCGGCACTCTGTGGTAGGACTGGCAGGGAGTAGCGGCACTCTGTGGTAGGACTGGCAGGGAGAAGCAGCACTCTGTGGTAGGACTGGCAGGGAGTAGCGGCACTCTGTAGTAGGACTGGCAGGGAGTAGCGGCACTCTATGTTAGGACTGGCAGGGAGAAGCAGCACTCTATGGTAGGACTGGCAGGTTTTTTACATCGCCACGCAGATTGGACGGGCAAGACTTGAAAGGGAAAATACGTTTCTGAAACTGGCAGAGGGATTTGACGGAAAACTTCGCTGGTTATTTAAGATGTTCTCAGCGAATGACAGGATAAGTTTTTGGCGGAGTTAGTTATTGAGTGAGTACAGCTGCTGCTGTCGCTTTTTCTGCTTGGATTTGTCGATTTCTGGACGCCATTCGGGCAGGTCGGTGAGTTGCTGTCATCAAGTAGCACGGTGCATTTCTGTTTTATGACCGGTATTGAAGACTTGAGAAGTCGAACTTTTTACACGCGAGCATGAGGTCGCTGTCAGCCCAATGACCAATCAGAGCTGGAATGCCAATAAGAAATTCATTTCTGCCAGCATCTGAGAGTTAGCACAAGCCCTCTCAGCTTTATAGTCAGCATCAATGCGAATTGGAAAAATTTTTTCGATTAGCTCACGCCGTCTCACCGACAGCGAGCGCCCAGCCAGCATTTTGGACTTGCGCCTCACTGTGGCTGGGGAAGACTGAATTAGCGCCATGCACATTGGCGCGTATTGACTGCAGGCAACTGAAGTGGCAGAAGTGCGCAGAGCTCCATGCTGGCATAAGCATGCATTGGCAGAAGTGCGCAGAGCTCCATGCTGGCATAAGCATGCATTGGCAGAAGTGCGCAGAGCTCCATGCTGGCATAAGCATGCATTGGCAGAAGTGCGCAGAGCTCCATGCTGGCATAAGCATGCATTGGCAGAAGTGCATAAGCGCGCTTGTGTCGCTAAAACGCACGTCAAACTGGGAGAAAGAACTACCTTTGCTTTTACGGATAGTTGAAACAGAAAAAAGCAAATAATCCTATCAAAGAAACACAAGCTCCGAAACACAAGCTCCGAAACACAAGCTCCGAAACACAAGCTCCGAGACACAAGCTCTGAAACACAAGCTCCGAAACACAAGCTCCGAAACACAAGCTCCGAAACACAAGCTCCGAAACACAAGCTCCGAAACACAAGCTCCGAAACACAAGCTCTGAAACACAAGCTCTGAAACACAAGCTCCGAAACACAAGCTCTGAAACACAAGCTCCGAAACACAAGCTCCGAAACACAAGCTCCGAAACACAAGCTCCGAAACACAAGCTCCGAAACACAAGCTCTGAAACACAAGCTCCGAAACACAAGCTCCGAAACACAAGCTCTGAAACACAAGCTCTGAAGCTTTGCGATATCCGGATTGTGACGTCCGGGTCAAAGAACAATAATGTATTAAAAATGATTTTATGAAGCAAAAAGATTAAGTGAGTGTTTCAAGGATGCAAAATGATGAGTTACGATCAATCAATCTCACTTTCTCAAATCGTTCTAATAAAATCCTGACGATGCACCATGGCGTGCGAAACGCGTTGAAGTTATTAGAAATTGCAATCATATTCAAATGTTGATAATAAGCTTTCTATTGATGAGTTAGGAATAATTTTAAATGTTTCTAAATACTAATGTGGTGAATGAATGCCCTGCTAAGCTCGTATTTATTGGTCATTGTCCTTTGGTTGGTCACCCCCCTTCGACCCCCCCCCCCCTCAAAAATTTTATATACCGAATCTTCGATAGACCCCCATGCCTCTATCGAAGTTTAGGTGTAAAAAATAAATCCCCATGCAGAATCTCCCCACCCTAAAACCCCATTCCCCATGCCCATGTATTCCCATGAGTGGCTCTAAGCGACTCTTCTCTGTAAAATCGCGCGGTAAAGAGGCCAATGGTGCACTTCATTCCTATGTGACATGACTCCACATGCCGTGTTTTGATCTTTTCCCTGACTTCATGCTCTGTAAAGAGCACACGCCGCGGCTGTTCTGGGCGGCTTTTCTTGCTGCAGTTTCGGTTTCTCACTTTGTAGAAAAATTGACCGTCTTGGAAGGCAAGGCTTTACTTTTCTCCTACCAAGTAGGAATTCTCGCCGCTCTGACAATTTTTTTCCATAAGCGCAAGTGCATTCAGTACACCCCTGGGCGCCAATCAGCCCTGCCCCTCAGTGCAGCCTTGCCAAGCCTCCAAGTTTCATCAACACGTCAATCACGTGTCTGCATCAGCTCTGACCTTCTGGCAGAATCGTCGAATATCTCGACGGTCCGGAGGGCTGGAGACTTGATTCTTGTTTTAGAAGGTGCGCAACAAAGATTAGCCCGTGTTCTTGAATTTCGTGTGCCTGCGTTGCTCCGTTCTGGCGCAGCAAAAAAATTTGTCAAAGGGGGGGGGGAATTTTTCCCGACCTCTTGGTAGTTCGACTGTTAAAATACACTGAGCACCAGAGAGAATGAAGCACTGTATGCATTGCGCAATTACAAAGACAATTCATCCAGAGCTCGCCCTGCTAAGTACGCATATTTGCTGTTTGCATATAAGGCCGTGTGAGTCCCTGCACATGCAACCGATCATTAGCCAACAGGGCCAAAAGCAGCAAGAGGGAAGGCACAGGCGTGGCGACAAAGGCAGCGGACGAAACGAGTCCTGCGATAGCGAATATATTTTAGGATTTGAGGCGATTAAAAGGGAAGTCACGAAGCAACGGAATAAAAGCATTAGAAGAAAATTAATAAAAAAAATTTTACGAGCCAAAGCGCTCCCGCAGCGCGCACGAGAGAGCGTGAGCGCACAAATAAAAGGGGGCCGACGCCGCCCACCCCCAACCCAACACCCCCGCCTGCCGGCCGGCACCCAGCACCCCACCTTGCGGCAGGGATGCACACGCGCGGGCCGCACGCACAGACGGGCGGAGGGGGCGGCCCCGTCGGCTAAACACGATTACAGAGCCGGTTAAAACCGGCCCCTGAAATCGCAACCTTAGCCAACAGGGCCAAAAGCAGCAAGAGGGAAGGCACAGGCGTGGCGACAAAGGCAGCGGACGAAACGAGTCCAAAAATCCCAAACCAGGGAGGAGGTCACGTTGAGGGGAGGAGTGAAGCCAGGCGCAGCGGCGCACCGCGCTCAACCGAAGGCGGTAGGTACCGCTCTACAGCGCTGCTTGCCCAGTCACCGACTCGCATGATTGAATCGATGGGGATGCCGGCCTCCGCCGCGGATGTAGCGCCACCTCGACGCAACGAGTGCCCAGAGAACCTGGCTGGCTCGGCGAACCCGGCCTGTCGAAGTGCTGCGGACAGGCGCCTCGCGAAGGTGCGCGCGGTGAGCGGTGCGGTGGACCGTCTGGTTCGGGTACTGAACAAGTGATGCTGGACGTCCTGCGGTCGGTTAATGCGCAGCTGCTTCTGGAGCGCGGTGACCGGGCAGAGTGGATGTCCGTCTGGGAGCTGCGGCAAGAAAACTCGGTGCTGGCGCGCCCCGAACTGGTTGGTCTTCGACCTCGGAATGACGAGGATGACGCCCGCCCTTGACGGCCGGATGCAGCTCGCACTGAGGTCTCGCTGCGGATCGAACCGGCCGGATACGCACAGGTTGGCTCGCCGCAGCATGGCCCACCAGCCCACGATGCAGGCGCACCAGAATGCGCAGTCCCTGGGCTCTTCAGGTCGCAGCACGCCGTGCAGCCGCTGCAGGTCGGCCGGCCGCAACGCTCGTTTGCTCCTTGGGGCGGCGCCGAGGAGCCGGCGGGCGCCGCGCAGGGCAAGCTGAACCAGTGGCTGCCTCGTCGGGTCAGCCACGCTGTTTGATTTGTAGAGCCAGGACACGGCGGCGAGGTGGCAGGATAGGCTGCTGACTGAGAACAGCCGGTTGTTCGCCAGCTCCGCCAGGTAGTTGCACACGTCGGCGGGCTGCGCTGACAGCGGTTGAAGTCTGTGGGCGGCGCAGAATCGCATCCAGGACGCGCACTGGCTGGCGTAGGCGGAGCGAGTTGAGCTGGCGAAGCCTTGGCTGAGCAGTCGACGTGCCGGTGCGGAGAGGCCGGGAACCGGGACCACAGGAGG
Source organism: Macrostomum lignano (assembly GCA_002269645.1). NCBI lineage: Eukaryota > Metazoa > Platyhelminthes > Macrostomidae > Macrostomum > Macrostomum lignano. Next base: position 140,215 of record NIVC01001659.1, on the reverse strand, counting down.
CGGACCTGAAACAGAAGGTGGGAGGCAGCGGCAGAGCTCAAGCAAGCGGAGGCAAGCAAGCTGGTTGGCACATAGCAGGTGCCATAGAAGCGAAACAGAAAGTTGGCAAGCTGGCTGGGGTCATGCGCTCTGGACAGCGGGTCTGCGAGCAGCTGGAAGCGGCCAGGCACATGGTGCGCGCGGACGATGATGTCGCGTTGAATGCAGGTCAGGGCGACGCGCTTCTGCAGGTCGGCAATACCTTGGTGCTTGGCGGAACCCGAGTTAATGATGCCGCAGGCGGCGGTGCTGTCAGTGTAGACTGCAACCGAGCAGCCGCTGAAGGCTTCTTGGTGCTGCAGAATCGCAACCAGCGGGGCGGCGCACTCCTTGAGGTTGATGTGCAGCTCCTTGAACGCGCCATCACAGTCGGACTGCCAGTCGATGTAGAGCCAAACCGGTTCTCTGTCGACGAAATGCAGCACAGCACCGCCTCCAATGTCACAGGCGTCAGACTCAATCGCTCCAGCCGGCCGACGCGAGGGCCAGGCAGCTCTAGGCGGCAGCGTGCTCAACGCGTTCATCCACCACCTCAGCTGCGACTGGAGCTCCTCCGTGACGCCGACCCTGTCGGACGGATGCGCCAGGCTGTTGACCAGCTCGATCAGCGGCCGCAGGAAAGTTCGCCCGTGCTGGGCGGCAGTGCACAAGTGGCTGAGGTGCCCGAGCAGCTTCTGCAGTTCCGCCTTGCACAGGCTCCTCCGCGAGAGGCAGGTGTCAAGGAGAAGCTGAAGCTTTTCGGCTTTGTCGGCTGGGAAGGAAAGACTGGCTTGCACGGTGTCGATGTCAATGCCGAGGAATCGCAGCTTTGTCGTCGGCGGCACCGACTTTTTCTCGTTGATGGTGAAGCCAAGCCTGGTGAGCAGGTTGCGCAGCTCGTGGTAGGCCCTGTCACACTCGGCTTTCGTCCTGGCCATGACGAGGAAGTCATCGATGAAAACGACGGTTGCCAGGAACCCCTTGCGACACATCATTCGCCGGGCCGCTTGCGTGAGGCGATGGAAAATGCTGACGGAGGCTCTGCTGCCGAATGGTAACCGCGTATCCACCAGGAAGGTTGAGCAGCCATTGCCGAAGTCCCAGTGGATGCCGGTGGCTTGGTAGCACTGCGGAGAAATTGGCACGCTGCGGTAGGCTGACGCGATGTCCACCTTTGCCATAAACCAGCCGGGCTGCATCATCCTGACGGCCTCGTCGACGGAGGTGAAGCGGAGACGCCGTTGTTGGGCATAGTGATCGTTCAGGCTGCAGCCGCGAGGGACGGAGCAATCATGGATTAGCCGGATGCCGGAGCTGTCTTTCGGAATGGCTCCCAGCGGACAGACCATCGCAGGCTTGTCCACGACTGGGACGTACCTCCCGAGCCGGATTTCTTCACCGATAACAGCTTGGACTTGGTCGCGATTCCGGTTGGCGGACTGGTAGTTGCTGCAGAGACACGGCGTAAAGTCGAAATCATCGACAATGGAGAAGCCGCTCTCGATGCCGTCGAGAATAAAATCAGCGTCGGGGTCGCCCACAAGCTCGGAGCGCCAGGCGTCGATGCAGAGATCGCCCACTGGCTGCGTCAGATCGGACATCCGCACTGGAGGCTTGACGATGCAGGGCACGGGAGCGGGCTGAGCAAGGCAGTTAAAAGCAGGAGGGGTAAAATCGGTTTCGCGCGCCGTGTCGGCGCGCTTGCTCAGTTTTTTGCGTGATTTTGCTCGGAGTGGCTGCCCTCACAGATTCGGCAGGCATGGAGGAATCGGCAGTTGCTCCTCATGCAGCCGTTGGTGCTGAGGTGCCGGGCGTGTTTTGATGTACTGCACTGCACCTGACTCACCTGAGTCCAATTATGAGTAACTCTAACTAGCCAGCCAGCCTAACTAACCAAACCGGCCTACTCCGGTGTACGCTGCTCTGCGTACTTTTTCTCTCTCTCCCCCTTGACATGATAATATTCAGTAGTGATCGATTCTGAGTTTTAAGCCCACTTACTTGTTGTCTTTTAAGCCTATATATTGGTCTCGCCACCTACCACCTCGTATCTCACAATCATTGCAATAATTCGCTCATCTCAAATACACAACTTCGTACTTGACTCAAACCAAGCCCACGGGCGGCCTTGTCATCGTTTACTGGGCGCGACTTGACAATGGCGTCGCAAGCAAACAACTCCGAACTAAACTTGGATGACCCAGACACAGCCGAAGCCTGGCTGCTCAGCTTTGCGGCTGCCGCACGAACCAAGAAACTGACGGACACAGAAGAAGATCGGCAGATCACCGATCTATTCCTCGCCAGGGCAGGTCTCAAGGCACTGAGAACGCTGTCCCTCATGGCTGCCCCGACCAGCCTGGAGGAAAAAACATTTGAACAAATTCGAGACATCATCAAGGAGACAATCCGGCCCAAGAAGCGCCTCGATATTGCCGAACGAGCAAAATTCCTCGCCCTCAGGCAGGACCCAAGCGAAAGTGTCGCCTCCTACTACCGCCGACTCCGTGCAGCAGCGGCTACGTGTAGCTTTGAGAAGCTCGGGACGAAACAGTCAAGCGAGGACGAGCTCATCACCATGCGGCTCGTGGACGGACTCGCCTCTGTGGACCACAAACATAGACTGTTGGAGAGAATGCAAGCTACCGACATGCTGCTGAACGAGGTGCTGCAAACACTTGAGCAACTTGAGCAAATCCGCTGCTACAACACCAGCACCGGGGCCGCTGCCAACACCGAGGCCAGCATCGCCTATGCAGGGCGGCGCGGCACGCCCCCACAGCCAGCGCCGGACACCAGACCACCGAGGAACATCAGCAAGACGAAGTGCCAATATTGCGGCGGTTTGCACCAGCAAGGCGCATGCCCTGCGTTCGGCAAGCGGTGCACCGCCTGCAACAAGAAAAACCACTTCGCTGCCGTATGCAGGTCCCGCACCGTGCATCTAGAGACCTGGGAGGAGAACGAAGGCGCCGAGATGGAGCGAGATACCGCCAACGTCTTCGTCATCAGACCGGAGCGCAGAGTGCGGAACGGCATCTTCCGGCAGGTCAAAATCAACGGCAAGGAGCTGCAAATGCAGGTAGACACGGGCGCTGATGTGAGTCTCATTCCACGGGGCCACTGGGAGACACTTGGATGCCCAGCACTGAGGAAATCCAGACGAATTCTGAGACAGTTCGACGGATCGATCATAAGAACCCTGGGAGAGTTCACTGCCACGTGGGATGACCAAGAAAAGTTCCGCACAGTCGACTTGGTGGTCACAGCAGCGCGCAAGTCACATGGACTGCTGGGTCTTGACAATCTGGATTGGAACCCGAAGGCCAGGCAGCCAGTGCTCAGGATTCCGTAGTTCAACATCTCGATTGTCTGAAAGGCTTCCAGGCCAGGATCAAGCTGATTGAGGGTGCCAAGCCTTTCTACTGCGCAGCCAGAGCAGTGCCGCTGCACCTGCGTGACCGCGTCAATCAGGAGCTAAAGCGTCTCGTGACTGAGGGCATCATCGAGCCAGTGACGGAGGGCGGCAGCGAATGGGCGTCCCCGATCGTCTGCGTCCTAAAACCTAATGGCAATGTCAGAATTTGCGCCGACTACAAAGCGGGGGTCAACCATCAGGTGTGCGGGGACACCTACCCCATGCCAACCGTCGAAACGATCTTCTCGGACGTTGCCGGAATGACTGACTTTGCCACTCTCGACCTATCTGACGCCTACTTACAGATCGAGCTCGAGGAGAAGAGCAGGGAGGTCACCACGATTGCAACTCCTTTAGGGCTGTTCCGCTACACCCGACTAGTGCCTGGCCTCAAGTCAGCATCCGCCATCTTTCAAAAGGCAATGGAGACCACCCTCGAGGACGTAAGCGGCAAGGTCATTTATCAAGACGACATCCTTATCGGAGGTCAATCTGCCGAGGGTATCAAGGCCAAAGTTGATGAAGTAATCAAGACCCTACAGGCGGCCGGCATGAATATAAATCTCGCCAAATCCAACCTGGGGGCCAAGACAGTCAAGTTCCTGGGCTACAGAATCAGCGCAGACGGAATCTCGCCAGACCCCGGCCTGGTCAGCAAAATCATGGAGATCTCCGCGCCACGCGACCGTCGCCAGTTAGAGTCGTTCCTTGGTCTCTGCAATTTCTTCGGAAGGTTTGTCAACAACTATGCGCACGTTGTCGAGCCTTTGAACCAGCTGCGCAAGAAGGGAGCGGAGTTTGTGTGGGGAGCTGCGCAAGAAGCGGCCTTCCACCAGCTGAAGAAGCTGCTGAGCTCCGGCCCGATCATCCAGCCTTATGACCGAGCCAAAGAGACAACGCTGACGACAGACGCCAGTGAAAAGGCGGTGGCCGCCGTGCTCACGCAGGAAGGGCACCCCGTCATCTACTTCAGCCGGCGATTGACACAGGCGGAGGCGCGCTACTCCAACATCGAGCGGGAGGCTCTGGCGATTGTTTGGGCGATGGAGAGGGCTCGACAATTCCTTCTAGGCAAGCGTTTCACACTGCGAACGGACCACCGCCCTCTAGAGTTCCTGTTTGGAACAAGACAACAACTCCCCAAGGTCGCCAACGCTCGACTGCTTCGCTGGGCCATCCGCCTCATGGGGTTCGACTTCGCAATTGAGTACGTCCGAGGAACCCAAATTCCGCACGCCGATGCGCTCTCCCGGCTCGACTTTGCCGACGTTCCGGACGACCAGGCTGAAGCTGCGACTCACCACCACCACCTGGTGCATTGGGCTGGTGAAAGCATCATTGGTTGGAATGAGCTAGCAGAGGAGACAAAACGTGACAGGCTGCTAGCAGATGTCATGCGCAGGATAGCCGGAAATCGCTGGTCGGGCTGCTCCCCTGCAGAGCGGCCCTTCAAGGCAATTCGTCACGCGCTTACAATAGACGACTCGGTAGTGTGCTACGGAGACCGGCCAGTCATTCCCTCGTCTTTGCGAAGCCGCGTCCTGGAGTTGGTACACAGCGGGGCGCACCCCGGTGCCTCGAGCACACGAGCGCTGGTCCGCAACTCCGTCTGGTGGCCAGGCTACTGCGGCGACGTGGAAGGATTCGTCCGTGCCTGCCACACCTGCGCCAAGCAACGCCAAAGCGGCCACAGCAGCGTCCATCAATGGCCGGCCGACTCTGAACCCTGGGGACGCGTCCACATGGACCACGCTCACGTCCCAAAGGTCGGGCTCCTGCTGGTCCTGGTCGACGCCATGTCCGCCTGGCCGGAGGCCGTCCGAGTGCCGGACAAGAGCGCCGCGACCGTCAGGAAGGTCCTCCAGGAGGTCTTCGCCCGCAATGGAGTTCCACGAACCCTGGTGAGTGACAATGCTGCTGAATTTCATGATGAAGGGTTGGTGAGTTGGCTGAGCAGAATTGGCTGCCGCGCTGTGAAAACTCCGCCATACCACCCCCAGTCGAACGGCCTGGCTGAGCGCATGGTGCAGACGATCAAGGTGGCCTCGGCGGGCTGGGACCAGCAGGAGTCGTACGACGCGTTCCTCGCGCGGATTCTGCTAAACTACCGATGCGTGCCGCATGCCGGAAGAGAGTTCAGTCCAGCGCAGCTGATGGGCAGGCAGCTGCGGAACCCCATCACCATGAGAACAGCAATCCGGTCCGAGGTGTGGTACGCCCCAAGGAGAGGCGCGATCCCGGAGAAGGCAGAATTCCTAGCGCAGAAGGGATCCAACACGGCGCTGATCGTGCGACAAGGCAACAGAGTCACACTCGCCCACCTTGACCAACTTCGGCGACACGAGCCTGACAACAATGAGGGCGGCGCGACTGCGACAACCGACCTGAACGGCAACCTCCGCTCCGAGGGGGCGGCGAAGCCCGCCGACCTGCCAACAGTGACGCCCGGCAGCGACGGACCTCCGGTCTCGGCCACGTCAGAGCAGGTGGAGAACCAGCCGGCGGCGAGCTCAGTCCCGAGTACTCCCGAGTCCGGTGGCCACAACCGCTTAGCGGAGAGCAGAGCCGGAACTGACAAGGCGACTACGGCTCAGAGACCGAGCTACAACCTCCGAGCGAATCGAGGCGTGCCCCCGTTGCGATTCGAAGGGGGGAGATGAGGTGCCGGGCGTGTTTTGATGTACTGCACTGCACCTGACTCACCTGAGTCCAATTATGAGTAACTCTAACTAGCCAGCCAGCCTAACTAACCAAACCGGCCTACTCCGGTGTACGCTGCTCTGCGTACTTTTTCTCTCTCTCCCCCTTGACATGATAATATTCAGTAGTGATCGATTCTGAGTTTTAAGCCCACTTACTTGTTGTCTTTTAAGCCTATATATTGGTCTCGCCACCTACCACCTCGTATCTCACAATCATTGCAATAATTCGCTCATCTCAAATACACAACTTCGTACTTGACTCAAACCAAGCCCACGGGCGGCCTTGTCATCGTTTACTGGGCGCGACTTGACAGGTGCTGTTGAAGGACAAGCACAGCTCGCGGCCTGAGGATGTCCGCGGACCCATGACGCGGCTCTTGTTGCTAGGCTGGTTTCGCTTGGCTGTCTGATTGTACTGGTCCGTCTTAATGCTGAGCAGGTGCCTGATCGACATCTGGGCGCAGTCTTTGCCCCAGCGAAGGCTGTTGGCTGCGCGGTGCTGGCGGTAGTCATGGTCGAATCTGATCACCCGGTGCGCTGGGAATCTGTCGAATAGCTCGGCCACCTGGACATTGTACTGGGCGTAATCTTTGACTTGCTCAGTTGTGCTGTACACTTGGCCCTTGCTGGTCACCTGCGGCGCTGTGTCTTCAAGTATCTGAAGCAGGACCTTCATACTGCCAGCGAACCACTGCCCAATTGTCAAGCCGTCCAGCTTGGTCGTCGACTTCTTGAGCACGAGGCCGCCAGAGCTGCCCCTGGTGAGCAGCTCGTCAGCCTGGCCTGACAGATCATCGACAAAGTCTCTGACGAGTAGACACGGCTGCCCGACCGGCCGGGGGTTGGCTCTAGCGCTGACGGGGCCTGTTGGGTTGATAAGTTCAGCGAAAAGATTCTGCTGCTCACCTGATTCTGTACGAGCAGTCACGACGGCGCGTTCACGAAGCTCTCGCTCGCGTGTTTGAAGCTCTAGGAGCTGCAGCCGTTTCTGCGCCCGCCGAATCTCGCCGTCCAGGTCCGCCTCCCGTGGGTCCCGGCCTTGGTCTTGGAGCTCCTCCTGCGCACAGGGCGATGCCGATGCCGATGTCAATGCCGATGTCCCGCCGTCTTGAAGCTGTGACTGCCCCTCGTGTTGTCTCAGTCTGGCTTGCAAGGCCGACTTATTGCCTGCGGTTGAGAGGCCTCGGCTACCCAGCTCACTCTTGAGTTGTTTGACTGTTAGTCGGTCCACACGATGCATGATAGCCAGAGCCAGATAGTCGCAAAAAAAAAAATTTTACGAGCCAAAGCGCTCCCGCAGCGCGCACGAGAGAGCGTGAGCGCACAAATAAAAGGGGGCCGACGCCGCCCACCCCCAACCCAACACCCCCGCCTGCCGGCCGGCACCCAGCACCCCACCTTGCGGCAGGGATGCACACGCGCGGGCCGCACGCACAGACGGGCGGAGGGGGCGGCCCCGTCGGCTAAACACGATTACAGAGCCGGTTAAAACCGGCCCCTGAAATCGCAACCTTATTTGGCATGCAGAGTTGCAGCCCAGTGTCTGTACACCGCCCATGTACATTTTTACCCCCTGAGATCTCAAATCAAGGAAAACGCAAGGCACAACTTGTGCAATGTCTTGTGTTTGTCCGGGACTGCAGATCGCAAAGGAGAGTCACATTTGTCTTGCGATCTCCGGCCGGAGACTGCAAACGCACGGAGATTGCAAAGCATAACACTGAAACACTCCATTTTTTCCATCTTGAATAGTCAATTTCAGATCAGTAAATTTTTCCACAAGAAGAGGAGAGGATAAAATCAGAACGTTGTGGGGCGGAGGTGGGGCACAGGTGTGGCGGACTGCGAGCCATGACTGACTGATGAAGGCAAACATACCGGAGCCTGGTCTGCTTGAGCGGATTTGAGAGACAAGCTGTAGGAAAACACTGCCAGTTTCCACCCCCCTATTTGAGTTTTGTAGCGTATCGATTGATTACATTTCTTGCCGACTACATGGGATGGGCCGAGTTTACCAGCCTCGCGAGTTTATCTCTTGGAGGAATATTTTGAAGAAATCTTGAAGCGACTCGCATCCCGTATTTCAACAAGTGTCATTTTCTAACTGCAGTTCGTATTTGCTAGATAAACAGTATTGGTTTCTCATTCCAACTCAGCTAACGAGCAACCAATCTCAGCAAGACCATAGCACACAGTGCTAGCCGGAGCAGGGTTTTGACCATAGACAATGCTCTCTTTTTACAATTAAAGTCAGCCTACGAGCAATCTATCTCATCCAAATGGTCTATTTCAGTGCCACGGACTTCAAGCCACGCTAATGTGCTAAGTTTACCTAAGGAAACTGATTGAATGTAAGTAAAAGGAACATTGAACAACGCAATCTACCCTGCTGTGTGCCGGACGATCGCAGTGAATTTTATTCCTAGAATGCGCGATGCTGTGCTCAAAGGTTGGCCGTCCACCCAAGCAAAAACAGATGGTCATTGAATGTCTGCACAAACTGAGCCATGGAGAAAGAAAAGATAAATGACAGAGCATGTCTGTTTGTGCTTTGGATGAGATAGATTGCTCGTAGGCTGACTTTGACAAAGACAAAATGCTTCATACTGTCTGTCTTCTCAACTCATCGCTTTACTTTGCTCACTCATCTTCACATTTCCTTGTTTCCATGGCAATTCCAGAGTGTTTTTTCAAGCATAATGTGTATAAATTAAGGAACAAAATCCACAGGGAGCGCGGGCTGCAGGGCACATTAGCTAGAATAAGAAGCAGTAGAAGCCAAGTTATGCACCTCGCTACTCTGACTGCCTGGGTCCTGCTGCTGCTGACGCCTCTGTTGCTTGCCGCCGACCAGTACATGTACACCCCGGATCAGGCTGCCTGGGGAAGTGACGGAGCAGCTTCAGAAACATCTTCCTCCTCTGCCATCCTTGACGCCCGCTCCGAAGTCGAATGCGCTGCCATGTGCGAGGCGATGAGCTCGGCCTGCTTCGGCGTTGTCTGGTGCTCGCCTGACCAATGCCGGCTGCTGGGCGACACCGCAGGAGCTCCGTCTGCTCTGCCAGCTGGCTGTCGAGTCTTGGCCCTGACCAGCCGGCGCCGGAGTGAGTCTTTGTCCATTTTGATGCCACAGACCCCAGCGGATTCCTCAGTCGGAGTGAGTCTTTGTCCATTTTGATGCCACAGACCCCAGCGGATTCCTCAGTCGGAGTGAGTCTTTGTCCATTTTGATGCCACAGACCCCAGCGGATTCCTCAGTCGGAGTGAGTCTTTGTCCATTTTGATGCCACAGACCCCAGCGGATTCCTCAGCAGGAGTGAGTCTTTGTCCATTTTGATGTTTAGAGACCTTAGCAGTTCCTCGACGAATCCAGCCTCAATGTCTTGAAGCTCTAAGATTTTATCTCCCTCAAAATTCTTGCCAGTAAGCGGCGGCTGGTGCTCCTGGAGCGGCTGGTCTGCCTGGACGCCTGCCTGTCACGTCAGATCGAAACGGCGCACCCGCCAGTGCCAGTGCCCGGAGCCGCAGGCGGCGGCAGCGAAATGCGACGGCCCATCGGTGAATGAACTGTTCCTCGGCTGGTGCGCCTGGAAAGGCTGGAGCTCGTGGAGCTCGGGTGGGACGCGATATTATAGATATTTCTATAGTAACATTTTCCGTTTAAAAGTTTTGCATATCCGTACACCGCAACTTCACAGGGTGCAATAGGAACCAGCAGCGCAGCAGGAAGAGAGACTGCAGCTGCCTCATCGAACCGGTGCCGAGCCCGCTGGCCCAGTCTTCGCAGCAGCAGACCAGATTTATTGGCTGGTGCCCGTGGAGCCCCTGGAGCAGCTGGTCCAGCTGGGATAAAAGCGATTGTGGCTACAATTGGGGCAGGAAGAAGCAGAGGACGCGCGACCGCGCTTGCGACTGCACTGTCACCCAGACTGCGACTCCGAGCACAGCAGCTTCGGAAACCGAGAATTCGGACTGCCGATATGGATGAAGAATACACGGAGGAAATGAGCCGGCTATATTGAATATTTTAACGGAAACTAACTCGCATGACGATATATCAGACAATAACATCATTTTACGAGTTACCCGATGCGATGGTTTTCAGTTCCGGACTGCTCTATGGGCCAAAATGCTTAAATTAAGCTTTAAAATGCTTTTTTAAAGTAAAATCCACTCGCTTGCAGCCCCTGTTAAACAGTTATTTCTTGAAAAATGGTTTCCAGTTATCTGATGCGCATTTCGAATACAGTTCAGGGGTTGTAGCCTAGTGCTAGCGCGGCGCTCTGATGTGCCAGCGGCTGTTGTACTCGACACGAGGCCAGGAGAATTTGCTGAATGAATGATGCTCGGTTTTGCACCCCGGGCGTTGTTCTTTTCCGTTAAACCGCGGGAAAGGTGGCTGGCTTGGCTGGGGCGGGTGTGTGTGCTGGGATCTGGTGCCTTGTCCACCGACCGTCGCAGCCTCCTTTCTGCAGCCTTAGCAGTTCAATGCGCCGTCGGGTGAGATCGATCTCCGCATCCAGTGCCGCGCCACCCGAAGAGGTTCCGCCCCCCCCCCCCCTTGGACCGCAGGCTGCTCCCTTCATCGGATGAGTCGTCAGAATCCCCCAGTGGCTCTCTGTTGGAAGTCCTGCTCGCAGCATCAGCAGCTAGACGCTCGTTGAGAATCGCGTCGCACAGACGAGAACGTAGAGTGGCCTTGCTACCTTTTGTTGGCAGTTTGCGCGCCTGCAATGCTGTCTTAATTTATAGTTGAGGCACACTCAGATCAGTGACTGATTGCAGTTGACTTGCGGTGGTCTTATCGATTGTGACTGAGAATAAAAATCTGAGCAAACGAGAACGTATAGGCAGGCGTACAAGCGGAGAAAAGAGTAAATCCCCCCCCCGAATACACAATCCCGCACACACCCGCCCAGTCAAGCCAGTCACCTCACCCCGCAAACTGGGTCACAGGGTAACATGACAAGTATTACAGACAGGTTGATGGCTGTGCCTTAGCTAATCTTTGCATGACCCGTTGGGAAAAAAGAACTGGACGGCTCTCCCTTGCGCTCCCAAGAGCATTTACAAAAGTTACGTTGACGATACGTTCGCTGTCTATGAGGACGGAACTTGTAAGGATGAGTTTTTTAAAAGCCATCAACTCCTCTCATGCGAGCATCGAATTCACCGTCGGAGACAGAAAGCTCCTCTTTCTTGGCATTAATGTGGAAACAAGCAGCGAAATAGTCAGTCCACTGTGTATAGAAAGCGTAATTCCACTGGCAACCGACAGCTCAGCCGCAGCTATTCAGTCCGTGCAAGGACTGCAAGGGGGTCGCCACACACACCCTGAATTACCCAGCTAATGCTGGCACCCATTTTACAGCTGGTTGAACTGAAGCAATGCAGAGTTAAGTGTCTTGCTCAAGGTCAGAAATTGTTCCAGTGATCGGGAATCGAACCCCCGACCTTCAAGTCTTGAGTCCGACACTTGGCAGACTTCGGTCCGAGCACCCGATAGATAGATGCTGCCGACGCAGTTATTCTTCTATTATAGTGTCATAGAAGGGTTTTTTCAAATCTTATAATTAAACACTAGAATTTTTAAGTAACTAAATAACACTATGTAAGACAAATTAAAGAATATGAATTTGGCAGTAACCATTTTTAATAAAAATTAAAGCTAATTTACATACATTTGTCTAAAAGATGAGGCAACGGCAACCTGGCTGGTGTAAATAATTGGTCCTGATAATCTGACTGTCTACGAGCTTCATTAACCGGTGACCCAAAAGTTCCCGGAATGTTTGCCCTAGCTCCTCAGTACCTTGGCCAATTTTTTATGTTTCATGTGTCAGACTAAAGATGATTTTTCAACGAAAGATGCAGAATTCGTCAGAAAGATGCAGAAGCGTCTATGGATGAAACCATAAAACTTGCTGATCAGATCTTGCGGTGCCAGCGCTTGCTTATTCCATACCAAGTGCTTGCTTTTCGCTAAAGATTAGTTCTCTCCATAGCCTTGAGAGTCAGCGGAGTCAATGATGGAAAAAGGATACAACAGACATTCGAGGTTGCGCAACACTAGTACTGACCTTCCTTCACAGTTCCTGGTGTGACTCTTAACCAAAACCAGATAGAAAGGAAATTCAAATTACAAGTTTTTCGTTGAAAAATCTCTTTAGTCTGACACATAAAACATAAAAATTGGTCAACGTACTGAGGAGCTAAGGCAAACATTCCGGGAACTTTTGGGACACCCCTCGGTAGTTAAAAGACTCTTTTTTGGCCCTTGAACGGAAGGGAAAGAGGTGAGCTACGGCACACAGTAAACAGCTGGCACAGAGGCATTGCATGTCACATCTAAGCAAATCGAGCTGACAAAAGGAGATGAGCGTGGAGAAAAACACTTTTAACAGGGTGCATCGGCTGAAAAGGCGCACTGCTTTTCATGAGGGGGGGTCATATCTCCGACACTTCATATTACCGACACTTCATATCTCCGACACTTCATATCTCCGACACTTCATATCTCCGACACTTCATATTACCGACACTTCATATCTCCGACACTTCATATCTCCGACACTTCATATCTCCGACACTTCATATTACCGACACTTCATATCTCCGACACTTCATATCTCCGACACTTCATATCTCCGACACTTCATATCTCCGAAACTTCATATCTCCGACACTTCATATCTCCGACACTTCATGTCTCCGAAACTTCAGTTTAGCAGCCTCTTTCACAAAAATTCTTTCTCTTTTGAAAACTCCCTCGGAAGCTCCATATCTCCGTTAGGGGTTGGGCTTAAGTTAAACTTATCAGATGCATTAAGTGTCAGAGATATGAAGTTCAGAGAAATGAAGTGCCGGACATTTGAAGTACCGGAAATATGAAGGGATGCTTTCGGAGGCATGAAATTCCGGAGAGATGAAATCTCAAAAATATGAAAGTTGCCATAAACAGTTGCGTGGGCAGTGACCAGTGTAAATACTTCAGTATCAGCTAAACAGCCAACCAGCGCGCGAGGAGAGCTTTCAGCAAAAACTGGCTCAACTGGCGTGACGTGTTGACAGACAGGCTGGCGATAAGCATACAAAGTTATAAGCAGATGCGATATAGATAGTTTAAAGAATAAACAAAATAAAGCATGAAGGATTACTGCAAACTCAGGACATGTAGAATTTCAAATAGAAACCCGAGAAAACTAGAAATAGGAGAATCAAAATCTGTGACGAAAAGTTCGGCTTCAATTCAAACAGAATAAGAGTGCGCTGTTTTTCCGGCTGATCATGAGCTTTTCTTTCCCAATCGATACGCATTTTTTATGTCAGTACTGCCCGAAAGTTTTCGAACTTCAAAGTACATAAGATGTCAAGCCGACTGATGAGATGGATTATCAGTCTCGTCAGTAGGTGGCACAGGTGGACATGGCACATTACCAGTCCCGTAAGTAGGTGGCGCAGGTGGACATGGCACATTACCAGTCTCGTCAGTAGGTGGCACAGGTGGACATGACACATTACCAGTCTCGTCAGTAGGTGGCGCAGATGGACACGGCACATTACCAGTCCCGTAAGTAGGTGGCGCAGGTGGACATGGCACATTACCAGTCTCGTCAGTAGGTGGCACAGGTGGACATGACACATTACCAGTCTCGTCAGTAGGCGGCACAGGTGGACATGACACATTACCAATCCCGTCAGTAGGTAGCACAGGTGGACATGACACATTACCAGTCCCGTCAGTAGGTGGCGCAGGTGGACATGACACATTACCAGTCCCGTCAGTAGGTAGCACAGGTGGACATGGCACATTACCAGTCCCGTCAGTAGGTGGCACAGGTGGACACGGCACATTACCAGTCTCGTCAGTAGGTGGCACAGGTGGACATGACACATTACCAGTCTCGTCAGTAGGTGGCACAGGTGGACACGGCACATTACCAGTCCCGTCAGTAGGCGGCACAGGTGGACATGGCACATTACCAGTCCCGTCAGTAGGTGGCACAGGTGGACATGACACATTACCAGTCCCGTCAGTAGGTAGCACAGGTGGACATGGCACATTACCAGTCCCGTCAGTAGGTGGCACAGGTGGACACGGCACATTACCAGTCTCGTCAGTAGGTGGCACAGGTGGACATGACACATTACCAGTCTCGTCAGTAGGTGGCACAGGTGGACATGACACATTACCAGTCCCGTCAGTAGGCGGCACAGGTGGACATGGCACATTACCAGTCCCGTCAGTAGGTGGCACAGGTGGACACGGCACATTACCAGTCTCGTCAGTAGGTGGCGCAGGTGGACACGGCACATTACTAGTCCCGTCAGTAGGTGGCACAGGTGGAGAGTGAGAGTTCGAGGCCGACTGCAGCAGAGCTGGGGACGCTGAGCTGGGGACTCGCGGGTCCTCAAAGCTTTGATTCGAGGCGGAGGCTAGGTAACTCGCATGCGGATTCGCTGCTAGAAAATCGTTTCCTCTGTGCGGAGTGGCCTGCGCATTGGGATCGCCAGCCGACTTTTTTCCCAGACTGAGCAGCCCCAGCTTCAGTACAGACAGGTAGCAGAGATGGAACAGGAGCTCCACCATTTCCAGCAGGGTGATGGTCGACACTCCAACCCAGAGACCTGAAGTTGCGGCAAATGCAGTCTAGAAAATTTCGGTTTCTGGGCTTAAAGTAAGAGCCGCGAATCACCAACAGCTTTGAAACTCACCAAGGATTCCGCCCAAATCGGAAAACAAGTTCCGCAGCTCGTAGGCGAATGACTCATTAAAGACGCTGACTTTGATAGACTTTGGATGCAGATCGAGGACGCTGATGAACTTTTCTCTTATCATGAATGACGCATGCTTGTAAAGAGTTTGCGGCCGATAGGTGGACAGATTCCGGGCGGCAGCTGTACTGATCAGCTCTGTCGCATAGTCTTTCAGAGCCACCTCCGCAAGCCAAGAGTCCCGGGGCCAAGAGGCCAGGCGGGTGGTGACACTGTTGCGGGTGTTGCTGCAGCGGACCGGGCACTGCTTGGCCCACACGCCCTGCGACTTCTGGCGTTGAAGAACCCGATGGAAGCATTTGACCCGCTGAGCAACGTCTTTGTACACGTCCCAGTTCTGCTGCAGGTACTCAGACAGGGTGATGTATGCCAAGCTCCGATTCATGATAGTGTACTCCGTCATGTTGAACCTGTTCTGCCGGTGGTTTATGTCCAGAAAAAACACCTGGAATTGGAAAAATGATTCGCCTGTCTGCATCATGGCAAGTCAAACAGAAATTCTTTGTCTTCATTGTTGAGCTTGTCATTCTCAGCCCAGATGCATAAGCTTCATCGTTTAATGATTCTATGTATAAATTAGTGACCATGCAAGACGTTTTGTTTACCTGAAGCTCTCCAAAAGATTTCTAGCTTTTTAAGTTTCTTTTATTTTTATTTCCCAATTCGAATTGGCGAGCTGGTTAGTGAATTAAATTGGCCTCACCTCCTCAGGCAGCAGGTGGCACACCTCGGTGCGCTTCATGAGGTCACTGGGCAGCGCCAAATGAGATCCCAGGCAGCCGCAGGTGTCTCTAAACTCCTCCTGCATGATCCTCATGACACAGTCCTGGTAGGTGCCAAAGAAGGTCTGGTTCTCCAAGTGACCTGGCATCGAGAAGTTTGCGATGTAGGTGGCGTTTGGCAGTTCATCGCTGCACGGCGCGGCTTCCCGGTTGACTTTCGTCTCCAACTGCACTCTCATCTGGGCCGTGGTCTTGTAGCCGTAGGGGACGCTGAAGCCGGTCTTCATGTCCGGTTTGAAACCTTTGGGTGAAATTATCAGCACGAATCTCCCGTTCATGTGACAAATCTGCTACAAATTGACAATATGATAATTAAACTCCCGATACAAAGTTCTAAAGAACACGCAGTCTACAGTCTAGTGTGCACCATCATGTAGAAAATGTATATTCTGCTACATCTACTAAGTCAAAAGTTCTGGCTCAGATCTAATGCAGTTATTAGCCACTAAAAATGACTGCGTTTCCCGAATGGATAACAGTTAAAATACTGTGTTCGGGTATAAAGCATACTTCAGTGAGTCTAATATTCAAAAATAGAAGCAAAAAGTGCTGAGACAAAATTAGATAGTTGTGGTGTGGCACCAAAGTAGAGCATTCGACTGCGAAAAAAGGATGGGTAAATTATGGTTCCAAATTGAGCTACTTTGTTAGAATTTATCAGAGTTATTTTCAACTTTAAATTTTTGTCGGGAGGGCACTTGGTTTTTTTAATTTGCGCTCCTCTTAGAAAGAAATAAAATTCTCCGAGGATCCAAGTGAAGCACTATACCTCGGAAGTGCTGCTGTAACGGTTTATGTGTTAGAGTTTCGTCTTCTGACTTGGTGTGAAGTTAGTGAATTGGATCAGTAGTGCAGGGCATCAACATTCGGCGGTGCTGTAGGGACACTGCAGGCAGTGAGCTTCTTCAAAGCGTATATTCGATAAGATAGGACTTGTTAGGACAGTGTGCGTGTGCGTTCGTGTGCATGTCGACCGCGCTGTGGTGTTCACCGCGCTGTGGTGTTCACCGCGCTGTGGTGTTCACCGCGCTGTGGTGTTCACCGCGCTGTGGTGTTCACCGCGCTGTGGTGTTCACCGCGCTGTGGTGTTCACCGTATTGCAACCGGCCCAACAATTGCCGCATGCATATTAATCTAAGCGCGTTTGTCTGCGTACAATGTCCGCACGATTTAATGTGCGCTGGAGTCAGCAAATGGGCGGAATTGCCTCACCTCTGGTGGTGGGACAGAGTCGCCAAAGGCGTTGCGCTAGGGGCCATGCAGTATTTTTAGTTTTATTTTTAGTTTTAATTTCTAATTTTTAGTTTTATTATTATTAAAATTATTACCACTAATATTTTATTTCATAGTGAAAAAGCATACCATTTTCATGCAGGGCCACTCGAAACCCGGGAGTGTTGTCGACCAACTCCGCATTTGTCAAGAATGAGAAAGCGTAGTTGTAGAGCACCAGGTACAGCCCGTTGCCTTCACCAGATTGCGCGATGGTCCGGTTGGTGGGATTGAAGGACATGCACATGAACCTGCCGGGTTTGTGATGGTCGGGTTGGTGGGATTGAAGGACATGCACATGAACCTGCCGGGTTTGTGATGGTCCGGTTGGTGGGATTGAAGGACATGCACATGAACCTGCCGGGTTTGTGATGGTCGGGTTGGTGGGATTGAATGACATGCACATGAACCTGTCGGGTTTTTGAAATAAAACGGAGCAAGATTCCAAATCAGCATAATTGCATTTAAATTTGAGTGCACAGCAGCTGCCCCTGCTGCGGCATGTCCGCAACTCCGCCTGGGTCTAAGAGTTGTTACTCACTTTCCGACACACTTTGGGTCTGGCTGCTAAGGTTGAAATGCTTGATCATTGAGTACAATTAAGTTATTGAATGAAAGCAAGGACTGTCACCTGTCTTCGTCCTTGTAAACAGTAAAGTTCTCAAATGAGCAGGGCTCCGAGTTGTACCGACAGTAGATGATGGTCTCATGCGGAAGCTGGAAGTTCACTCCCCGGTAAGCTATGGACCGCAGTCCCAGCTTGCCATCGAAGTAGGCATCGAAACTCTCCTCAGGCATGGAGACGTTCCAGTTGTCCAGCTTCAGCTGGTAGAACAGCAGCGGGATGTCGAAGATCATGTTGTTCAGGTTCCTCCGGAGGCCTGCATCGCAAATTCAGCGATATTGCACATCAGTTGGATGCGAAATCACCCGAGATCAGCTTGCAGTAAACGGATTGATTGCTGCATCATTCTACAGAAAATTTTACTTTGAACCGTAACTTTATTTTTTGCTTTAGGACTTACGTCACAGAGAAAATCCCAAAGCTCCTGTTTAGTTTCTAACCAAGGCATATCGGTATGCTTCACGAATGTCTCAATTCAGAGACATCTGGGTTTCGGAATACTCGAGAGCTCACCTGGGATGGCATAGCTGCTCGGAACCGAAGGACCCTTAAAAATGATGAAGTAGGTCGGGCAGATGGTCACGGTCGGAAACTTGAAGTCCGCCCCCTCGCTTGAGAACTCCGTGCTCACCGGGTAGCTCAGGTACCGCTCGATGAGCTGATGGAAGTGCAGGGAGAACCCGGCAGCAGCGCCCAGAATCACCAATCCCCATACGAATCGACTCAGTCGAGAGCCCCGCGTCAGGTGCATAAATCCGTGAGCTGAGGTGCTCTCCGCAAAGGAGACAATTGCCTCGTGGTGAATCATTCCTAGCTGGGAGCTCGGCAGTTCTGGCTGCCCCTGCCGTCTGGATTCCATGTCGATGCTTTCTGCCATTTGGATGCGAGATGGATTGAAATGTCTGACTGGGAGCCGCGGTCTCGAAGCTAATGGCGCAGTTCTGATATAAAGCCCACACATTCAATTAAAATGAGTCCAACAATCCCACTCCCCAGATAAGAGTCAAATGAGATTTCTGCCTATTTATAATAAGCAAATAGGAATAGGAAATTACTGCAGGGGATGCAGATGTTGCTGGCAAATAGCCATGATGAGCGCGGCATATCAATAGTGATGTCAGCCTCACTTTGAGTTTTACAGTATCATATACGGGTAGTTAAGCAGGCAGAAAAAAAGCATTAAAATTTGCTAATTAAAACAGAGCAGATCTCCAATATTGTGCCCTGTACAGACTTTACGCCTATAATATTTCAATAAACTTCAATAAAATGCAGCTACGAAGTGTGTGAAAACGCTGTGAGCTCCGAGAAGAATGAAGTAGAAATAGCTAAACAGACACTGCGAAATTCATCACATCCGTGTACTCCATTGCAACATTGCCACCCGAGAAGAATCTACAAAGCATCCCTCCTTTGGCTGTCGGTGACCACGAGCGAATGAAGCTTTTGCTACAGCAGAATCTTGCACAACAAAATGATTTGGAAAATAAAAAAACTTTTGGGTCTTCGTAAAAAAAGCTTTAGAAACGCCTCTGTAGTTATTGGAGAATCAGCTCACTATAGGTGGATACACTCCCATACAGCAAGTAATCCTCACGACTGCTTGCTTGTTCCCCGAGTTAGATACATGTATAGGGAGCACGAGAATTGCCCGCAGAAGATTTGCCCGTCGAGATTTGCCAACCGAGATTTGACCGAGACAAAGCGACTCGTCATATGCATGAATTAATGGCTAACCGATATACCCCTGCATGTATTTAGAAAAGAAAACCTACGGCTCGGCTCGTACAAGAAAAATATGCATTTGATATGCAGTTACTACCGAAATGTTTTCATCGGGTAAATCTCTTTATTAAGACTGACTTAGCATTGGGGGCATTGCAGACAGAATCTGCCGCGTGGCTAAATGCTATGCGGCGAATTTCCAACTTTAGTAATCAATTTGAGTCTATTTTGATTGATTGGCGCCGCTTGTTTACATCCGAGAGTAGTTGACGCACTCAATGCAGCTATTTTCATCTGTTATTGTTGACTACATTTTAAGTGCACGGGCTTTCCAAACTTGCTGGCCAGTTATTGTTCCCGTGGAAGCAAAAGCCGCCCAAAACTGAGCGGCCTCCCCAAACCCGCATGCTCAGGCTTTGCCTCGGCCAGGCTCTGTTTGGGAGGATGCTGCTAATGGCGCTTCTGGGATCTTTTAAAAACGCAAAATCAATTTATTGTTGTGAATTGGTAACTCAATGTAGTTGCCCATACGGTTGCTCTCTCTCTCCCTCTGCCAACCCTCCCCACCCCTTCCATGCTAGCAACTTGTGAGCTATTTTCATAAAGTACTTATTTAATTTTGGTGCCACTGCACTAGACCTAATCAATTGATGAATTATTATTGTAGTTGTTTAGCCTTTGTCTACGATTTTCTCACCCCTGATTATTATTATTCCTCCCCCTCCGTGCCCTCTCATTGGCTGTCGCTGTTATCTGCAATTCTTGTTTTCTACCCCCAGTCGCGTTCGGTGTGGCTGCAGCCAATCCCCGCTCGCTCTCTCTGCCCACCCCGCCTTTTCTCTTACCCTGCAGCTTTTGCCCCACCCCATGTTGTACTGACATATTTATTGGTGTGCGCTTTTGGCCCCTCCCCCTCGCTGGCCCTTTTGATCGTTTCTCCTCTGGCTCCTTCGCCGCTCCGACCATAACCAATAAAAACAATATACAATCGTGCTAGCAACCGTATTCAACATAGACGCTTTGAGCACCGAGTGAGCAACCTACGCCCCAGTAAGTATCGTTCTGCTTTTGTTATTTGGGCTCTAGCTCCATTAGGTCATCGTCACCAGGGCCTGTGCGTTCGCTGCGACCCTGGTTGCCGGCCTTCTGCCTGCGCGTTTGTGCGACAGTGGGTTGGCAAGCAGCAGGACTGGGCTGAGTCTCCCTGCTCGTGCAGAGCGCGAGACAAAGCTGGCTGGTCCGTCTCGGGACACAACATTATATACAAGTTTTAAGTACGCGATTTTGCCAATTAAAAAGCTTTGCGTCTCTGCAAACTTTTGTTATTTGGTTAGCGCCGCAGTAGGTTAGCAGCAAGGGGCCTGATTTTGCCAAAGGTAAAAACGCTTCTACAAATTTCTGTTACATTTATATAGAGAAGATTCGCTGGAACCAGGACGGATTGTACTGCTCGGAGAAGCCCCGACCGCCATCGGAGCCGTCCGGCGGGACCCCCTGAGGCTTCGGCGGCAGCGAGATGTGCAGCTGCAGCTCCGACTGCCCGTCAGGACTCTCCGCCTTCGCTTCGCCCGACGCGTAGATGTCGCGGAGCGAGTTTTCCAAGAAATCCGATTGAGCGGCTGGGCGCGGCTGAACTTGCGCGCTGGCGCTGTGCAACCGGAGCGCCGATAAGTAGCCCAGCTGCACGACGAGCTCCAGCAGCTCCAGCAAGGTGATCACCGATACGCCAACCCAGAGGCCTGGCGAAACAAACCGAAGCAAACAATTCTTGTGGCTTCACGATTCTCTTGTTAGAGACGTAATTTTAATTCTTGATTGAAAATCTGATGAACCTTATCAACCTGGACTGAAAGACTGGAAATATATATGGACGCGTCGTAAAACCCATGCACACGGACTCATGCACACGGACTCATGCACACGGACTCATGCACACGGACTCATGCACACGGACTCATGCACACGGACTCATGCACACGGACGACGCGCGGAAGCACCCAGAAGTGGAACTCTCACCCAAAATGCCACCCAAGTCGGAGAACAAGTTGCGCAGCGGGTAGGCCCAGGACTCCGTGGACACGGTGGCGCTTGTGGACTGAGGGTACAGATCCAGCACGCTGATGAACTTTTCTGAGATCATTCTGGAAGAGTACCTGTACAGTACCTTGAGTCGGTAATCGGACAGATTTGTGCCAGCGATTGAAGCTCTGATGTCCTGCGCGTAGCCCCGCAGTGCTGACGCGGCCTTGGAGGACTCGCGCGGCCAAGCCGCTAGGCTGGTGGCCACCCCATAGCGCGTGTTGCTGCACCGGACCGGACACCTCGTGGTCGCTACGCCTTGCGTCTCTTGGCGGTATCGAACCCTACGGTAACAAGCAATCATATTGGCGGTGGCATTGTACACCTGCCAGTTGGACAGCAGGTAGCTGGCCAGGCTGATCCATTCCCATGTGCTGTTGGTTATCTTGTACTCCCTCAGCTTGTACTCGTTCGTCTTGTAGAAAATGTCGAAGAAAAACAGCTGAAGCGGAGAAATTGTTTAGGATTGATCGAGATTGCACGGATTATGTATGCGGGTTCATGGACAGGTGAAGCAGAAGTGATCCAGATTTCACAAATAATGTATGTATGCAGGTACCACGGACAACTGAAGCAGAAGTGATCGAGATTGCACAGATGATGTATGCAGGTTCATGGACAGGTGAAGCAGAAGTGATCGAGATTGCACAGATGATGTATGCGGGTTCATGGACAGGTGAAGCAGAAGAATTTTACGATCGCAAATCTCTCACAAACCACTGGAGGTCGGTTTTCACTGCAGAATACATTGGCAAGACGGAAAGTTTTCAGTTATTTAGCACTGAATTCAAAATTTCTCAAATTCTGCTCATCCAGATCCCAAGTGAAACAAGTTTGTGTTCCGCTCGAAGTTTCTAGACTGCAAAAAGCAAATCCTGACGACATTCTCTTAGAAAACACTGCTTTCTAAGAGTGTTATCGCTTTCTAATGATCTTTGTTCCAACTTATTCTCAGCAAACTTCTGATTAAACCTCGAAACGAAACATACACTTGCTACACTTGCATACACTCCAGAAGGTGCAAATAGTGCAAAAAACACTGACAATTTTCTATCTCAGCAATACATTGTGCAGCAAAAACCGGTCTCGAGCGAAATTTGCAGGATTTGCGAGTGCAGCGCCCGTTGTGCTTTAGTGGCTCATGGCGAGTAGCTCGAACGAGCACTTGACACTAATCTTTTCAAAAGTACAGTAATCCAACTTTTCTGTCGGTCGCACTTCTTCGGGTAGCGAGTGGCACACGCCAGTGTCGCTCATGAGGTCGCTGGGGAGCGCCAGGTGAGTCCCCAGACAGCTGCAGGTGGCCTTGAACTCCTCCTGCATGAGTCGCGTGATGCAGTCGCGAGTGCTGCCAAAAAAGCTCTGATTTTCAAAGCCGTCGGGCCAGGAGAAGTCCACAGTGTAGCTGGCGTTCGGCAGGACATCGCTGCACGGCGCGGCTTCCCGATTCAGTTTCGTGTCGGTCCGCACCGTCACCTCAGCCGAGGTCTTGTAGCCGAATGGAACCGTGAATCCGGAGTTCAAATCGGCTTTGAAGCCTCCAAGGAAAAAACGGGTTGCGATGTTTCTATTGGCTTGCTCAATATTAAAATATCAGATAGAACTGTATACCATCAGAAGATGCGGTGCGGGATTTTAAATAGTTGTTCCGATGGTCAGTTTAGACGAATTCCAAATCCATGTGCAAAATTGAGAGCCACTAGTAAAATCGAGAAAATTTAAGCTGACCTTTCTCGTGCAAAGCGACTCGGAAGCCGGGAACATTGTCAATCTGCTCTTCCTCCGTTAGAAACGTTTTGCCGTAGTTAAACAGCACCAGGTAGAGGCCGTTGCCTTCGCCAGAGCGCACGAGCGTTCGGTTTGTCGGGTTGAAGGACATGCACAAGAATCTGAAAGTCCGATAAGCAATTTAATTTGAATTTTCTAAGTTCTTTTCAGCTTGGAACTACCTGGACCGTGGCAATCCCAGCTGAAACCTCTGGAGTACATGCAAGCCTGATGAATTGACACAAACCAATCAATACTCTTACTTACGTAGTATTCCCTCCGTACCTACAGACTCATCATTTTCGTGACATCAAGTAAGCAAAAGATCGCACTTTTTTCTGACTTCAGATTTCACTAACCTACTCTCGTCCTTGTAGATGGTGAAGTTTTTAAATGAGCACAGCTCCGAGTTGTATCGGCAGTAAATGACGGTCTCATAGGGCTGCTGGAACAGCATCTGACGATAGGCCAGAGCTCTGAGGGCCAGCTTGCCATCCTGATAGGAGCTGTAGGCCTGGACAGGCATAGACACGTTCCAGTCCGCCTGCTGCAGCAGATGGTACATCCTCGGTATATCGAAGATCATGTCACCCAGGCCTCTGGGTGCCCTGAAGTGCAGCGTTGTTGCTCATGCTTGCAGTGTTTAAAGTGCATCGCACAGAATAAAAAGCTTTAGTTTGTTAGTTGGCTAAAAGGAAAAAAAAGCAAGATTTTTGTTCATGGTAAGATTTGATGGTGGTGTGAATTTGAGCGAGCTCGCAGCAGTGATCCAGCACGCCTGTGAAATATGAGCCAGACTAGGCCCACGGGCTATGGTCTGCGATTTTTTACACCTGCTTCCCCTCTCCAAAGCAGGCATGGCTGGAGATCCAATTTCCATGCTGCATCACTAGCCGACCCAGGGGTACACGCCCCGCGGGTGTTCAAGGTGGACCCTAGGGCCACTGGACAGACCCTAGCGCCGGCCACCCTTCCGGGGCTTTGGCCTTGGCCAAGCCGCTAGGGTACGGGTTCTCCCGGTGCGCGTACCTGTGCGCTATCAGGTGCCTCTGGCTACGGCTTTGAGGTAGAGGTGCTACCCCTTTGACCTTACAGGGTATGCGGCCAGTCCGCAGTTTCGCGTACCTGTGCGCTATCAGGTGCCTCTGGCTACGGCTTTGAGGTAGAGGTGCTACCCTTTGACCTTATAGGGTATGCAGCCAGCCTGCAGGCTCTTGCACACCCAAAAGTGCACTCCAAGCCTTCGGTGTCTGCCGTGCCTATGGGTTCTTGGCTGGGGAGTAGTCCAGTCGCGAGCGGCTTTTTTCTTACCTCTCTTCTTTTCTCCAAAGGCAGCTCCAACTCTGCCCCGCCCAGCCCGACTGGTGGGGACAAGATCGACACCACTGCCGGCGCTGCCGGTGGTGAGTCGCGCACAGGGCGCAGGCGAAACCGCCATGGCGGTCGCTCCGCTGAAGCCCGACGCAACCGCCAGGCGCGCAAGATCGAGTGGCGGCGACAAAAAGCTGCTGCGGATTCGGCACAGTCGGCTGGCGGTGCTGCGTCGGAGAAGCCCCATGGTGAGGATGGGGCCGCGGTGGAGCCGAAAGACTCTGCCGCTGGCTCTGCCTCCCTCAAGGGCACCTCCACCTCTCAGCATGCCGCCAACCAGGCTACAGCGGCCGGACCCTCGGGAACTGCCGCGTAAGCCACCACCAAGACCAAGACCAAGGAGAGCTACGCCTCCAAGGTTCAACGGACTGCACTCCCACCGGCCACCATCATTCTCGGCGAGGAGCGCAACCTTCCGGCCACCGAGCGCATCATCGACGCTGGGCTCATCGACCTCACCATGGAGGGCATCTCCGTGGAGGTGGTGAAATCAGCCAAGACTGACGGCTGCATTTTTCTCTGGTGCTCATCAGAGGAAAACAGCCGCCGGCTTCGCGAGCTACTTCCCCGCCTTAAGTGGAAGAAGGAGCTCGCCAAGCTATTTTTCGCCTCTGAAGGCGAACGCAAGAGGACCGAACGCTACCGTGTTTGGATCCCGGCCATGAGCGCCATCAAGTCTGGGGAGCAGCTGAGGCTTCTCATGCTCAAGCGCTTCCCTGACCTTAACGCCAGTGAGCTCTACTGCCATGGCTCCGCCCAGAAAGGTGCGGGGGGTTTTACGGCGATCATGGGGCTCTCTGACGAATGGTCTAAGCAGGTTCCGCACAAGACCACTATCTGCATCGGCCTGCATCAGCTGACTTTCCTCCGATGCGAGGAAGGTAAGGCTGAAGCTAAGCCGACTAAGCGCACCGCACCTTTTAAGGGAAAGGACGCGGCTGCCCAAAACCTGTTGGTGGATCCCCACCCAAATAAGGCAGTTCGTGCTGCCGAATCTGCCCCGCGCCATCGCAAACCTGCCCGCAGCATTCGCAAGTCGGGCCTGGTTCAGCGTGCGCTAGCGCAGGCCCATGACCTTCGGGAACACCTGGAGCGTCGACGCGCCAAAAAAAGACCCTCCTCAAACCGGACTGTGTGGGTCAGGAAGTGATGGTGCGGCGGGCACTGACTGGGGTGAGGAATCCAGCCATCAGGCAGAAACCGCCGTCCACCATGACCTACCCACCGGCTCGGTTCAGGACTCCCCCAACGTTCACGCTGCGGCACAGGATGAGGAAGGTGAAGCCAAGCGGTCCAGGCTCTCGCCAGCTGGTGGCACCACCACCCTCTCTGCGCCGCACGCTGTGGATGATGAGGAGCCCATGGAGGTCAGCAGACCCTCCATTTCGGAAGAAATGGAGGAGGAGCTGCTACGTGAATCCCCGAGCAACTAGCCATGCCTAGTAATGCGACAGGGATCAAATATCTGCAGATAAATCTGCAGCACAGCGTCGCAGCTTCGGTGAACCTAATGAGGCATGCCGAGCGCGACAAGCCGGGTCTTATCCTAGTCCAAGAACCCTGGACCTTTAAAGGAAAGCCCCAACACGTGCCCGGTGGGTATCAGTGTTTTAGCACGTGCCCTAGGGACGGAACACTACCACCGAGAGCTTGCATCTACGTGGTAAACTCCTTAAATGCCTGGATCAGAGGAGACCTTTCAAATAGGGACCTCTGCGTCATTCAAACGGAAAATCTCCTACCGGGAAAGACGACCAGCTGATCGCCTCGGTTTACTTACCGGGCGACAAGGTTGTTGTCTCGGAGGAGCTTATCTCACTGGTGGAACTCTGTTCTGCCAGAAACTACGAGCTAATGGTTGCTGGCGTTATAAATGCTCACCATACTCACTGGGGCAGCACAAACATTAATCAGAGAGGCGAAGACCTCCTGACCTATGTTGCCTCCACAACGCTCGAGTTCTGCAACTCAGGCAACATCCGGGCGTTGGGCGGAGGTCATCGATGCCACTCTTGCCACACCAAGACTCTACCAGAGAATTGATGAGTGGCAGGTCCTTCCTGTGGCGTCTCTCTCTGACCACAAGCTCATCTCCTTTAACGTGACCAGCGCACAGCGCAATGACCATATCATCTGGAGACGGAATGCTAGGAACACTGATTGGGAGGCCTTAAAGTTCACCCTGGATTCAACCCTTCGGGACTCCTACTTTCCGATCTCCATTGACTCTTGCCAAGAAACGGAGGTTTATGTGGCTGTTCTCACGGACTCGCTAACCTCCGCTTTCGAGGCCTCCTACCCGCTTAAAGCCTACAGGGGCAAAACGTCGGCCCCGAGGTGGAACCCTAAGCTTGGCGACCTCCGCCGCAAAGCCAAACGGTTACATCGCAGGGCCACCAAATCTAAACGCCCAACGGACCAGACCGCCTACCTTGAAGCAATTCATGAGTTCAAAAAGGAGGTCATGAACGCTAAGGCTAACAAATGGAGCGAATACTGTGAGGAACTGGAGGGCGCACGCCCTACATCCCGCATAGTAAAAGCGCTGAACTTGGACAAAATTTCCAAACTTTCCTCGGTAAAGCGGGCCGACGGCACGCATACCGAGAATCCTGGGGAGACGCTGGAGCTTATGCTTTCAGCCTCCTTCCCAAATGAGGCCCTCGCAAATGACCCCTCGGACCATGCTGAAGGCTCCACCGTTTCTGGCCTCTTCCTTTATTATGAAGGAGCGCATCATGAAAGCTGCAAACTCTTTCAAACCTTATAAAGCGCCTGGACCAGACGGCATCGTATCGGCCCTAATTAGAGAGGCGGTCCAATGCAAGAGGTTCCTCACGCACCTTTGCAAGATTCTCAAAGCCTGCATTACGTTTGGTTATGTCCCGAAACCGTGGACTGAGGCGAGGGTAATTTTCATTCCTAAGCCCGGCCGCCCGGACTACCATTCTGTTAAATCCTTTAGACCAATCAGCTTGACCTCCTCGATGGTCAAACTGATGGAACGGCTGGTGCTCTGGCGCCTGCAGTCCGTGGAGCTAAAGAACATGCCGCTTAGCGAGAACCAGCACGCTTTTCGGGCAGGACTCTCCACCGAAAGTGCGCTGCATATCCTGGTGGAGAAGCTGGAGAAAGCTGTGCTTGGCAACGGCTATGCCCTAGCGGTCTTCCTGGATATCGTGGGAGCCTTTGACAACGTCCTCTTCGAGGCGTTTCGAAGGGCTCTACAAACGAGAATGACACAGTCTCACCTCACGCGGTGGATCATGTACATAATTAGCCACAGATCTGCTACGGCACACCTGCTAGGTCATGAACGGACGGTTCCCGTCTGCAAAGGCTGTCCGCAAGGTGGTGTCCTATCTCCAATTCTCTGGAATATGGTTATCGACGAGCTTCTACGGAATGCCTGTCCTAACCCTATTCTGAAGGTTGGTTATGCTGACGATGTCACGGCGGTAGCCTCTGGGCCATCGCCGGACACCCTGTGTGATCTCCTTCAGAACTTCATTAACACTGCTGAACGTTGGGCGGACCGATGCGGTCTGAAGCTCTCCGAGACTAAGACCGCTGTGGTCATGTTCACCAGCAGGACGAAATGGCAATCCCACCATCTCACGCTCTACGGACAGGAAATCCCCTTTCGTAAGCAAGTCGGAAACGGCCCCTCACCATTGCTGAAGGGTCTTGGGGTCACCCTTGATCACAGGCTGAACTGGTCCCCGCATGTTCATGCCAAGACTAAAAAGGCCTTCGCGATCCTGGCGCAACTGCGCAGGGCGGTTGGCACTACTTGGGGCCTTACCCCCAAACGCCTCTGGTGGATCTACACTGCTATGGTCAGGCCGGCGATCTCCTACGCCGGAATGATCTGGGCGAGTGAGCTGCAGATTAAGACCTGCTTCGAGGCTCTTAACGAGTGCAGGGGCGCGCTTGTCGAATGATAATGAGCGCCCCGCCCTCTGCTACCTTCGACGGCCTCAACGCCTTCCTTGACCTGCCTCCGCTGGACATTTTCGTCCGCAGTGCGGCGGCCAAGGCAGCCCGGCGTCTCATCGACACCGGCATCATTTTCAAGCCCCAGAGGGCAATGGCTAAGCGCAAGCTTCTGCCTCACTCCGACCTCTGTCTCAAAGATTTGCAGGAGAGCGGCGGCCTCAACGTCCTTTCGGACGGGGAACCCCGCACGCTCAACCTCTGTCTTCGATTCAAGGT
Source organism: Macrostomum lignano (assembly GCA_002269645.1). Classification (NCBI taxonomy): domain Eukaryota; kingdom Metazoa; phylum Platyhelminthes; family Macrostomidae; genus Macrostomum; species Macrostomum lignano. Next base: position 111,466 of record NIVC01001659.1, on the reverse strand, counting down.
CAGTCTTCCTCCCCGCGAGGAGGCTAACGACCACTGGAATCCCCAGGAGATCCACTGCTACACAGACGGATCCCTAAAAGACGGTCTCTCCGGCTTTGGGGTCTGCATTCTCATCAATGGCCGCGTGCTCGCCACGCATGCCCAGCACACTGGAAGACTCTCTACTGTCTTCCAGAACGAGGTCCTGGCTATCAGCTCTTGCGCTGCAGAGCTTTGCAGCAAAAATACCTCCGGTAAAACTATCGTTTACCACTCCGACAGCCAGGCAGCTCTGCTGGCCCTCTGTCACACCACTACGGCTTCCCGGACGGTCTCTGACTGCGTCCGGATGCTCAATGCGCTGGGACGCAAAAATGTTGTCCAGCTCAAATGGATCCCATGTCATGCGGGTTTCCCTGGAAACGATCTGGCCGACTCGCTAGCAAAGCAAGGGAGTGGCGGCTCCCTTCAGGGACCCCTGCCCTTGGCTCCAATCCCTGCGGCCACCATCAATCGTAGCATTGATGCCTGGGCCTCCGCCCTGCACAGGGACAGATGGATGAACCTCACTACCTGCCGCCAATCGCGTGCGGCAGTCCCTCGTCCATCCCGAAAGCTCCGAACTGTCCTTCTGAACCAAAGCAGGAAAGACATCCGGGATCTTGCTATGACCCTCACGGGGCATGGCTGCTTCGCTAAGCACTGCTTTCTCCGGGGCGACATCCGGAATGAACTGTGCCCTTTTTGCGAGTGCGAAAACGAAGATGCTCAGCATTTCGTCTGTCAATGCCCGTTCTTTACCAGGGAGCAGCTAAACCACCTCGGCCCAAACCCATCTATTGATGACGTTTGTAGACCTGAGAACATCTCGCGGCTCGTCCGGTTCCTTCGTGCAACTAGACGAGCCTCCTTCTTCCCAAACGAAGAGAACGCTGCAGGACGTACTGGCGGACCGCCCTGATTGGCCCCTCACCATTGCTGAAGCGGGTCACCAGGGTCTAGCGGAATGGGCGACTCTCGCCTCCCCGCTGCGTCTTCGGACTGCCCTGCAGCTAAGTCAAGTAAGTCAAGAATTTGAGCGAGCCCACGTGGTGGGGCACCGCTAGTCGGCATGAATAGCATGCATGCAGCAGCCTGACTGTCTGTTGAAAGCGCCTCCACTATGGAACAGTCGGAAGTTGCTCAACAACAGCAAGCAATGGTGATCGTCCATTCAATTTCGCCAAAATTCATGTGAAATTTACACTTCGCAGGACTCCTAAAAATATTCTTTGGAACGAAAGCATTGTGCATACGAGCTACATTTGTAAGCTTATGTGCAGTTCAAGAGTCAGCGTAACTCACCACTAACTGTGAAATTGCTAACAATGTCAGGGCTGTAATATGTGATGAAGTTGGTCGGGCAGATGGTCACGGTCGGAAACTTGAAGTCGGCGCCCTCGTTGGAGAACTCGGTGCTCACCGGGTAGCTCAGGTACCGCTGAGCGAGCTCTGCAAGGTGCACGGAGAAGCCGATGCAGGCGCCCACAATGGCCAGGGCCCAGATGAGGCGGCGCAGACCGGAGCCCTGCGTCAGGCGCACCAGGCCGTGCGCGGTGGTCTGCTGGGCGAAGGCGATGAGGGCATTCTCGCGGAGCTGCTGCAAGAGGGAGTCGCTCAGCTCCGACTGCGACTGCTTCTGCTGCTCGCTGGATGCCATCTTGCTCTGCTTCCTCACCTAGAAGATGCAAGCGTTGCAATTAGTTAAAAATTTGGTTGCATTTATGAATGAGATGCCATAATGACTTCTGGTTTCCAATTTTCTACCTGAAATCGGCAAGAATTTAACTTTCAGTCTGCAGAAAGACTGCTTCTCACAGGCTTCACTGCAGCGGTACCGGCCCCTGCCGGGTCTCCCTCCACCAATCGCTGCTTCGGGCTCGCTACTCATGCAGGAAGCCGCGTTATGGAAGCTGAAACTCCTTGCGCTGCCACTGCTTTGAATTATTAATTCTGTTAAGGAACCCTGCAGGCGTCTACTGCAACCCGGTCCTACTCTTCTCTCATGTGGGCTCGTGTTGGAATTTAATTTAGGCTTTTTTGCTCCTCACTGCTCCCGTTAGTGCGCTCATGCATCCATTTAGGCAATGGAGAAAAACTCGCGGCTAGGGAAGTTTACCAAGCAGCTTTTTCTAGCACAAGTGCGCCGGATCCGTCTGCATAGGCGATTTTAAATATACAAAAATGCTAGCCGGCATTTCTGGTTGTCATGACAGCGACTACTTCTTTGCGCAGTTTGCAGCATAGAAGCAACTCTGCAGCCTCTTCACTCAATAGAAGAATCAGCAATCAGTCGCATGGGGGGGGGGTAAATTAAATTTCTGTGAGTTCACAGCTGCTTACTGACCGGCGCGGCAATGAGTCCGCCTAATGAGTCCGCCTAATGAGAGATGCTGTGCAGCACAGTCCTGTGTGAGAATTACATTCCTCATTAATACAATGCCATGCCAACCATAAAGAGTCGTCATGTCAATTGCAAAAGACGCATCCGGGAAGTGCTAAGATGTCAAGGCTCATATGGGGGTTGCTCAGATGCTTTGATCCAAAGCTAAAAATCCGTAAGAGGTCTGGTATCTTAGGCTTAGACAGCTGCATGTAACTTATTTAAACATTTTTATTCCTTTCTTTGTTGCCTCCCGAACGGAAGCGCAGATTGCTAGTGCATACCTGAACTGAAACTATCAGGTACATTGCTCGCACATGTAGGCGCCAATTATAATAATTAGGAAAATATTAAATATTAGAAAAATGAAACTCAAAATTTTGTCTCACTATGTTAAAGATTGAAATAAAGGCCATAGTAGAATATCTACGTCAGGTTTATTTAGCTTTTAGCGACGTAATTACGGTACGGATGCTCATAGATAAGGTAAAGAAAGATGACGCAATGATCCACCGTGGCACAGCCAAGCAAAATCCAGATTGCTTTTGCAAAGCGATAAAGCACCAACGTAAGGTTAGTTGACAAGAAATAAATGCCGCATGATAGTAAATGCTGTTTGCCAGTTGCTGCATAAAATGGTGCGAGCTTATTGCATTGTTCCAATCGCAAGCGACGAGCAAGTTAGCCATGAGTTTGCACTCAGTTCCTCCGATATTCTGAGGAAGAAGTCGCAGCTCACTGTCAGTTTCTACTGCAAGTTGTAGGCGTTGCCACTATCCGCCGAATGTAGCTCTGGAATTGAACCAAGTCAGCTGTTACAGTCATGCAATTCGATCTTCTTAGCCAATGCAGCTTACCAGCTTCTCCAGAAGGCAGCAGCTTGGACTGCGAATCGCCAGACAGGCGGTGCGACTTCCAGACGGTAGGCGGCGGCGGCGGCGGTGTCCCTTGCTGCCGTAGGTCACCGTCAACCCGCCGCATCAGGCTGGGCGGGAAGGGGCCGCACAGAATCCGGCTGCAGTTCGCCGGGCAGCCCCGGTCGAACGGGTTGGCCCGGGTTTGATCGTCCTCGCGCAGGGACGAGACTACGAAGGTCTGCTTGGACTGTAAAATTGTTCAGTGAAGAGATGCGAAGGCGCATGAGTGACTCATTCACACCCCAACCATGAGCTGCGTCAATCTTATTATTAATGTACAAAGGAATCAAAATTTACCTGTCAGACTGTGAACACACAAAAATTCATTTTATTCGAGGCTACTGTCCAGTGGATTGAGGGAAATTTGCAGTGAGTTAGTCAGAGATTTGCAGTGAGATGAGTAAGATGAGCAGTGAGATAAGTAAGATGAGCAGTGAGATGAATAGGATGGGCACTGAGATGAGTAGGATGGGCACTGAGATGAGTAGGATGGGCACTGAGATGAGTAGGATGGGCACTGAGATGAGTAGGATGGGCACTGAGATGAGTAGGATGGGCACTGAGATGAGTAGGATGGGCACTGAGATGAGTAAGATGGACGGTGAGATGAGCAGTTAGATGAATAAGATGAGCAGTGAGATGAGTAAGATGAGCAGTGAGATGGTAAGATGAGCAGTGAGATGAGTGATGTTAGGCCCAGACCATCTCATCGCTGCTTCGTGGTTGAAAGTTTATTGATCATTCAAGACATTCTCGAACAGACAGAGACACCAGATTCAATCAAACTTCCACCTTCTTCCAGTCGTAATTGTCCGAAACCATTGGACTCACATCCTCACTAGTAGTGAGTTCGGTGCAGACCAGTCCGGCATGATAGACCAACACGATGAGCATCGAGCCGGCAGTAGCGGCCGCCACAATTGCATTAATCAAAGTAAAGGAAGTGCATCGCAAGTTGAAGTCGACGATTTTCACATCGATTTTTGGCATCAGGATGCGTGGTTAAGGAAAATAAGCTGTCAGCTCAATGGGGTTACAGATACAATGAAATTATAGAAAACACAAAAAACATTGCCTTTAATTAGCTGCTAAACCCATACAATATGCGAAAGGATATCTTGTTGGTGCTTGGGCGATCCCGTTTACAAAGGCTTTCCAATCTCCACCGTGTGGAACTGAAATCATAGAGAAATCCGGCTTTTACGCTCGTAAAATGCCGTTTTCGTGCGAGTTGAACAGCTTTATAGCAAAATACTTAGAGACTTCCAATAACTAAGTTGCAGTTTTAGCCACTAAACTTACGGCCGAAAAGGTGATAAACTGAGAAGAAAAGGACAAACAGGCTGTAAACCTGCAAGCCGAGGATGAACATAAAAAACTGGCGATAGTTGCGAGCTCCGATGCAGTTGCCAACCCAGAAACAGTGGTGATCAAAGCGGAGGACGCAGTTGTCGCACCGGGAGCAATGACCCGCGCGAGGTGGCCGCCACAGACGGCAGGTGGCACAGAACTTCTGATCGTAGCTGCGGCCGCAGATTGCTATCTTACGCTTGTCGCTTCGCACCCATCTTTCGTCTGCAAAAGGCGGAATGGTTTTTTTTACTGCAGATATAGAGCAGCACACTAAATTTCGCAGTATTCTTATAATACTCGTAGCTCTATGGCAGCTGTCGAATTGTCACAAACCAGGCATCAAAGATTCGAAATACTCAGCCTCGTCAGGCGGAGGTCTCGGCACAACGCCGGGGTCGGTAAGTGCAGTTGCAAGGAGGCAACTCACGACGAACGCTGCCAGAAATGCACCAGCAACTGGGACGCACGGCGAGACGGCGGTGGCCAATGCAGGACAGTCTACAGCGAAGAATAAGCATGAACTGAGCAGTAGGCTAGTCAATGTGACCAAGAATGATCCACGGTTTTTATTCTTGACACAGCATGTGTTGCACAGTAAGCGAAAGATTACTTTGTGCACTTCAGTGCTCATTCTGAAGAATAAATAATGCTCATCATTGAAGTATTTATGACACAAATTTAACAAATGTGCTATAGATATTTTTTATGCAAACTTAGATAATTAAAAAATTTATGCACAGAAAACCCTTTACTATATAACAGATAGTCCTGTATTAATTTAGGCAAGTGTAGATTGGATAAAAATTAGTATTTTAGTATCAGCCTTTACCATTGGAATACAAATAAAAAAACAGAAACATTCCAAAACATTTACAAGAACAATTCCGAGCATGCCAGAAATATTGTAAAAACAGCATAATGTGGATTGAAAAAATAGACGACCATTTTTGGCCCAGCTTTACTTAATTTTAGGTAATAGGAATTGTTTGTCAGAAATCTTTTCAGGAAATAGGTATTTGTTGTATGTCTTAAAACAAACTCTAAGAAAGGATTTACAAACTGGTTTTCAACCTATCTTTTACATTTCTAAGTAGAATTAGACAACACTAGTCATAGACATATGATAGAAAATTTTAATACAAGAAGACTAGCCATAGAATAGAACATTCTAATACAATAAATTTCAAGAGCTTAAGTCAATTGATTATATATCATTGAATAGGCTCAACTTATTATGCACTTGATTATGCTTCATTGGATGGAAGCATAATCAATTACAAAAATATATAACTTCAGAAAATGTAGACGTTTTAAAACTAGACTTACTGCAATAGGAATTTTGGAAGTCTTAAAATTATCGGGAAAGAATTACTATTGTATGTTAGGCTTAGCCTATCAGGAATCAGGATTTGGTTCCAGCCTCAGTTATTGTTGCTAGAGCAGCAAATATATTCTATTATAAACCTAGGCTTAAAATTGATAATTTCGTAGAATTTAATATATAATAAACTATGAACGGACAAAAAGATACATGAAATGTTTTTGAAACGAAAAGTTGAAAATGTCAAGGGGCACAGCCTCGGAAAACTCTGCGTGCACTGTACGCATGCGGTGGTAAGGTTAAAAAATAATTAATTAATAAGACTTTCTATTTCACAGCTTGTTTTTAAATTCACGCTAAAATATTTAGGCAAAAAATATACTCGAACTGAGAAAAGACGTTGGTAAGTTATAAAAAATGTTGTTTTTTTGTTTGTCTTTACTTTTAAAAAAACCCGCGGGCACATGTTTCGAACGATCGCCGTTGAAAACAAACACGTATTCTAATCTAAGTCATGTTTTGACTTTCTGATCTGAGAATATAGCTTCTTTTCTATTTATTTCTGCAATTTTTCACGGTCTGTGGGTTCTCAAAAATAACTTGCATATAGTAATTATGTACTTTAAGGAAGCTTAGAGAAATATTTGTGAAATATGTTACTGTATAGATAATGCTATAGATAAACTAGTAATAATAATACTGCTATAGTATAAAATCAAATTTTAATTGTAAATTGCTCATATTATTGACATTTAGACTAGGCCTAGCTTTTGCAAAAAAATATGATTTCCATATTATTATATTTGTATTTAATTTTAATTTTAATAATACAAAAGATAGGCTTAGGCCTTAGTCTGTTAGTCAACACAGGCTGGCAATTGTCAAGTTATATTCATTAAATTATTTTGACTCCAAAAAAGTCAGAAAAAATATAAAAGCCCTACTTTTATATTGAACATTTAATAAAGATTATTTAATTGGCATTCCTTCAGTTTACGATCATTTTTCCACCCACATTTCGGTTCCCATGTAATTTTTCATATAAATGATCATAGCTTGCTTGAAATAAACAAAAATTGTTAAACTGAGCTTATTCGTTACATAAGAAAAAACTGAACAGAATAGCCGACAAATAGTTTCTTTAATGAATGGCATTGCGATGATGAGGATCCTATATATCCACTTCGGTTCACGATCATTTACATGTATTTCTTCAATTTAAATGATCGTGAACCGAAGCTGAGGGGGTGTTAAAGACATATGTAGTCATATATTTATTTGTTGGCTTGTTGTTGGCAATTGAAATGTCATCTTGAGTTAATGTGCGCTCCCAAGTAACTTGATGCTTTATTATTCTCTGCACGCTGCCACCCCCTCCCCCTCAGCTTCGGTTTACAATCATTTAGATGTAAGCAATACATGTAAATGATCGTGAACCGAAGCTAGCCATGTATTGAGATAGTGATCGATTTCAGATAGAGCTTGTAAAACACCAAAACCCCCTTACACACATATGCTAGCTTCGGTTCACAATCATTTACATGTATCTCTTCCATTTAAATTATTGTAAACCAAAGTGGATATATAGGATCATCTTTGGATTCTTGGAACTTTAAAATGGATCACTATAACCCCTTTACCTTCTTTTTTCATTTGAACATGTAGCTAGTGTTATGATGGATAAATAAAAAGGATTGGAGTGCTTGTCTACTGATTTTTTGCATTTTGATGAAATAGACAACAATTTTGTATCTTCCCTATCTCTCCAATGGGGATCGTCACTAATTTCAATGATCGTAAACTGAAGGAATGCCATTTAATTTACATAGCATATTTATATTACATAGCATAGCCTACTGCCTAGACCTGTATAACTTTCGCCAACACATTTTCAGACAGATTTTCCGACACTTTTTTGCAACACTTAAAATGTCACAAAAAGTGTCGGAAAAAGTGTCGCAATGGTTAACTTTCGCCGACACTTTCAGACATAGGACCTATATAACTTTTTCCCACACTTTTGTTTTGGAGCCCTTCAGGCTTAGGTTAGGGCCTATTTAATGGATACAAGGGAGTATAAGATTGGGATCCTGACCCTAAAACTTTAAAAGAAATAGGAATTGGAAATAGGTCTTTTGATTCAAAATTTATATAATTTTTGCTTGAATGCATTTTTATTAACTTGTAGTTGTGAAGTTGTATTCTTTTAATTTTTAACTTTTGAGTTTAAGTTGTCTTAGTTGTTACTTTGTTAGTTAGGCCTACTAAACTTTGTATTTATTCAGTATTCTAAGCCTATTATGTTTTTACCTTTTACCTTTTAATCTTTTAATGTGCTATTTTGTATTTATATTCTGTATATTACATCTTTTCTCAACTCTCGCCTATAATTCTGCAATTTTAGCTAAGACTTAAGAGCCAATTCCTCTTCTTAGTCACAATCAGTCCCTTTCTTAGCATTAAAGAAACTCTTAGAATCTATGCTAGAGACAGGCACATTTAGAATATGCCTAGTAAGCACTTCTAGTTGAGCATACTTATGTCTATTGTCTGCCCACTAATGCAATGTGGCAGCTGTCTACTGATTGGTTTCACTAGGTCATAGAAGCAATGGTTCCTGCAGATAAGCAGCCACCTAAGTAGGCACCTGAGTCTCAATTAAAGTTGTCTTTGCAGTAGTAGTCTATAAGTTTAGAGTCCCCAAGTCATCAAGAACAATTGGAGCATAGTCGGTATTGTTGCCACATGGAGTAGCCAGGCTAGTCTAAGCTATTGTCAGTTTTTGCAGAATGGCTTGTGCTTTGTTTTGTGCCAATGCATCATTGCAAAAGCCCAAAAATCTCAATAATATGGGTCCAGCAATGATAACTCATTATTCAAGTTCAGGATATCAAAGAACTGACACTTGATAGATGCCAGTAGATCTCTAGCCAATGAACACCTTTAGCTATTGGATCACCATGTGCGGCATATTCCAGGAAGGCACATAGTCCTTGGAGCTGTTGTAAAGATAGATAAATGAAATTTGAATTAATAATAGTGTTGTGTATGGCTTGTATGCTGGTTAGGGTTCTTGTGTTCTGATTGGCTGGGGGGTTTTGTCTGTCTGCCCAGACCGGCCTAGGCCGGGTGGGGGGTTTGCTGAATCATGCTGGTTAGTAGGTAAATTATAATATAAGTGCGCACCAGCCTTTCAAGCCTTTGTTACTTTTCTACCCTGCAATTGCTTCTTGCATCGTATTCATTTGGCCATGCTGCCTCAAAGTACAACAAATAGAATAATAAACTTTCAGTATTATAAAAAATGTCTATATAATAAGTATATAAAGAGTGGCACTTACTTTTGATTGCACAGTGCTGATTAGTCCTCTACTAGATAGGCTCTGACTCAAATCCTAATATAGCTTCTGAACATAGATGAGTAGATTGAGCAGGTTTCATTTGTTTGCTGACAATTATTAGAAATTAAAAAACCAATGCAATGTGCCCACTAGCAGATCTCAGATTATTCAGTGATTTATTATTAGGAATTAGAAAACCAATGCAATGTGCTGCTTGCAGATCTCAGATTATTCAGTGATTTATTATTAGGAATTAGAAAACCAACGCAATGGGCTGCTTGCAGATCTCAGATTATTCAGTGATTTATTATTAGGAATTAGAAAACCAATGCAATGTGCTGCTTGCAGATCTCAGATTATTCAGTGATTTATTATTAGGAATTAGAAAACCAATGCAATGTGCTGCTTGCAGATCTCAGATTATTCAGTGATTTATTATTAGGAATTAGAAAACCAATGCAATGTGCTGCTTGCAGATCTCAGATTATTCAGTGATTTATTATTAGGAATTAGAAAACCAATGCAATGTGCTGCTTGCAGATCTCTCCAGAAGACGCTAAACCTGATCCTGCCGCCGCGGCCTCCTCGCCATCTATGGCGCAGCCCGAGGAGCAGGCGGGCCTCACCGAGCAGCAACGCAGCCGCATGCGGGCCTACAAGAACGCCGGCCTCAGCTCCGAAGAGATGCGCCGGCGCAGAGACGAAGTTGGCGCCCAGTTGAGGCGCCAGCGCCACGACGAACAAGTGTTCAAGCGGCGCAGCCTCCTGCCGCAGCCGCCGGCTGGCGAGGCCGCCGAAGCCACTGCCGCCGACGCTTCTGACGCCGCGTCTCGCATGGAAGAATGCGGTGGTGCCAGCGACGCCGGTGCTGTCCAGGGCGGCGCCCGGCCCGGCTCGCCGCTGCCCTCAGCAGACGGCCTGACCTTGCTGGTTGGCCGCCTGGCCGAGCCCAGCTGGGAGGCCCGCCTGGAGGCAACGCGGCGGCTGCGGCACCTGCTGTGTCGGGTCAGCGACCCGCCAGTCGGTGAGTTGGCTGTCGGGGAGAGGTCCCGGGCTCGATTGAAATGGGGCTATGGAGTCGGATTAGCGGACTCTGTGAGCTTCTACACCTGCATGTGTCCGAAAGTTCTGAGGTTCCGAGTCTACTCTTGTGTACTTTTCGCAAGAATTGGCACGCCCTATTGGAGATTCGCTTCGTAATTCTTGTCTTGCTGCTTCTTGTTGGAATTCTTGGAATTATAAAGTCGAAGGGCAACCTTGACTTATCCGCAGAGGGCTCTGGATGCCCATTCTGCTGACCCCCGCTGACCCCATGGCTGGTGCTGTGCCAGTGTCCACAGCGCTGTCCCTCTCTAAAGAGTTCAGGTGGATGGTCGAAGTCTGAGGGACGAAACTTAGTCTAGGGAGCAGGCCCAATCTAGCTCAGCCAATGAGAGAGCAGTAAGGAGAGGTTAAGGTTTTTGGTCTTATTATTGTAAAGGCAAAAAACGCTTATGCTATTAAAAAGAGAGTAAAGTAGATAAGCGCATTTTTGCAACCGACATCTTTTTAATCAAGTATTTGTGGTGCAAGCCACTGGATGGAAAGTAAATGGGCTGCATCTGCAAAGCAGACAGGCTTAAAACACACCTGCTGTTCCCCCCTGCTCAGACGCGCTGCTGCAGGCTGGCGCGCTGCCCTGGCTGATCGCCGGCCTGTCCGAGTCCGGACACCCCGCCTTGCAGTTCGAATCCGCCTGGGCCATCACCAACGTGGCCTCCGGGCAGAGCCGCCACTCGCTGGCCGTAGCTGAGGCGCCTGGCGCCCTGGCCGCCCTGGTAGCGCTGCTGGACAGCTGGGAGCGCCAGCCGGCGCAGCTCACCGAGCAGGCGGCCTGGGCCCTCGCCAACATCGCTGGCGACTCTGCCGCCACCAGAGACGCCGTGGTGGCAGCCGGCACCATCGAGCCGCTGGCCCGGGCGGTCCGACACGCCAGCGGGGACGGCCTGGTGCGGGTGGGCGCCTGGTGCCTCGCCAACCTGTGCCGCTGCGGCAACGGCAGGTGAGCATTTTGGAATTCCAGTTGGACAGCTGGGGATCCGGGTGGTTCGGGAGATTTTTAATGTTATTAAATCGGAATTGAGCTCTTTTATTAGCCACTCCTGTGAGATCTTGGTGACTAAAATTTCCATTGAGTTCTTGATTTCATAGGGCATTCCCTTGATCTTATATTAACATTTTTGTGCGATTCCCTGGAGTCCTCTGTGCAATGAGCGATTCTCCTCGAGTCCTTGGAGGCATGAGCGATTCCCCTCGAGTCCTTGGAGGCATGAGCGATTCCCCTCGAGTCCTTGGAGGCATGAGCGATTCTCCTCGAGTCCTTGGAGGCATGAGCGATTCCCCTCGAGTCCTTGGAGGCATGAGCGATTCCCCTCGAGTCCTTGGAGGCATGAGCGATTCTCCTCGAGTCCTTGGAGGCATGAGCGATTCCCCTCGAGTCCTTGGAGGCATGAGCGATTCCCCTCGAGTCCTTGGAGGCATGAGCGATTCCCCTCGAGTCCTTGGAGGCATGAGCGATTCCCTCGAGTCCTTGGAGGCATGAGCGATTCTCCTCGAGTCCTTGGAGGCATGAGCGATTCCCCTCGAGTCCTTGGAGGCATGAGCGATTCCCCTCGAGTCCTTGGAGGCATGAGCGATTCCCCTCGAGTCCTTGGAGGCATGAGCGATTCTCCTCGAGTCCTAGGCGATATCAGCGATTCTGAGTCTGTCCTAGCAATTCTACTTGACTCCTTTTTGTAATGAGCAGTTCTATTTAAAAACCAGTGAGATTTGAGCAACTTCCTTTGAGAACTTATAACGTAGAGCTAGGGCTCATCACAGCGCAACTCATCTCACTCCCCGATTAATAACCCGCGTCTCTCAGGCATGCCGGCATGGCGGCCCCGCAGCTGGCCGCACTGCAGCCCTGCCTGCCCCTGCTGGCCCGGCTGGCCTTCCACAGCGAGCCGGACATCCTGTCAGACGTCTGCTGGGCCCTTGCCTACGTGTCCGACGGCGACAACGACCGCGTGCAGGCCGTCATTGACACTGGCGTCTGCCGGCGGCTGGTGGCTCTCATTCAACATCCGCAGCAGCTGGTGGCGCGGCCGGCGCTGCGAGCCGTCGGGAACCTGGTGACCGGGGACGATATTCAGACACAGGTTTGTTGGGGTGGCTATATCCCGAACCCGTGACCAGGGACCATACTCAGGCACAGGTGTCCCGCACGTGGTGACCGGAGACCATACTCAGGCACAGGTGTCCCGCACGGGGTGACCGGGGATTATACTCAGACACAGGTGTCCCGCACGTGGTGACCGGGGATTATACTCAGACACAGGTGTCCCGCACGTGGTGACCGGGGATTATACTCAGACACAGGTGTCCTGCACCCGGTAACCGGGGACCATACTCAGACAGGTGTTTCGCCGGGGACCATACTCAGACACAGGTGTCCCGCACCTGTTGACCGGGACCATACTCAGACACAGGTGTCCCGCACCTGTTGACCGGGACCATACTCAGACACAGGTGTCCCGCACCTGTTGACCGGGACCATACTCAGACACAGGTGTCCCGCACCTGTTGACCGGGACCATACTCAGACACAGGTGTCCCGCACCTGTTGACCGGGACCATACTCAGACACAGGTGTCCCGCACCTGTTGACCGGGACCATACTCAGACACAGGTGTCCCGCACCTGTTGACCGGGACCATACTCAGACACAGGTGTCCCGCACCTGTTGACCGGGACCATACTCAGACACAGGTGTCCCGCACCTGTTGACCGGGACCATACTCAGACACAGGTGTCCCGCACCTGTTGACCGGGACCATACTCAGACACAGGTGTCCCGCACCTGTTGACCGGGACCATACTCAGACACAGGTGTCCCGCACCTGTTGACCGGGACCATACTCAGACACAGGTGTCCCGCACCTGTTGACCGGGACCATACTCAGACACAGGTGTTCCGCACCTAGTCACCGGTACCATATTCATAGGTGTAGCTGTCCGCCATTGGCCCGCAGGTGCTGCTGAACTGCCAGCTGCTGCCCGCCCTGTCCAGCCTGCTGTCAGCGGACGGTCCGGACTGGGCCCGCAAGGACACCTGCTGGGTGACGTCAAACGTGGCGGCGGGCAACCGCAGCCAGATCCAGGCGGTGCTGGACTGCAGCCTGGCCGGCCCGGTGCTGGAGGCGCTCCGCTACGCCGAGTTCGGCACCCGCAAGGAGGCCGCCTGGTTTGTGGCCAACGCAGCTTCAGGCGGCTCCCCGGAGCAGGTGGGTGTTGGGAATTCAATGGGTGATTATTAATGTTATAGGAATAATAAAGTACTGAGCAGCTCAAAGTAGCCGGGTTCAATTCCGCGCGTGGCCACATCAACTTGAGGCTGTTGCGCGGCTATTGGTCTGTGGCTTGTGCCATTGACGCCCGTGATAGCCGACCCCTAGGCATGGGGTTTACAAAATGTGCAGGGTACATGATACATAGGATTTACATGATACATAGAGTGTACATGATGTGCAGTGTACATGATACATATGGTGTACATGATGTGCAGTGTACATGATACATAGAGTGTACATGATGTGCAGTGTACATGATACATAGAGTGTACATGATGTGCAGTGTACATGATACATAGAGTGTACATGATGTGCAGTGTACATGATAAATGGGATGAACATGATGTGAAGTGTAAATGATACAACGGGTATAAATGATGTGCAGTGTACATGATACATGCGGTGTACATGACTGATGAGAAAGTCGGCTGTGCGAAGTGTATGCGTACGAGTACGCATCCGTGTGCGTGCTCAAGAAATGAGCCTGACTGCTTGCCTCATCGATGCCTTACAAGTCGTCTGTCGGTTTGCGTTTTAACTGACCCACGTGACCATGCGGCCGTTTTCCGCCCGCCGATGTGAGATTTCGTGGTCTACAAACTCGGCAAAGTTTTTCCTTAAGTCAGCCGGCGGCACACGCTCACTCGGGGTGTACAGTGGCTCTGACTCGTCATTGTGCATGTACGCTCCCTATGCCTTGGTGATTGGCGGGAATGGCACGACAAAAATCGAACTTTGGGTCAGACGCGTTTAAGGGCCCTGCACTTTTGACGTAGCCATGAGACAGATATTTCAGATATAACCAGCTGGAATCTGTTGTCTAGAATTAAATTGATAATGCTTCTGATGCACCCTCACGGTATCGAGATATTAATCAATTCCAATCCCAGGTGAACTACCTGGTGAGCTGCGGCTGCCTGCAGCCCCTGTGCGACCTGCTAAACCTGCCGGACGCTCGCATCGTGGAGGTGGCGCTGACCGCCCTGGAGGCTGTGCTGCGCTCGGGCGCGTCACTGGCCGCGGCCGCAGGCTCGGGACGGAACCCATTCGTACACCTGGTTGAGGAGTGCTCGGGCCTGGAGCGCCTGGAGTACCTGCAGAGTCACGAGAACGAGCGGCTGTACCGCCGGTCGCACCTCCTCATCGATAGGTACTTCTCCGCATCGGCCGACGATGAGGCACTGGACGAGGAGCGGGGGGGTGCTGACGAGCAGCCCTTGCAGCTGACGACTGGCAGTGGCGGCGGCGTCTCGGGCGGTGACGGCAGCGGCGGCCTGGCGGTTCCGGCGACCTTCGAGTTCCAGGAGCCGCCTGCCAGTGCAGCGGGCTTTCACTTCTAGCTTAGTGACACCGCTGTGGGGGATCTGCCTGAGCGATTCATGTGTGTGATTCCATTGCTGATGTCTGTGTGATCCCATTTCTGATGTCTGTGTGATCCCATTGCTGATGTCTGTGTGATCCCATTTCTGATGTCTGTGTGATCCCATTTCTGATGTCTGTGTGATCCCATTTCTGATGTCTGTGTGATCCCATTGCTGATGTCTGTGTGATCCCATTGCTGATGTCTGTGTGATCCCATTGCTGATGTCTGTGTGATTCCATTGCTGATGTCTGTGTGATCCCATTTCTGATGTCTGTGTGATCCCATTGCTGATGTCTGTGTGATCCCATTGCTGATGTCTGTGTGATCCCATTGCTGATGTCTGTGTGATTCCATTGCTGATGTCTGTGTGATCCCATTTCTGATGTCTGTGTGATCCCATTGCTGATGTCTGTGTGATCCCATTGCTGATGTCTGTGTGATCCCATTGCTGATGTCTGTGTGATCCCATTGCTGATGTCTGTGTGATCCCATTGCTGATGTCTGTGATCCCATTGCTGATGTCTGTGTGATCCCATTGTTTATCTCTGTGTGATTCCACTGAGCACCTGTGTGTGATCCCATTGTTTATCTCTGTGTGATCCCATTGTTTATCTCTGTGTGATCCCACTGAGCACCTGTGTGTGATCCCACTGAGCACCTGTGCGTGATTCCACTGAGCACCTGTGTGTGATCCCACTGTTTATCTCTGTGTGATTCCACTGAGCACCTGTGTGTGATCCCATTGTTTATCTCTGTGTGATCCCATTGTTTATCTCTGTGTGATCCCACTGAGCACCTGTGTGTGATTCCACTGAGCACCTGTGTGTGATCCCACTGAGCACCTGTGTGTGATTCCACTGAGCACCTGTGTGTGATCCCATTGTTTATCTCTGTGTGATCCCACTGAGCACCTGTGTGTGATCCCACTGAGCACCTGTGTGATCCCACTGAGCACCTGTGTGTTCCCAGTGAGCACCTGTGTGATCCCACTGAGCACCTGCCAGACTTGAATCCTCTGTGCAGGCGCAATCCAAACTCACTGCGTGAATGCAGCTGGCAAGGCGCTGGAGTCCCCATTTCCTGTGATTTTGTGTCAATTTATTTCTATTGCATGCCTCAGTCCTGCTGCTTATCCCAATGCTATCGCGTTAACTGATTCGTTCGTGCTGAAGCGATTTTCATTAATTCATCGGAACAGCCAGTCGGTGCCCGCTGTTGCGGCATCATCAGCTGTGCCATCCCAGCCTGCGGGCCAGATCCACCACCTTGCGCGTGTTCGGGCGATTCTCTATTTTCAATTGCTAATCTGGATGATTGCTAGATTCATTGCGGGCATTCGGTTAAATGTAGTCTTTATTCAATGCTTTTTTGTGTCTGACTTATCGCTGAACTCGCCTACTTGCAGTAGCAAGGATCGACTCTGCGATCTGTCCAGCGCTTTTTGTAAAATTCATGAAAATTATCTAAAATTTTAGCGCTTGGCTTCAAAGCAGTTTTTTGTTCCATGCTTTCGCTGCAAGTCTTCGGGCTTTGCTGTTTATTAAATCAAATATATGCAATGTTCAACACACCGCAGTGCTCACAACGAGTCGCTTTGAGCAGTTGCTCACGAAATCCTGTTCACTGAGCCGACTCTGCTCTCCGTCAATTTTACGCGTAAATTCACAGTCAGCTTGGCACCAATCTGTCTCGGAGAGCACAGGTGACCTGCTCTGACAGAACGCAATTAAAATCAAAGATCTACAGTAGCTAAAAGTACAAGCCACAGCCTACAGGGTCCATCATCTTGACGTCGCGTGTCCTCAGTCGATTTCACTGCAGCCGAGTAGGCGCCAGGGTGACCATCTCTGCCGCCAGCCTCAACAATGAGAGCGCGAATTCTGACACAGCACTCAATTCACAGTCTGGGCCGCACTCAGAGTTTAGAAATCTTGTTTTCTCAGCTCATCAAAACAAATTGCCCATATTTGCAATGCATCTCTATTTTTTCAATTATGAAAGGGACCGCCGCTGCGAGACATCTCTGACCCCCTGGTGGTGCAGCGGGGTGCTGCAATGTACATTCAGAGTTGCAGCGGGGCTGGCGACCCTCCCCCCCCCTTACCCCAAACCCCTCAGTGCGGCATCGCTAATTGGTCTGCGGGGTGGCGGCCGGGACACACTGGCCCAGTGCAGCTGCTTGGTCAATTATATGGGGTGGCCCTGAGGTGGAGAGACGGGCGCAGTAATTAAGGCGGCCAGCTGCAGCTCACTGTTATTTTTCAAGCCTCACTTGCGTCCCACGGCTGACTGGCGAAGCAACTGCCCGGACAGACCGACAGCTGCGGATGCGCCGCTGAAGCTCGACATGCCACGCCGATCGGCCTCTGCGGCGCCGGACCTGGCGCTGGACCTGAGCCACCTGTCCGAGGCGGAGCGGCACCAGCTGACCGCCGTGCTGCAGCGAGACAGCGACCTGCAGGAGGCTGAAAGACTGCGTATCGGGTGAGTGCAGAGTCTCATTGATGAGGCTAGGAGACTGCGGATCGGGTGAGAGCAGAGTCTCATTGATGAGGCTAGGAGACTGCGTATCGGGTGAGAGTGGAGTCTCATTGATGAGGCTAGGAGACTGCGTATCGGGTGAGAGTGGAGTCTCATTGATGAGGCTAGGAGACTGCGGATCGGGTGAGTGCAGAGTCTCATTGATGATGAGGCTAGGAGACTGCGTATCGGATGAGAGTGAAGTCGAGTCTCATTGATGATGAGGATAGGAGACCGCGGATCGGGTGAGAGTGGAGTCTCATTGATGATGAATCTAGAAGACTGCGGATCGGGTGAGAGTGGAGTCTCATTGATGAGGCTGGGAGACTGCGGATCGGGTGAGAGTGGAGTCTCATTGATAATGAATCTAGGAGACTGCGGATCGGGTGAGAGTGGAGTCTCATTGATACATGTAGTAGGAGGCTGGGCGTCCGTTCCCTTGCGCAGTCGCTGGCTCAGGGTCAATCTATAGGCTAATAGCCCCAACTGACTGACGGCCTCTGTCGATCCCGACTCCCCAGCCTCTTCGAGTTTCCTTCCTCTTTTGAACTTCCTCATGGAATTTGCTCGAACCCTCAGGAAGCTGAAATCGTTCGTTCGCCAGGAGGATCGGTCGGCCGAGGCGCTGCTGCAGCGCAGCGAATTCAACGAGAATTACTGCATCCGCTGCTACCGCCGCTTCCTGCTGATCATCAACCCGTGGGTCAGCTGCTGCCTGTGCAGCCTGCGCGTCTGCCGCGGCCGCTGCGCGCAGAGGAGGCGCGAATTCGATGGATTCGTGTGCGGAGTTTGCGACAGGAGCCGGTGAGGGCGCCGCTGTGGGTGCTGCTGTAGATGATGCTGTGGGTGATGCTGTGGGTGATACTCTGGGTGATGCTGTGGGTGATGCTCTGGGTGATGCTCTGGGTGATGCTGTGGGTGATGCTGTGGGTGATGCTGTGGGTGATGCTGTGGGTGATGCTGTGGGTGCTACTCTGGGTGATGCTGTGGGTGATGCTGTGGGTGATGCTGTGGGTGATGCTGTGGGTGATGCTGTGGGTGATGCTGTGGGTGATGTTGTGGGTGATGCTGTGGGTGATGCTGTGGGTGCTACTCTGGGTGATGCTGTGGGTGATGCTGTGGGTGATGCTGTGGGTGATGCTGTGGGTGATGCTGTGGGTGATGCTGTGGGTGATGCTGTGGGTGATGCTGTGGGTGATGCTGTGGGTGCTACTCTGGGTGATGCTGTGGGTGATGCTGTGGGTGATGCTGTGGGTGATGCTGTGGGTGATGCTGTGGGTGATGCTGTGGGTGATGTTGTGGGTGATGCTGTGGGTGATGCTGTGGGTGCTACTCTGGGTGATGCTGTGGGTGATGCTGTGGGTGATGCTGTGGGTGATGCTGTGGGTGATGCTGTGGGTGATGCTGTGGGTGATGCTGTGGGTGATGCTGTGGGTGATGCTGTGGGTGATGCTGTGGGTGATGCTTTGGTGATGCTGTTGATGCTGCTGTGGATGACGCTGTGGATGACGCTGTGGATGATGCTGTGGGTGCTACGTGATTTTAAAGGCAGCATTTGCAGACCGCAAGTTCGCGGCCGCAATTCCTTTCTCCCCAAGGCTGTGCCAGACAGGCCAGTGCCAGTGGTTCTACGACGCAGTCAAGAAGAAGTTCAAGAGCTCCGGCAGCGCCAAGGTGGTGCTCAGCCTCAGTCGGGACGCGCAGCAGTTCGGCAAAGCCAGCCTGTCGGGTGAGTGGCGAGCCGATCACTTCTGATGGTGTGCAAAAGAACAAATCCAAATCCAGTTGAAAAAGATTACAGAGCTGGGTGAGCATGGCTTGGTTGTCTTGGGTGTCTTGGCGGTCGCCGCTGACTGTCGTTGGGCGCCCCTGTCTCTTGGGGGCGCCGCTGTCTCTCAGTGGGCGCCTCTGTCTCTCGGTGGGCGCCCCTGTCTCTTGGGGGCGCCCCTGTCTCTCGGTGGGCGCCCCTGTCTCTCGGTGGGCGCCCCTGTCTCTTGGGGGCGCCGCTGTCTCTCGGTGGGCGCCCCTGTCTCTCGGTGGGCGCCCCTTGTCTCTCGGTGAGCGCCCCTGTCTCTCGGTGAGCGCCCCTGTCTCTTGGGGGCGCCCCTGTCTCTCGGTGGGCGCCCCTTGTCTCTCGGTGGGCGCCCCTGTCTCTTGGGGGCGCCGCTGTCTCTCGGTGGGCGCCCCTGTCTCTCGGTGGGCGCCCCTGTCTCTCGGTGGGCGCCCCTGTCTCTCGGTGGGCGCCCCTGTCTCTCGGTGGGCGCCCCTGTCTCTTAGTGGGCGCCCCTGTCTCTCGGTGGGCGCCCCTGTCTCTTAGTGGGCGCCCCGTCTCTCGGTGGGCGCCCCTGTCTCTCGGTGGGCGCCCCTGTCTCTTAGTGGGCGCCCCGTCTCTCGGTGGGCGCCCCTGTCTCTGGGTGGGCGCCCCTGTCTCTCGGTGGGCGCCCCTGTCTCTCGGTGGGCGCCCCTGTCTCTTAGTGGGCGCCCCGTCTCTCGGTGGGCGCACCTGTCTCTCGGTGGGCGCCCCTGTCTCTTAGTGGGCGCCCCGTCTCTCGGTGGGCGCCCCTGTCTCTGGGTGGGCGCCCCTGTCTCTCGGTGGGCGCCCCTGTCTCTTGGGGGCGCCGCTGTCTCTCGGTGGGCGCCCCTGTCTCTTGGGGGCGCCGCTGTCTACCCCTTTGCCATGCCGAACAGGTGACAAAAATTTGAGGCCCCTTCATTCGTCGATATTCGTTGTCTCTTTCGTTTGAGGGCAAACATTTATAGTGACGCTATTTTGAGGCGATTGGGAAGGCCGCTGCGTCAACTGGCAGGGAGCGGGGCATTGTGGCAATCTGACGGAGAATCGTCCAGTTCCTGATTCCTAGAACTATGGCGGCTCTTGACCCAGACACGGCTTTCACACCCTTTCCGTGTCTTTCCATGCGGTTCAAATTCATGAAAGCCAACCCCAAGGCACAGTGTACATGCCTAACTAATTAGAAAGGCAGGGCTGCTGTACACCCTGTGAGAGCATGTGTACGATTGCGTGCCTGCATACAGTATTGGCCTCACCGCTGCGCCAGGGTGCCCACAGCCACATGACATGACTGCCACATCAAAACTGACTCGAACCTCCGCCCAGCTTCGGCCGGACAGCCCGGTCTGGCTATCGAGCAGCTGTTTGCCCAGCCCGGCCAGCGCCAGCAGCTGACGGACTCCGGCCACGGCGAGTCGCTGGGCCGCCGGCCCGTCTACCGCACCGAGCTGACGTTCGCCACCAGGGCCAACGACGCGGAGGAAGGCGACGACCCCGCCGATGACGCGGGCTTTGGATTCCGCGCTGCCAACGACTTCGTCGGCCTGACGTCACTTGGGCGAGGCGGAGCCGGCGCTGCTGCAACCGCGGCTGCCACAGTGGACGATTCGACGGCGTCAACGGTCGGGCTGCAGATCACCAGCTTCCAGGGCCGGCTGCACGACTCGCTGCACCACCTGCAGGCCGATCTGCGGGCCGCGGTGCCGCACGAGGACCGGGCGACCTCAGCGGAGGCCGGGCAGGTGGTGGCGCGGCACGCCTCGGAGGTCGCCGATCTCATCTCGACGTTCGCCCAGACGCTGCACGCCACCATGGGTGAGAGAGGGCGGGGACATTGACCAGCCCTGCATTTCTCCGGGGACATTGTCCAGCCCTGCATTTCTCCGGGGACATTGTCCAGCCCTGCATTTCTCCGGGGACATTGTCCAGCCCTGCACTTCTCCGGGGACATTGACCAGCCCTGCATTTCTCCGGGGACATTGACCAGCCCTGCATTTCTCCGGGACATTGTCCAGCCCTGCATTTCTCCGGGGACATTGTCCAGCCCTGCACTTCTCCGGGGACATTGACCAGCCCTGCATTTCTCCGGGGACATTGACCAGCCCTGCATTTCTCCGGGGACATTGTCCAGCCCTGCATTTCTCCGGGGACATTGACCAGCCCTGCACTTCTCCGGGGACATTGACCAGCCCTGCATTTCTCCGGGGACATTGTCCAGCCCTGCATTTCTCCGGGGACATTGTCCAGCCCTGCATTTCTCCGGGGACATTGTCCAGCCCTGCATTTCTCCGGGGACATTGACCAGCCCTGCATTTCTCCGGGGACATTGTCCAGCCCTGCACTTCTCCGGGGACATTGACCAGCCCTGCAATGTACACTCGGTGCCCTGGCATGTACACTCCGTGCCCTGTCATGTACACTCGGTGCCCTGGCATGTACACTCGGTGCCCTGGGGTTGGCCTTCATGGCTGTGAGTGAATCGCACGACAACTCCAGGCTAATTTCCGTGCCCGACGAGCCCCAAATGAAAGTGGCGCACGGAATCGAACCCGGGATCGTGGCGCGATAGTCAGACGCGGTAACCACTGAGCTGCTCCGTCCCAGGGCATTCAAGAGAGCCGACAATAACTTGACGCGTTGCAAAGTCTCCCTAAGCTCGGGACATTCTCTCCCCCCGCACCGCAGCCAACCGCCCGGGCTCGCCCAGCTCCGTGGACGCGCGAGTGCAGCGGCTGGTGCAGCAGGAGGTGGAGCTCGCCATCGGCTTGTCCGCCGACCGCCTGTTCGCCGGGGCGCCGGCGGCTGCGGCAGCGGGCAACCTGGACGACGGCGAGGACTCCGGCCTGGCCGAGCCGGAGAGCCGGCTGGCCGAGTTCGTTGTGCAGAAGTTTGTCGACGACCACCTGGCAGCGCTGGCCGAAGCGGCCGCGGCTTCGGCTGCTGACAGGCGGGACTCGGCGGCGCTGCCCAGCTACCGCCCGCTGCCGCACGCACTGACGCCGGCGAAGCCGCAGCAGCAGCAGCCAGACGAGCCGGCTGGCGGAGGATTTCGCCTGCGCAACGACTTTGGCGGCGACATCTCCTTCGCCACCAGCAGCGGCAGCGTCAGCCTCCCGCAGCCGCGGCAACCGCCGGCTGGCAAAGACGCTTCCGCTGGCAGGTGAGGCTCATTTTAGTTATTGTGAACTCGTGTGACTTCTGTGAGCTCATTCTTTGTTTTTAGCTCATTCTTAATCCCTTGGGCTCATTCTTAATCAGTTAAGCTCATTCCTAGTCCCTTAAGCTCATTCCTAGTCCCTTAAGCTCATTCCTAGTCCCGTGAGCTCATTCCTAGTCCCTTAAGCTCATTCCTAGTCCCGTGAGCTCATTCCTAGTCCCGTGAGCTCATTCCTAGTCCTTCGAGCTCATTCCTAGTCCCGTGAGCTCATTCCTAGTCCCGTGAGCTCATTCCTAGTCCCGTGAGCTCACCACGAGTCCCTGCTGGCAGTTGTCAATTGGTGATTTTTCATTCGAGCTGCATTTCTGACATCCGGTCTCTGCTCCGCAAATTTCCCTGGGAGAATTGCCGACTTCCGTTGGGCGGCTGGCAGTTCCTGTTGCAACTCTCCGAGCCGAAGCTCGAACTGAGGACTCCGAGCTGCAGCTGCAATTATTTGGCTTTCGGCTCTTTGATGCATTTCGACTGTAGCAGCTTTTATTGCAGAAACTTTTGTCATGAATTTCACCCGCTGCACTTCCCTGCCGCAATTCTTGGCCTGCTTTGCTTCTCCAACCTCGCAGCAACCTCGACCAGCGGCGGGTGGACCAGCACATCGACAGCCTCTTCGCCTTCAACAGTTCCGATAGCTGCGGTGGCGAAGTCCAGGCTGCTGCCGCTGACCAGAGAGCCTCCTCAAAGCGTTCAGTCGGCGCCGCTGCCGCCGCGTCAACGCCGAAGCCGAGCCTCGAAGTCCGGCGGCGCCAGTCCGATCGCCTGGCTGTGCAGCCGCCGCTGCCGCCGTGCGCTCCTGCCGACGGCCTCCGCGTCGGCCGCTTCTCGGCGCGCTTTGTCCACGACTCAGTTGGGGACGACGAGGACGGCGGCGTGGAGTCCTGGGAGCTGGCGGCGCCGGTGCTGCCGCTGGCCGCAGACGCCGAGCCCATGATGCTGCGATTCAGCGGCTTCGACTGGGAGCTGAACGAGCGCACGGACCCCAGGTTCTGCGCCAAGCCGGACGCCCTGGTCTCGGTGGCCAGGGGCGAGCGCGTCTGCCTCCGCGCTGTTGTCGATGGCTCAGAGCCGTTTGGTGAGCGCTGCGGGACTGCCGGTGCAGCTCTGGGCTGGATGAGATTCAAGGGATCCTGTTTACACTGGGAAGAGCCTTTTATAGGGGAAAGCTGTGAGTTGACCTCAGCCGTCGGGAAGCTGCGGACTTCTGCAATGGCTCAGGAAATTATTGCATGTAAGAACTGAATGGACGGCATCTGCAGCATCCGTATTTCTATTCAAGTTATCCAGTCGGGCAACGGATAGTTCGCCATTTTTCAAAGCTAGAAGCAAACAACAAGAAACTCCCCGCCCCTCACAGAAGTTGTGTGGCACCGGCTGAAGTCCGGACGGGCATTCGAAATCGGCAACAGCGACAAGTTCGAGCTGGAGTCGGACCCTCACGGGGACGGCTCGCACTGCCTGACGTTGTACCACGCTGCTGACGCGGATGCGGGCGCCTACCTGATCCTGGCAGCGAATGCTCAGCAGGCTGTGCTGCACGGCTTCCACCTGCAAGTCACAGGTGCGTCCTCCGCTGTAAAGCTCTGTAAACGCTCGCAATTCAAGTTATGAAAAAGCAGAGAGAGGGTCTACTTTTTCAGTAGTTTGTCTGCGCAGTGTCACTTAAATATAATGTGGCAGCTAAAACATTTCGTTTCCTTGCTAATGGTTTGGTGACCTCAGGAGCATTTGGGGTTAAGAATTAGCAACACGAATTTCACTCGATGTACACAAGTGAACGCAAGACGGCCGAAACTCAGCGGAAGCCTAAAATATCTTCACGCTTCGCTCCTTCACATTCGGTTTTAGGCGTTGTGATAAAACTTAGGCGATACGAGCGTATGAAATTTGGGCGATGTAGACGTCATCAAGCTCTCACCTAAGCTTTCTACACAGTAAGCGCGTGAACTTACTCTATTAACTATTACACTCGTACCAACCGTTGAGTCATGACTCAGCATCCGGTGTCCGCAGAACGTAAAAATGCATTTCGAGCAGCCCATCCTGAGTTCCAAGCGCACCCACCCTGCAGAGAATCCTCGGCCAGCGAAGCCGCCGGAATTCACGCAGCCGATGTCGGACACCCGCTCGCGCGAGGGTCGCACGGCCCGCTTTGCCTGCCGGGTCGCCGGCCAGCCGAGGCCCCGCGTCTCCTTCCTGCGCGACGGCAAGCCCATCCGACCGGATGGTGGGGGCAAGTACGAAATTGGTGAGTCACCCTTCTGCTGGTATCTTCATCACCGATGCTAAGGAGTACTTCTGGGCTAGGGCATGAACATAGGCCGCGCCACAGATGGGTTGCGGCCAAGTGTGCACGTGTCTCTGCCGGTAGGGTGTCTGCAGTGTCGTCAGGCAGCATCTTCCGCACCGGATGTGTTCATTACGACTCGGCGTAGATGATGTGGCCTGCCAGCTGGAGTCACGAGCTTGGGCGGACCGGGCCGCATTAACTGGCTGGTCGACCGATTTTCAACTTTCTGTTCGAGCGAGTCTGTCAGCGTCCAAATCTCGGCGTTGGAAAGCAGAACCGTCTCGCCCACCGCCTGGAACAGCGCCGCTCTCTGGCGCTCTCCTGCAGGGTCGCCCTTACAAAACGGAAGTCAGCTGAAGTCACTGTAACGGTACAAGCCTCTTAGCGAGAGTCTTGTGCTCAGTGCCCTAATATTCAAACTTAACAACCAGTGGCTGTGTGGAACGGTCTTGACTTAACTGCAGGGGGCATCGTCCGGCGGATGCAGCGAGGATGCGGAGGAGACCGCCCATTTCTCTAGCCCCTGGTGACCAATGACTTCCGTCGAAGTGAAGGTTGCTTCGGCTAGAAGCGATTGGCTGGAAGTAAAAGGTGGAACTTCCCGCAGAACACAGGCAAAGAGCTGCAAATCCGCTACCCCAAACCAAGCGGGAAAAGCAAAACACCCCCCTGCGGGGACCCAAAAGCCCATGGCGAACCGTTTGCGACCAGACCCGTCCCTGGCCAAGCGTCAATCGGCACAGAGTTACACTGGGGCCTTTACTATGAAATGCAAAATGTCTCACAGCTGCTACTAATAGTAGCATGAGCGTGTCGTTTAACCAATACTCAACTCATTAGCACAGACCTGTGAATTATCATTTCCAGTAAGCGCAGACAACGACGCTTACGAGCTGCACATCAATAATGTTGCCAAGTCGGACGACGCCGAGTACAGTTGCCTAGCAACCAACTCCGCCGGCAGTACGCAGTGCGACTGTCAGCTGCTGGTCTACAGCCTGGCCGAGGATGACGAGGCGCTGAACCGCATTGAAGGCGAAATCGAGCAGACCCAGGCCTCGATGATCGCCGCCGCCAAGGACATGTACCGCGCCTCCGGCAAGATCCGCCAGCTTGACGCCAATTTCGGCCGGCTGAACAAGCGCCTCAGCAGCATGGAGCGCCAGTTGGTGGCGGCTACCGCGGACGAAGAAGATGAGGCCTACCCGGAGAGCGCTGCGCTGCAGCGGGTCACGGGCCACATGCTGAGCCGCCTGGCTGAGCACGAGCAGTCTGCCGCCAACACCACTGGTAGGCAGGTGATGGGTTGTCGAATTTAGGTCTCCAGTGGACAGATTTGAGTTGATCTTCACCGTCTCTCCTTGCCACTCAGACACCGCAGGCACAGCGGAAGCCTCGTCGCTCGTCTGGTCCTCGCCTAGTGGCCCGACAGGCTTCTCCACCTCGAGCTTTGAGGCCGTGCCGCAGTCGACCGGCTCCTCCAGGATCGTCTACGAGATCGAGAACGTTGTTGAGGACGAGGAGGAAGATAGGAATGGTGGTGGTGGCGAGGAGGCTGCGCTGAGGACTGCGGCGACCACGGAGCGTCGGGTGGGTGACCTTTGCTCAGTTGATGCTCAAACTGGGTTATTTAGTTGTGAATCTCTCGGTTCCTCTCTGGGGTCGGTTTACTGATTTTCTCAGTACTCTGATATATTTTGCCTTTGTTGATTAGCTATTTTACAGGGAGTAATGGCTGTGGGCGCTGGCCGCAAGCAAGACGTTAGTCGCTACTCAGATGCGTTTATGTCATCGTCGGATAACCAAGGCCCATTGTCCCTCACCAATCTCACTGTGCGCAGATCTACGGGGCCGCCAGCAAGACCGACCTTCTGCGTCAAAAGCTCGACGCTTTGGAGCAGCAGATCCTGAGTTCCAGCGTCGCGGACGCCGACTCGGAGACGGAGCGGTCCGTGGCCAACCTGCAGCTACTGGCGGACCGTCAGGAGAACGAAGTGGCTGCCATTGAGGCCGCCGCTGACCAGCTGAGTGAGCAGAGCGGGCAGCCGGGCAGCTCATAGTCGGTGCAAGTCGGATTTCCTGCCGTCACCAGCGCGCAATTTTACTCCCTACTGACGCAGCGCCTCTGCCAAGTCCAGGAAAACTGGCCTCGGCGCGCGTGGCCTGCGCCCCAGTCAGCATTATTTATACTCGTAATATTGGCATCGCTTCGGTTTACAGCCGCTAAAACTGCGTTCACTCCCACACTATCTACTCGTACATTTGCGTTAGAAAGTTAGTTTTCTCGTATTAGTGCTTATTGTCGGTTGGACTATAATAAACAGCCTGTTGGTATGCGGATGCCTTTGCTTTGCTCTGCAATACACTGAATACATCAGCAGACAGCTTCAGGCTTTGAAACTTTAAATTGCGAAGTTATTGGAATTATGAAACTTCAAGACACCGCAGCTTTCCATTCTGATCCTCTGAGTTGTCCCGACTTACTTCATTGACTCGGCTGCAAGGGGCATCGTCCGGCAGATGCAGCGAGGAGGCGAAGAGAACCTTCAGCTAGGCCCTGGCAACCACTGACTTCCAGCGAGGTGGTGAGTTGCTGGTCTCGCCTGCAAACGTTGAAGAGAACCGGGCTTGGCTCTTGAACAAGCATCACCCATATGAAAATTGGCATCGGCAGAAAAAGTCCTCAAAATTTTCACTGTGAACCCGACTGCTCTGTGCAGAAAGGGAGAATGGCGGAGCGCGGCAGTACGGAACTGCCTGTCATTCCAGATGTCGATTCGAAGTCTGCACAGTGCACAGCCAACTTGCGCTTGCTCCAGCCCTTGGCTCTCTCCAGTTCTGATCAAATCGATTGAAGTGCGGCTCGAGGTTCTGCTTTTTTCTGCCCCCGTCATGGCGCCATTATTGGCCACAGGTTTTGAGTTAGCACTCAGCCTTGCACCGAACGGTCCCTTCCCTTACCCCACACCTGTGTTTCGGCTCTGTGCATTGACTACTGCGGGCTCTCGTCGCTCTGGTCTGTGCTGCTGTGCTGCACGAATTCCCACTGTACGGCACTGAATCCGCCCTTTAAGCATTTGCGGTTCTGCCCTGCTTTCCCACCCTCCCTGACACAGCGTATTACGCGGATAGGTTTGGTTACGGCTACACGAGACCAGTACACGAGGTCAGTACATGAGACCGGTACACGAGGTCAGTACATGAGACCGGTACACGAGGTCAGTACATGAGACCGGTACACGAGGTCAGTACATGAGACCGGTACACGAGGTCAGTACATGAGACCGGTACACGAGGTCAGTACATGAGACCGGTACACGAGGTCAGTACACGAGATCAGTACATGAGACCGGTACACGAGGTCAGTACACGAGATCAGTACATGAGACCGGTACACGAGGTCAGTACATGAGACCGGTACACGAGGTCAGTACACGAGATCAGTACATGAGACCGGTACACGAGGTCAGTACATGAGACCGGTACACGAGGTCAGTACACGAGATCAGTACATGAGACCGGTACACGAGGTCAGTACACGAGATCAGTACATGAGACCGGTACACGAGGTCAGTACATGAGACCGGTACACGAGGTCAGTACATGAGACCGGTACACGAGGTCAGTACACGAGATCAGTACATGAGACCGGTACACGAGGTCAGTACACGAGGTCAGTACACGAGGTCAGTACACGAGATCAGTATCAGATATGTCAACATCCGACGCAAGCGACAGTGGGTTGATTCTGATGCAAAGCCAGAGCGAGAGGCCAAGGCTGAGCTGCACCCCAAGAAGGTCATGCTTTCAGTCTTCTGGGACACAAAAGGAATAATAATGTGGGAGCTGCTGCCGAAGAACAAGAGCATCAATGCTGCCTTATACCAGGAGCAGCTTGAGCGCCTGCAGCAGAAGCTGGCTGAGGTGCGCCCTGAACGTCGCCGGGTCATCTTGCTGCACGATAACGCACCTGCGCACAAGGCACTGTCGACCCGTCAGAAGCTGCTCGAGCTGGGCTGGGAGATTCTTCCCCATCCACCGTACAGCCCAGATCTTGCACCCACTGATTATCACCTGTTTGCCGCCCTCGACCGTTCTATGGCAGGCAAGGAGTTCAACGACGAGGACGACCTGAAGACCCACCTGACAAACTTCTTCGAGGGCCAGCGCTCAGAGTTCTACAGCCAGGGCATCCGCTCCTTGCACACACGCTGGCAGAGGGTTATTGACCATGATGGTGACTACATTTAAGATTGATAAACCCGTTGTGCAGAAAAGTGTTACATTTAATAAACTTCTGACAAATGTAAAAAGTTTTTCCCAACAATCAGATACATGAGACCGGTACACGAGGTCAGTACGCGAGGTCAGTAAGCGAGGTCAGTACACGAGGCCAGTACACGAGCTCAGTACACGAGGCCAGTACACGAGGCCAGTACACGAGATCAGTACATGAGACCGGTACACGAGGTCAGTAAGCGAGGTCAGTACACGAGCTCAGTACACGAGGCCAGTAACTAGCTCAGTACACGAGGTCAGTACCGATTCTGGCGGGGATCCCTGGTAACCCCTGTCTTGCGGGCAAAATGCTGATTGTCTATTTCTTGTTTAACATTACAGCTGGGGTAAAAATAGCAAACTGAAAGTCGGATGCAGTGAAGATAGCGGCACCCATTCTGCCCATCTGTTGGTCAAGACAAACTCACAAGCGATGTTTTGCAGGTGAGCTTTTTTACAACCTGAAGTCAACACGCGCAAACTAAAAGCGCAACTCCAGCTCTGATACAGTCATAGCCATATTGTCAACCACTAAATAGCTCAAAAGTTGACTTGATCTAAGCATCGTAGCTTCAAATCAAATGAATCTTGTGGGCCATTCGAATGATTAAATTCACCCATTCTAACTTTGTCGTTTTATTGTTAAAATTGCAAATATAAAGCGATTTGATAGCACTTGCTTTGATGCACGCTCGCGGTCTGAATGAGTAATCATGTACTTGTGTGATGCCAAATATTTGAAGTACAACTCTTCAGCTCAGTTAAGCAAAAACAATCCACAGGTCTCATGCACAGGTCTCATGCACAGGTCTCATGCACAGGTCTCATGCACAGGTCTCATGCACAGGTCTCGTGCACAGGTCTCGTGCACAGGTCTCGTGCACAGGTCTCGTGCACAGGTCTCATGCACAGGTCTCATGCACAGGTCTCGTGCACAGGTCTCATGCACAGGTCTCATGCACAGGTCTCATGCACAGGTCTCATGCACAGGTCTCATGCACAGGTCTCATGCACAGGTCTCATGCACAGGTCTCATGCACAGGTCTCATGCACAGGTCTATTGGGCACATCAGATCAGATGTTTTGCTCTTTTGCGATCGAAGAGTTTGAATTTTTTGAACTGGATTAGACTAACCATTGAAAAATACATGTCTTACGAATTCATATAAGATCTGGCAGCTATCGTACAAGATCTGCTAGCCTTCTTACAAGATCTGTTGCTATCTTAAGATTCAGTAAGTTATTGTCAACTAGGGTAGTAGAGCCTTTTAGCAGTGGAGGCTTAAAACATTTACAATCAATACAATTGATTTTCCAAACACCCACAGACTCCTGAAAAACTTGGGGAAGAGAGTGAGTCCCAGTTGGGGTAGCCACGAAAGCTCCCATTGTTAGCAGCAAGCCAGCGTATCCCTGATTAGTGCGCTCTCAGGCCCCATTGGTTGTCGTTGCAGATGCTGTACATGGCATGCATGAACAGCACAAGAGCTGGTGAGGGAGCTGAGAATCGGAAAACTTGGCTCGCACGCGGCTTTGGCAAATGCAGCTCATAGCTGTACTCAAGACGGCACTCGCTGCACTCGCTCTGCTAGTTGTCGGATGGCTCTTGGGAGTGCATCAGGACTTCGTGAGGCCTGGCCGGCTGCTTCAGGTAAAGGCACAGAGCAGAAAGAAGCAACAGGTGCCACCCCCATCCCATCCCGAGTACCGGTATTACATCGGCCACCGATCTCCTACTAACCTTCCTGGAAGCCATGAAAACAGGATTTATATATCTTTCATTCAAACACTGATCTCAACCTGGTGAAAGCGCACAGCTCAACAACCTGGCAACCTTGGTAAACTTGCAGCACTACCATATGGAATGCAAAAAGTCCATTTTCAGAAGAGGTTTACTTGGAGGCAAAAATGATATATGATCAATTTACTATCGCGATTATACATTCAAGAGACTCGACTGAATGGAGGTGCTGTGCGTATCCAAGGCCGCGGGGTCAAGCCAAAAAGCTCCTGAGGGGAAGATCAATGACACAAGGAGATTGCAAAGCCCAACTAATGTGCATTTTAATCTCTGGGGCGAGGGGGGCATCATAAACCCGAAATATCACAACCCCGAAATATCACAAACCCAAAATATTATAACTACGAAATTGATAGCAGCACACATCACAAACCGGAAAAATTATGTAAATAGTTAATAGTTAATAATAGCGTCCAACACTATTTTGGTTTTCGGAGTTATTATATTTCGGGTTTGTGATTTTTTAGGTTTATGATGTGCGTTGCTAACACTTTCGGAGTTATGATATTTCGGGTTTATGATTTTTCGGGTTTATGATGTGCGTTGCTAACACTTTCGGAGTTATGATATTTCGGGTTTGTGATTTTTCGGGTTTATGATGTGCGTTGCTAACACTTTCGGAGTTATGATATTTCGGGTTTGTGATTTTTCGGGTTTATGATGTGCGTTGCTAACACTTTCGGAGTTATGATATTTCGGGTTTGTGATTTTTCGGGTTTATGATGTGCGTTGCTAACACTTTCGGAGTTATGATATTTCGGGTTTGTGATTTTTCAGGTTTATGATGTGCGTTGCTAACACTTTCGGAGTTATGATATTTCGGGTTTGTGATTTTTCGGGTTTATGATGTGCGTTGCTAACACTTTCGGAGTTATGATATTTCGGGTTTGTGATTTTTCGGGTTTATGATGTGCGTTGCTAACACTTTCGGAGTTATGATATTTCGGGTTTGTGATTTTTCGGGTTTATGATGTGCGTTGCTAACACTTTCGGAGTTATGATATTTCGGGTTTGTGATTTTTCGGGTTTATGATGTGCGTTGCTAACACTTTCGGAGTTATGATATTTCGGGTTTGTGATTTTTCGGGTTTATGATGTGCGTTGCTAACACTTTCGGAGTTATTATATTTCGGGTTTGTGATTTTTCGGGTTTATGATGTGCGTTGCTAACACTTTCGGAGTTATGATATTTCGGGTTTATGATTTTTCGGGTTTATGATGTGCGTTGCTAACACTTTCGGAGTTATGATATTTCGGGTTTATGATTTTTTGGGTTTATGATGTGCGTTGCTAACACTTTCGGAGTTATGATATTTCGGGTTTATGATTTTTTGGGTTTATGATGTGCGTTGCTAACACTTTCGGAGTTATGATATTTCGGGTTTATGATTTTTTGGCTTTATGATGTGCGTTGCTAACACTTTCGGAGTTATTATATTTCGGGTTTATGATTTTTCGGGTTTATGATGTGCGTTGCTAACACTTTCGGAGTTATTATATTTCGGGTTTATGATTTTTCGGGTTTATGATGTGCGTTGCTAACACTTTCGGAGTTATTATATTTCGGGTTTATGATTTTTCGGGTTTATGATGTGCGTTGCTAACACTTTCGGAGTTATGATATTTCGGGTTTATGATTTTTTGGGTTTATGATGTGCGTTGCTAACACTTTCGGAGTTATGATATTTCGGGTTTATGATTTTTCGGGTTTATGAAGGCGACCCTCTTCTGGGGCAGGTGATTAAGTTGTTTTTACTTCTGCTCTTTCTCTCCGGGGGATATTCTCTCGGTAACCCTAACAGCAGAACCCACTGCAGCCACTGCACACACAGACCAACTACTAAAGCACTTCTCCCTACCCAAACAGCAGCCAGGCGAAGCCGCGGAGCCGCAGCGCGTCGGCAACTTTGTGACGCCGATGCTGCACCAAAGCTGGAAGAGCCGCAAGCTGCCCACCAAACGAGCGGAGCGCTGGAGCGCCAGCTGGCAGACCTGCTTCCCGAACTGGGAAATGCGCTTGTGGACCGACGATGACAACCTGGCGCTGGTGCGAGACCATTACCCCTGGTTCCTG
Source organism: Macrostomum lignano (assembly GCA_002269645.1). Lineage (NCBI taxonomy): Eukaryota > Metazoa > Platyhelminthes > Macrostomidae > Macrostomum > Macrostomum lignano. Next base: position 78,434 of record NIVC01001659.1, on the reverse strand, counting down.
CCGGTGTACCTTAGCTTCAAAAACCCGGTAGAGAGAGCTGACCTCGCCAGGTACTTCTACATGTTCCACTTTGGAGGCATCTATGCCGACCTTGACGCCGTGTGTCTGAAGAACTTTGAGCACCTGTTCAACTCCACTGCGATGCTGTTCTGCGGTATGGACGGCCTCAGCGACGGAGACCCGCTGCTGCACACCTACGTGCAGAACTCGCTCATGGCCTCGCGACCCGGCCATCCGTTCTGGATGCGGCTGATCGCAAGAGTGATGATGCACCGACACTTTGGCAAGAGGGGACGAGCGGAGCTCACCACCGGGCCCTACATTCTAATGGAGGAGCTGAGGGAATACATGAAGGAGAAGCCAACGGACACGAAGATCTTCCAGGGCAAGTACTTTAACCCGTTCAGCTGGTACAGCAACAAGGTGGCCGCCTGCAAGGACCTCGGTCGCATGACGGACGAAGAAGAGGCCAAGTGTGTCGCAGCGTTTCCCGAAGCTTACGTAGTGCAGCTGCACACGCAGAGCTGGCTCAACGGGAAGCTGTGAGGCGGCTGAATCAGCGATACGGCTAATTATGCTCATAACTGACTGCGATGGGCAGGTCTCTAAATATTGGTTCATCGCGAGGGTTCTGATCACTGCTCACTGCTCACTCACAGTTAACTCTCGTTCAAACTGCCATCGAATTGATTAATTATCGCGTCAGCGTACGGCGTCGGCGTGAACACAATGTTCGGCCACTGTACGAGTGAATCTCTTGCAATTGTGTGATTTGATGGCCGGCCTCATGGCGGTATGACTCGTACTTTCTTTGTGTAAATGAATGAACCGTACTATGGCTCGTATCATTACTGTTCTAAAAGTTTTCCAGTCAAAGTAAGCAAAGTTTTTGTTCTACTATAAGACCAATCTCCTCACTTTTGTATTTGGAACAGTCTAAAATAGTCCTCTGCTACAACCAAATATAAGAAATTCAAACGAAACAGATGGGCTCTTATTGACAGCCATTAGTCGGGAGGAAATTTTCTTTCTGGGGGAAATTTGACATGTGCTACGACAGAAACCCCAGAGTTTAAAGCCTCAGAATTGCCATGCGCTGAAGCAATCGCATGTGGCCCGGGCTAGCGGTGGCAGAATGCAGGAAATTATTTTGTTTGCTTTACTAACAGCCGGTTAGCTGAGTGCAGCTGATGGCTGACCGTGAGTTCATTCTCAGCCCAGTCTAGAACTGAATGGTGAGTTATTTACCTCATTAGTCGGACAGCTACGCGCTCAGCGCTTTCGCAGGCAGGCCGACCGGTATGAAAAGTATTGTATTTTTTGTTACTCAGGTTTTCGGATAGGAAATGCGTTGTATTTAGCCCAGTTCTTCTAAGCTGGGGCTGACAATTCATTGGCCTTAGACAGCATGCACGGATCTTCTCATGAGGCTTTGTTCCCCCGTTTAAACAAAAAGTTAATTTATTATAGAATTTGCCGGAGAATATTTAGCAGGAGGGCTTTCGGCGCACTCTAAATATTTTCAGCTTAGAAGAAGAGATTTTTCAATACTATTGTTCTCATATTCTGAGCCGTGTTGAGTTGCTGAGTTGCTTTCATAGCTGAGTTGTTGAGTTGCTGAGTTGCTTTCATAGCTGAGTTGTTGAGTTGCTGAGTTGCTTTCATAGCTGAGTTGTTGAGTTGCTGAGTTGCTTTCATAGCTGAGCTGTTGAGTTGCTGAGTTGCTTTCCATAGTCCATAGTTGGACTACTTCGAATGGAACTAAAAGGCACAATTAAAGAAGTCCTTCTAATTTAAGTTGCCGCGCACTCATTAGAGCTCCGACTGGTTCCTGGTAATAAATTTAGGCGTATTTCTTGAGTTGGTACAGGTGGGCAGGTGAAATAAAAGTTGCTTGTATAAATGCTCAAGTTAAATTTGAAAGTCTATGAATCTTAAAGCTCTGGAAAAAGGTGAACTACGAGCCCAAAATAGTTTTTATCTGAAGTTATTCAGGACGTGGATTAACCCCACGTGTGCTCCGATAGGCTAAAAAGTGTACAAGTACGCTCAACTGGGGCACACGTTAAACACGTGGGGCACACGTTAAAGTAAGGAGGCGATCAGAAGCGAGGGAATGGAGAGAACAAAGAATAAGGCAGATAGAAGGAGAGAAGTGGTGAAAATCACTGCAGCCGCAGCATTTATCGCTGGAGCTCAAAAGCTGCTGAACCCAGCCAACTGTCAACTGTCGCCCCAGTTCAAAATCCCGCCTGTTATCAAAGACCTACAAAGGCAAAAAATCCGCTCCTTGGTGGCCACCCGGCGCTTGGATCCCTTCGGCGCAAGCCAAAGTGCCTTCAATGGAAAAAAGCTCACAGGAGCAAAGATCCAGCTGACCTGGCCGCTGTCAGAACGGGGCCAGGCTTCAGGGAGATGCAGGGCGTCACGACCGCCGCTTCTGCGCTGTGCAATGCGCCATCTCCAACAGCTGCAAGAGCTGCATCACTTGGCTGAGCTTCGCCTGCACCAGCTCGCTGACCGCTGCCAGCTGCTGAGCAACGCCTCCGAGACAATTCCTCCGGCAGCTGCCAACTGCTGGCCAAGTCCAGCTCTGGCGGCTCGAGGCTTTCCGAGCCCGTCGGAAACCGGTGCTGGTTGCTCACCGGTGCTGATTCCTCACTGGTGCTGGTTCCTCACCGGTGCTGGTTCCTCACCGGTGCTGGTTCCCCACCGGTGCTGGTTCCTCACCGGTGCTGGTTCCTCAGCTGCACGCCGAACTCGTCGCAGGTGTTCAGCAGGAGCCTCACACAGAAGCTGAAATGCAGCAGCTGGACAATCTTTGCCCAACTTCTTGACGGGAAACCTGTGACTGTATTGCACTGAAAGTACATTTATTTGAGCAAACTAGATTTAAAGTATGCTCATAGAACTGAGTGGACTTGAAAACGTAGAACTATTTCACTCAGAGTTCGAGTTATTCTCCTGTTTGATGCACTCCGGATGCTCTACAGCTCAAGCTCAGGCTTTTTGATTTTCTAATAGATTCACACGCGCGTTCTCGACTTGCTACTAATAAGTAGCTTGTCGCCAAGTAGCTAATTCAGCAGTGAATTTTTAAACAATCTGCAGTGTACACAGTGTATTTTGTTGTTGGTGGATTGCACTCTTATTAATGAACCAGGGGCATCGCCATGGATTTTATGGTGGGGGGACAAAGCCAAGAATTCAACATGTACATGTACAGGACTAAATTCCCTACATTTCCATTATTTTGAGAATCGTGTTGTCAGCGCTATATTTTGACGCCCTGAAGAAAAATTATTGATTACCACAACGGGTCACAAGGTGAGGTGGGGGGACAAAGCATTGGCATGTCCCCCCCATAGCTTTTACTGGGGGGCATGTCCCCCCTGTCCCCCCCGGTGGCGACGCGCCTGGTTAGAACTGCAAGTCCCGCACAGTTACTGTTTTATTGCCTACCGAAGTCGCTAAAATATTTTTTTGGATTTCGCATTCGCATAGTGCGGCTTGACAACCAAATTTTCATCAGCTTTGAATGTCTTGGATCTATGAAGGAACCCGTAAAAAGTCACTGCAGCTGGCGAAAAAGCTTCACCGAACGCAGAACTAAGCTGACGCAACGCTTTAGGATGCTTCTCAAATCTAAGATCGAATTTAAGATGATGGAAGAGCGATCTGTGGACATGCAAGCTTTAGCTTAGGGGCTGCACAAGCCTTATAGCACGGGTCCAGTAACTCCACCTCACCAGCGGCTCTGGAGCGAGTTCCCCGCAAGCTGGAATTTTGTCATGGGAAAACTCCTGCCAGTTCATATCCTTACAGCAGCGGGGAAGGGGCGAAACAAAGCGTACATTTATCCTGCAATTGCAGCGGGAAGCATTTGGGAATGAGGATGAGTTGAGTTCCCTTTGCTTCCCGGGTGCAGTTGAGACGAGAGAGACTCTGTCAGGTGGGGCTGTCAGGGCAGCCTCTCCGCTACAATCCTCTGTCACCCGCCTTGTCTGCGCCCAGGCAGCCTCGTCTCCCCCTTTTGTCTCCCGGCAGCCCAGCCATATCAGCCAGCCAGGGCTTGCCCGCACTGCTGCGAATTCTGCCCAATGCGCTCGCAGCTCCGGCAGCCCAGGCTGAGCTGAGGCGGATATGAGGGGAGGGGCGGCTGTGGCGGCAGGCAAAATCAATAACTGCCTGCCCGCGAACCAAACAGTCCGAAAGGCTGCTCCCCATCGCGCGGCATTAAGCGGCAGTCAGCAGGGGGCAACAGCTTCGGTACGAAGGTCGGTCGCTCTTGTTGGAGGCTCAACAGCCAGTCTGCAGTTCAAAGGCGTGGCACCCAGATGCATTCCTGGGCCACTGAGACCCAGCACCTGTTTGTGGTGAGTCTGCGCACAGCCTCAGGCCCAGATGCATTCCTGGGCCACTGAGACCCAGCACCTGTTTGTGGTGAGTCTCCGCACAGCCTCAGGCCCAGATGCATTCCTGGGCCACTGAGACCCAGCACCTGTTTGTGGTGAGTCTCCGCACAGCCTCAGGCCCAGATGCATTCCTGGGCCACTGAGACCCAGCACCTGTTTGTGGTGAGTCTGCGCACAGCCTCAGGCCCAGATGCATTCCTGGGCCACTGAGACCCAGCACCTGTTTGTGGTGAGTCTGCGCACAGCCTCAGGCCCAGATGCATTCCTGGGCCACTGAGACCCAGCACCTGTTTGTGGTGAGTCTCCGCACAGCCTCAGTCCCAGATGCATTCCTGGGCCACTGAGACCCAGCACCTGTTTGTGGTGAGTCTCCGCACAGCCTCAGGCCCAGATGCATTCCTGGGCCACTGAGACCCAGCACCTGTTTGTGGTGAGTCTGCGCACAGCCTCAGGCCCAGATGCATTCCTGGGCCACTGAGACCCAGCACCTGTTTGTGGTGAGTCTCCGCACAGCCTCAGGCCCAGATGCATTCCTGGGCCACTGAGACCCAGCACCTGTTTGTGGTGAGTCTCCGCACAGCCTCAGGCCCAGATGCATTCCTGGGCCACTGAGACCCAGCACCTGTTTGTGGTGAGTCTGCGCACAGCCTCAGGCCCAGATGCATTCCTGGGCCACTGAGACCCAGCATCTGTTTGTGGTGAGTCTGCGCACAGCCTCAGGCCCAGATGCATTCCTGGGCCACTGAGACCCAGCATCTGTTTGTGGTGAGTCTCCGCACAGCCTCAGGCCCAGAAGCATTCCTGGGCCACTGAGACCCAGCACCTGTTTGTGGTGAGTCTCCGCACAGCCTCAGGCCCAGAAGCATTCCTGGGCCACTGAGACCCAGCACCTGTTTGTGGTGAATCTCCGCACAGCCTCAGGATTTTCAAGTCTGAGCTTGTCCGTTAATTCCGACGCTGACACGCGTGAGACGGCCCTTGGCGCCAATTCATTTGAGTACAATTGTATTTCTGTTTCGCCAGCGCCACCTGCGTGCCTCGATAGATGATTGGAATGCACCGCAATGACAGACGGAGTCTCAGGTTAATGCAGACAGAGCGAGATTGGGTTCCCGGGACAGATGCTCGGCTCTAATGCAATGGAGACGGCATATGGGAAGATGCAGCAGACTGTCTTCCCTTCCCAGCGTGGGCCACCAGAGCCCTGGGGTCTCCGCCTCATTTCTAAACATAAGGGCGGACACCGAAGCATCCGCAGACTGCGTCCGCAGATCCGCAGGCCTCCCTTGGGACCGCGCTGCCATCTCGCTGCAGCTCGGCTCGCCTGCACTATCAGGCTGAACTGAGCAGGCTGGGTCGGGCCCGCAGATCCTTGAGATGCCATTCCAATTCCCGCCGGAGGGTTGGGGAACAACGGCCTTCTATTATTTTTTAAGATAAATTTAAAAAACGAAGCCAAGCCTCTCAGCCTCCAGTCTTCCTTAATCTTGAGATCTGACGAGCTGCATGCTGAGCAGCT